>JAPMUY010007690.1:687500-997500 GCA_026901105.3 Galaxias olidus | reverse complement strand
GCCTCTTTGGGCTTTTGAGCTGTGAACTCACACACGCATTTCTTTACTATTGTTCAGCTCGTCGATTAATAGGTCTTGAAATGATCGGAGTGTGCAGAGGCAATTATGTAGATGAATGCCTGTGCCCATACATGAGTCACCACCTATTCTTTTACTTAAAATTCCGGTCCCACACTACATGTCATTTCACCTTGTTTTTTTCTTACTTGAAAAATCCCAACACCTTACCTTCTGGTTATAGGTTTAGAGCAATGGGAATAAGCATGGAGCTAACAGTTTTTTGGCACAGGACCAGGAGTTAAAGGGTTAATTCTGCATCAATACTATCAGTATAGGATCCCATAAAAAAAGATTCAGAATAGGACATTTGAATTGTCAACTTCTGGTTTTGCCATGAAGCGATCTGCGTGGTCCGATGAAACCATCGAAGGGCAATGCTCAAAGGGTTTTTACAGTAGCGTTAGTCATCCTGTTGGTCTATCAAACAGCTGAAGGCTGAGACATTATTAAACCCATCTCTCTTTCTTCAAGTGACCTATTCGTATTTATCCATCTTATTATACATCCAGCCACTTCGATTCATGTTCTATTTAGACCGCTATGCTTCATGTTTGAAAGGCGGCCAACAAAGCCACCTTCAGTTGGTCCAAAACTTTCCATGCTCACGGAACGTCAGCTAATTTCCCCAAGCTATTGAAGTGTAAAATAACATCGGCAGCAATTATGTTAACATAGAATAAAGAGCGTTGTTTATTTGAAGAGAGTGTCGTAGTCTGTAAGCACTTCGTCAGAAAAAAACTGAGAAGGAGAATCATAGCACTCACAGTGCATTAAGCACAAATGAATAGTCGCTTGTCTTCTCTCTGACCCCCCCCCCCCTTCTAACAAACCACCCAGGCACTACCGACACTGACCTTGTGTTTCCAGGCTTTCACACAGTTCAGACTTGGCCTCGCCGTTGGGCCTCAGGCCGCCCTTGGGATTGAACTTGTTGGACATGGCGGCCGCCGTGACCACCGCCTTCAGACTGCGCTTGCGCTTGGGGACGTTCTGCTCCGGGTGGAACAGGACCACGTAGACCTTGGGCATGTAGAGCATCCCCAGAGACACGGAGGCGCTCAGGCTGACGGAGATGGTCAGCGTGGTGGTTTGGATGTACATCTGTATGCAGTGGGGATGAAAAAAAACACCTTGTGACGCGGGATGACAGTGATAAAACATTTTGGGGGAACGCAATCAATGTATTCCAGACTTGTGATGCACCTGTTTACAAAGAGAAGGGGAGGAAATGTAAAAGACGGGTTACTACTCTCATTCTACATCTATCAAATCTCTTTTGAAAGAATGCATGAAACCACCCAAGCTGCATAAACTAATAAAGAAACAATATGGTTAGTAAAACTATTTTCATATATGAACTCTATAACAGAATCAACCAAAGGGTTTTAACGTAGTGAAATCACAATATAGAGCCGAACTACCCCATACTTAAGACTCTTAAATGTCATGTGACATCAACATGACATTAACGTGACATCGTATGAGGCAGTGACTTTGCATGTGAGCATATTAATTAACTATGCTTGCTTATTCTCAGCGTGACCATTAGCCAGCGTCCCAGACAGCCCTGTGGTTTTCCCTGTGTGCTTATTGCTTCAGTTTGACATGTTTACTAACAGAAAGAGCCCCCGTTGGGTGCATGCACACAGATGTCTTAGCCTTGGGGTCACAGGGTGTGGTTGGGCTGAGGCAGGAAAGACTGCATGCTGTCTGAGTGCCACAACATCTGGGATTCCCAGATGTCCGGCGAAAATAGTGTGTGTCCACAGGAAAAAAGAAAAACAACATGGCACGTGTAAAGACACCTTGAAAAGTTTCTTTAAGTATTTTGTATCCTCAAAGTGGAATCATGGCTGATATTTTGCTCTAAGCAGTACTTAGGATAAAAAGAGGATAAAAAGAGTGTACTTCAGGATTTGATATGCTGAAGTGTATAAGAACTATGGGCCGTATTGTCTTGTATGTTTGAGGAGGCCGTATTGTCTTGTATGTTTGAGGAGGCCGTATCGTCCTGTATGTTTGAGGAGGCCGTATTGTCTTGTATGTTTGAGGAGGCCGTATCGTCTTGTATGTTTGAGGAGGCCGTATCGTCTTGTATGTTTGAGGAGGCCGTATCGTCTTGTATGTTTGAGGAGGCCGTATTGTCTTGTATGTTTGAGGAGGCCGTATCGTCCTGTATGTTTGAGGAGGTCGTATCGTCCTGTATGTTTGAGGAGGCCGTATTGTCTTGTATGTTTGAGAAAAGCCGTATTCCTGTATGTTTGAGGAGGCCGTATCGTCTTGTATGTTTGAGGAGGCCGTATCGTCTTGTATGTTTGAGGAGGTCGTATCGTCCTGTATGTTTGAGGAGGCCGTATTGTCTTGTATGTTTGAGGAGGCCGTATCGTCCTGTATGTTTGAGGAGGTCGTATCGTCCTGTATGTTTGAGGAGGCCGTATTGTCTTGTATGTTTGAGGAAAGCCGTATTCCTGTATGTTTGAGGAGGCCGTATCATCCTGTATATTTGAGGAGGGACACATACATTTTGTTAAAACAGTGATGTTTGTTGTAACATCGCATACACTGGGCAGCAGAGTCCACTATCTGGAATTTCCCGGCGAAAAAAACAACCGAGTGATTATATTTCAGAACTCTATGGTCCCGGTGGTTTGAACTGCATCTAATTTGAACCGCAATGCTGTTTCCCTTTTGGATTAGAGTCGTCGAGCTCCTCCAGTACTGGTGAGCGGGAGGCGAAGGGGTGTAAATTGGAAAGCCAGCTCCCAGCCACTTCTCTAACAGATTCGCCTGAGGTTGAGAGTGACATTACATCACGAATGATTGAGTGGTAAGGCGAGGGAATAACTAACCCATACGCCCCGCAGTCACGGGAATGTCTAAAGCTGTAAATGATGTAGTTTCCAACCTATAGTGACACCGTCCTTTATTTGCAGATGCTCTTTTGGGAGACTACTGTTTATTCTCTATATTTAGAACAATAATGAGTCGTGTGACATAAAACACAGTAGGCATACATTTATGAAAAAAATATATCATCCAAAGTTGATTTAGAATTTCAAAAATATTTTTCCATATACATTTGGATTACATTGACTTAATACTGTAATTATATTCTAGAATGTGCCATGCTGAAATTCATGTCAGATAGCCTGATATGAGAGTGGGTGGCGCTTTTATGCAAATCGTGAGTATCCAATTTCAGAACAAAACTTTTTATTGTGGCCCGCATTACGGCACACTATATCTTGGGCTACATTTCAGCAACACCTCAATATTAGTTCATATTCGGTTGCGAGGCGTTGGATTTGACCACAGCCCAAATATCACACGAGCTTTTCTTTATGATTGAAAGGGAGACTATGTAATCTCCTAAGAAGATTACACAAGGCCCGGGGTGAGTTTGGTAAAGTCTCACTCCTCTTCTGAACGACAAAGAGCAGCAAGGAGGGCAGGGACTCCCTGACAATCTGTGTCCTCCGCTCGGCGATAAATCCGACCTGGAACACTGATATGATCAGCAATCTGTCTGGTCCCATCAGCTGGAGAGCAATGCTGGGGACACTATAGTAACAAGGACTCCAGCAGTGACATCCACTAGGGAGTGTTTTTCTTTAAAATGAACAGCACACGGTTAGCTTCCAAGTGATTAAGCATCTAATTCCTGTGTCAGAGAGCAATTCAACATTTGTTGGTATAGTTTCCTACACAGCTCTTGTAAGTGCCCTCTTTACCAATGAGACTGTTGAGAGGACCCCGTCCTGTTTTTGTATGCAGTGTGTAGATCAGTGGTGTCCAACCTTAGGCCTGCAGGTGCATAATAAATAGTAGCCTATTCAAAATACAAAAATTAAACATTCAAATAAATATATTTTCAATGTCTTTACACTGTAGGGTTAGCCTACCAGTTCATTTACCAAGACCATGAAAACACTCAAAAAGGGCCTCTCTCCTCACAGCTCTCATAAAAGCCACCACAAACACATTTTCCCCCATTCAGATCTCCTCCAAACCTTTGATAATGTGATCTGGGCCTATGCCTTACTGCACATGCCAGGAACAAATATTTTCAATGGGTACATACAATTCCACTGACAAACCCCATGCAGCACCCGTTACGGAACAGATAACAACATGAAAACATACATGCATTAATAAGATTAGCCTCTTCCAGGAGTGATTATGGCCGGCAACTGCTGATATTTCCATTTCAGCCTTCCATGCACATCCGTTTTGGTCCTCTGCAACATCAAAGAGGTTGTGACCGGATTTTTTATTATTCTTTGCATTTGGTTAGGTTTTGTTTGCAGTGAATATGTTTGATATGACAGTCAGAACAAATTGTGGTCACTGGTTGAAAGCCAGCCTAAGCTCCCTTTGAACCAAACTAAATAAAGAATATATTTGAGGGATGCTTTGTGATTAATAAAATAATCTGCATCCATCGATGGTAGCCTTAATGTTCAACTTTTCTTTGCCTCTCAAACTTGAATGCTTCGAATACGAATGACCAAATTAAAAAGCTTGCCCACAACATGACCCCCCTTTAATGTAGCTTCTTAATTCAACATGCTTTTCTGTGTGCTGCTTAACAGAAAATTGTGTTTCATGTTTCTCAAAGCATAAAAGGCAAAACCCCTGTAATTGGTACAAAACGTCGACATGCAACATTAGCTTCGCCCCAAACAACACAGTCAGTTTATCGGACTTGCAGTGAAAATATGGCTTCCTACCTCCACAAAAAAACAGTAGTATAATTAGCAAATTCTGTTGCCATCCACCTCCTCCCGTGCCCATTGAGCACAACCTGCCCATCAAGCAGTGCACAGCGGCATCCTATTCTATTTACAGCGGACTTCTCCAATGCAACCAATTCATCCAATTCATCCTCATCTATAATGTTGCTGTGTTGTATCCCTCTAAGTTGGGAAGCTTCACTTCAATTAATTATGTTTATATTATTATAATTAACCTGCCTGATCGTTCATCAAACTGTCACAGTCTCAAACGGGAGAAGGCCTAAATGCAGATTTAACAAAAGAATCTAAAGTAACTAGAAACTGGACTAACCCACAAAAGGAAACACAAGAGGCAGGACTACTGAAACCGACTCCACAAGGCAATTAGCTGTTTACTCAAGCTCATTACGTTGGTCTGTACATGATGCAATGTCAGAACATAGGAGGACAAAAGAAGGGAAATTAAATAGGCATACTATACAACACAGGTGAAAGCAATTAAACCAATAAGTGACAGTGCAGGAACAATGCCCAGGTGTAAACACTAACTCATAATTAAGGACAAACTTGCAAAAGTCAATCCATGGCACCCTTTTCTGGACAAGGTGGCTATGACAATTTCGTCAGAACAAGACACGTCTTTCTCTGAAATATGCAGACAGAACAAGATTGAATGAAAATGCAACCTCCCAGTGGCATGCATTGTCCTGTCAAAATGGCTTTAGGACACCTGCTGTTTCACCAGGAACATGAGAATTTATATATATATATATATATATATATATATATATATATATATATATATATATATATATATATTCACACAAAGTAGCCAGAGAGAACAGAGCAAAAGCTACAGGAAAATAACAGATGCCAATAAAGTATGACTCACATCTCGCTCACAACTTCTGTGCATTATCAAATTTCCTACCAACCTATCACGAAACTATTAAATTGACTATAAAAATCGAGAAGGTGACAGAAATTACATAGAGGAAAGGCAATGACATTTACCAGCACTGGCATGACAGATAATATAGGGATCTCTTCTTTTGAGTCAAATCTCTGCAATATGGCCACTCATATTTTCCCCATGTGTAATGAAACAGAACTTCTGCACTGACACGTGCCCAAAAAATCACACAAATCACATCTGATTAGTTTCAACCCTCATGTTTTATCACCCTCAATTCTTAGCAGCCCTACAGGTTTACAACCATACAGTAAAATGGGGTCTGTCACCCATAAGAATCATTAGAGAAGTAAGGATAACAAAATAATAAAACATTTGCTAAATCACCGCTGATCATCTTAACCAATAGACCAAAAGAAGGTGTGTGAAATAACAAATTAAACACTCTGACAGGGAATTCCTCAACAAAGTTTGTGAATACTGTTTGATCGACATGTTAAGATGACGGCGCCAAACAAGACATGATATGCAATATTGCATTTGCTGTTGAGATACATGTTCTTTAAAAGCAAAAGCAAGTTCGAATGCATTCCACTGCTTTCAAAATTTGTCATACTCTACTACTTTGTACAAGAGAGTGTGTCAATGGCGATTGCATCTCTTCTCAGTGAATCTGAATCTATCACATAGAGAGAAAAGAAAAGTAAAGAAAAACACATTCAAACAAACCTGAGGTGAAATAAATTATCAACTGAAGTCAGCTCTAAGAGGCTTATAATCCCCACATTGGAGTACAAAGCACATCATCTTGCATGATGAATAGCCGAGGCATTTGCACATACAAGAGACCGATGTTGTACAACAAGTGCAATTTGAGTGGGCCATTTTACTCACCATGAAAAGCAAAAGGAAATTAAGGTGCAAACAAAAGTTTAAAAAACGGATGGAAAAGCACAGATTTCATTGGCTTGTCCCTCCATTGCACACTGATGGCAGCACGTGCAATTTTAGAAATCTTTTTGAGTTTCATCATCCACATTTGAACCAATACAAAGTAAGAACGACTGCTCTATCGAGAATAACAACATTCTCCACAGGTCCTCCACAAAACGGCACGTTTGTCACGTTTGACACAGAAGATTAGCATGCATGTGTGTACTTTACCTTTTCTGCTGACTGAGACGTCCCAAAGAAGATGGGAATGAAGGCCAGCCACACTATGCAGGTGGTGTACATGGTGAAGCCAATGGGCTTGGCCTCGTTGAAGGTCTCAGGCACGCCTCTCGTCTTGATGGCATAGACAGTACAGGTGACCATGAGGAGCATGCTGAAACCCAGCAGACAGATGAGAGACAAGTCCGAGATGTCACACTTGAGCACGCCGCAGGCCTTCTCCGGATCCATCGTGCGCTGCTCCTCGTAGTCGATGATGGCCTGGGAGGGATCGACGCCAAACCAAATGCACACCCCTACCAGCTGCACCGAGATCAGGCTGAACGTGAGGACCAGCTGGGAGGCCGGGGAGATGAACCGAGGGGCACTGACTGACTTCTTACCCTGCTCGAAGATCCGGTAAATGCGGTTAGTCTTGGTAAGCAGAGCAGCGTAACTAATGCTCATTCCCAGGCCCAAAAAGATTCTCCGTAGAGAGCAGATGCCCACGTCGGGAGCGGAAATCATGAGGAACGTCGTGGCGTAGCACAGGAAGATCCCCGTCAGCAACACGTAGCTTAGCTCCCGGCCCGAGGCCTTGACGATGGGCGTGTCATTGTAGCGGACAAAAGTGACCACGACAAACAAAGTGGCCATGATGCCAAATATGGCGATGAGGACCGGTATGACGGCCCAGGGGGAGCTCCACTCCAGCTTGACAATGGGGATGGGCTGGCAGTCTGTGTGGTTCTCGTTGGGTCTCCTGTCGAAGCGGCACATCTTGCAGGTGTAAGTGTCCGCCTGGTACTGGTAGCCGTCGCAGTTCTCGCAGTGCCAGCAGCAAGGCATGCCCTTCACAATCTTCTTCCTCTGGCCTGGACGGCAGGGCTGGCTGCAGATGGAGGTTGGGATCTGCCGGCTCCCACCGGGCCAACGCATCTCTTTAATCTGGAGAGGGGAAATGAGTGCCGGAGAAATTAGCATCATTGTCTGAATCACTGGTCTACGCAAGGAGATCTTAAAATATCCACAGAATTTAAATAGATTTATAATGTTATTTATCTTAATGTTATTTATCTTAATTACACGCAGGGCGCTCTAGAGAACGTGGTAAAACACCTATAAAACAACTCATGAATAAAAATGATGGCAATAATCTCGATGAAAACAAGACTCGCAAAAAAACAACTTTACGCCAATTATTCAAAGTATGAATAAAACAAAGACATTAACACCAATCACATTGTTTGGCCACAGATATCTTGTTTCTGTTGCTGCCTATTAAATATTGCATATGCATGAGGGCACAATTCAATTAACTCCTGTTGGATTAGAGAGGAACCAAACATAGTGATGCAAAAAACAAGGAAGTGGTGGTAGGATCAAAGGCTGCATCTGTTTTAAAGACTGTGTGACTAGCTATTAAACAATCCTACAAACGTTTTCCAATACGTCAAATGGTTTAAAAGCGGTTCTTTGTCTTAAAGCACAAAACAGAATTCTCTCATGCAGGAAACTATACACCCCTGATCACGTAAGAACTCCCTTTTTAATTTATTAAGGGTGATAAAGCAAATGTGCCCTTTGTGGTATTTACCCTAGTTAATTTTTTATTAATATTGTTTCGTTATTACTACAATGCAGCATTTGCACACACAAAAACAATTACAATAATACTATATTGTAATAATATTTTTCCTGTTTTACCTAAAAAGTACATACTGTAGTACAGTACATGCCAACTGTGGATGGAATTAAATCAAGATCCTAATGTTGAATGATTTAGAAGTTTAACTGCCATACGGTTAAGTGCAGCTGGTCTGTCCAGTGGCCAATAATCTTGTATCCTGAGGTTTTGTTCTTGATCTGGTACTGGTAGATCTCATAGCGCCCTGGGGCATCACCATTCACATTGAAGACTACAGGAGTTCCTGCAATTCCTTTGGAGACAGAGAAGAGAAATTGTTATTGTTGATCGCTTGAGTGTGTCTCCATCTATGGCTGTGTGTGTGTGTCTCTATATATTTCTGTGTGTGCACGTGCGTGCAGACTCCTTATTCCATTGTATTGCAGCAACGAGTTCATCTGCTTTGTAAGTCCCAAGATCTCAAGCCGTTGTCTCCCTCTTACACCGTAATTGAATGAAGTTACATGGGGGCTTTGAGCTTTGGACCATATCGCTAATGAGCGGAGCCAAATGGATGGTGACAGCCATGTTGGACCTCCTCCCCCCTTGGATCGGGCCAGAGCTGCTGTCGGTTCTTGTTCTCATGTATTTTCACACTCCTTCATTTTGCCTGTTTTTGCCTCAAAGTCCCCTCCCGGAGTGCTAACAAATAACAGCACACATCCTGATTAGCGGAACGAGATCCAAACTCCCGTCTTTCTGGGTCTGTGGGAGTCCAGAGCCAACTTACAAAGCCCCTCTGCCGCCCCACAACATGTTATGAACGAGGGGGTGTGAGGATTCCCAGATTTACGGGTGAGGGATCTGGGTACAAAGCCACCAGTGGTGCAGCGCTGTATTGGCTTGGCACAGTTCGAAGAAACATAGATTGCACATTTTCTCTCTCCCTCTCCCTTTCGCTATTTCTCTCTTGCTCTCTCGCTATTTCTCTGTCTCTCTCTTGCTCTCTCACTGTTTCTCTCTCTCTCTCTCTCTCTCTCTCTCTCTCTCTCTCTTTCTCTCTTTCGCTCTCTCTCTTTATCTTTCTCCCAGCCATGCTGCAGAGGACAATAGAAAAACGAGACAATGTTCACCAGTCAAACCTGGAGTGTTCACAGAGCTACATGTGAGACTTGAATCCTGAAAGAACAATGAGCCTTTTCAGGGAACGGTTTATGTGGCGCTCTACAGTGGAAACGATAGCAGAACCGGCTTCTGAAAGCAAAGACAATTCTGATAAAATACATGTTCTAACTTTTCAGGTTTCTGTTTTTCATCTACTAGAAAACCCAAGTTACTTGCAGTTTCCGGTAGTTTTTCAGAACAAGTACTCAAACAATATTCAAACTTTTCAATTCAGTTTTCAAAGGTTCTGGGAAGTCTTTATGAAAACACAGACAAGTTAAAATATTTCTTCACATCAAAATATCTCAGACTGGAAAGTATTTTTTTCAAATGAATGGAGTAAATTAATTCAAATTAAGATAATATGCTGTATTAGCAGACCTCTTTAATAAACTTGTTTAGGTTTGGGAACTATGTCATGCATTTAATAAGAACGTTTAATATTAAATACAGTTGCTACTGTGACCTGTATCTGTATGTAAATGTAACATACGTTTTTGTCACAACTCGTTCACGGTTGTAGTACTGTAGATGCAAGAAGCTCTTTGTCCCATCTTGCTGCTCTAAAGGATCCCACTGATACGGGTTCCTTGTGCAAAAACAGCAGTTGATAGTACAGCTATGCAAGGATGCTGACACACAATGTAATATAAAGCAACTGCACAAAGGGGGTTGCTTCGCCTTGCCTGGGTAGTAGTTATTTGATCGAGCAGAGTTAAGGGCAAGCACCGGGGCTGATTATCTTGTCAGCTTTTCCCACTCATCTCTTTGTGACACAGGGCTTAAAAAGGGTGCTCCATTGTATTCCAAGCTGTAGTTTACCCTCCTCTACTTGTTTGTCTTGGCACATAATTGTGCTACTTGCGTGACTAGGAGGGAGGCATTCGCTGCACACGCTTCCCAACTCTGCAATTAAACTTTCATGTACAGGCAGTTGCCACAATTAACCGTCTTTACAAATTGCCAAGTTTGTCTTAGGTCACGTTGTGTCTCAAGGGGTTTATGTGGCTGCAACTTACAAAGAAGCAACTGTTTGAAGAACATTTTTGAATAACCAAACAAAAAACAACAACATCGAATGCTGTAAATGAAGCCATTATAATTCCTGGGAGTCGTTTTCTGTAAACAACAACAGTTTACAGAGTAACATCAATAACAGCATCGATAAACAGCATCCCCGTCAACAATATCTCAAGTGGTCAGGTGTCTCTTTTCCTCTAGTCAGCATCGATGTCGAAGGACACTTCCCAGAATTCTGTAGGACCAGGTCCACGTTTCCTGTGAGTATTTATGGATAAAGCTGTTTCTCTATTCTAGTGTGAAGAGATGAGTTCAAAGATGTGTGCCAGTAATTCATTTGAAGCAATAATTTTGAAGCCATCTCAGATCCAACCCCTATAGCATACACTCTGAGAAAAAAAATATACTGTACATTTACTGTATAATAAATACAGATTGATGTGTATTGAAATTATTCAATTAGTATTGTGGTGTGCAAAACCCAATATATACAACATTTAGAAAAGACTTTCACAGCGTTTTATTTTTCAATACAGTGACCTGGTTGCATGGTAATCACCCTGTTGAGGAATAGCTAAACAATGTCTTGACTTTGAAGAAGTATAATGAGTTGCCTAGCCTCCTCTTTATTATATAAGGGAACACTAGATTTTTTTCTGAGCACGTCCGGACCTCGGATTAAATATCAGGATGTGCGGTAGGCTTAAAATAACAAACATAAAGTGTATCCAGTAAAAACAAGGTTTGGCTAGACCATGGTTGTAGCAAGAACAAAAACGATAAACCGTATATCTGAATACAACTGCGCTGTCATTCAGTTATTGGATAAGGTACATCCAACTGAAGTAGACCTGTGTGTAAGTAACAACTGTGTAAATTCACGGGTTTCCATAGGTCTGTGGTATGATTTATTTTACCGGTAGTTTTTCATTAAAACTGGTCTCCTCTCCAAAGAAGAGTCCCCGAAACGTCCAACCAGGTTAGCCCTCCCTGTTATTCTCAGCACTTTCTATGTCTGATGGCTCCATAAAAAGGTCTCTGTCAAGGTATGTGCTCTTTCTTTTTGTTCTCTGGATCAAGTGTGTGTCTAGTTTATGCCAATGTCATCTAAATAGTCCATCCCTTGCTATATAATTAGCGATAAGGGTGGAGTTGAGCAGTAGTTGAGTGTCACTATCTACTTGTTGCATTGTGCCTGATTGCACGACCTCACTGTCAGTCTGACCTTCGGCTACTCTGATTATACCATAATTAACTGCTTCTCTGAGCTTCTGAAAATGACCTTAGCCAGAGACCTCTACAGTTACAAGAGGAAGAAGTAGATTTAATTTAGTTGGACTTCTGGCCTCTGTGGAATTTAAATCCGCACCTCCTATAGGTATACCTATAGATTTGCTAATTTCAACATACAGCATAGGGTACATGTCTGACCTCTAATTATCTTTTAATAAACTATAACTATAATGTTGACATGCATGTAAGGGTAAATAACTGGGCGCAATCTCAAAAGGCTTTATTTGTTAACAATTTATACTTACATTCCTCAGTCAGTTTTTACCTGCTCTTTGTGTTTGGTATGTTTGATTTTTGCCTCTATGGACTGTTCCACAATGTGCAGCTAAAGTCACTGTGCTGTATGCCTTCCTGTTTGTTTCCAAAATGTTTAAAACGGAAAACAATTTATAACTCTGAGAGTCTCTTTTGACTGATAAAGCTACTTTACAAAAGTTTAAAGTTTTTACTTTACTGATAAAGCTACTTTACGAAACATATTTTAAGCTATAGTCTTAAGGGTGATCTTGTTTTCCTTTGTGTACAGTATGCAGTGTACACCTTTTAACGTGTGCTCTGAAACATACAAAGACCTACCTGAAAAGTTGACATTGCGGATGTACTTGAGCAGCAAGGTTCCGTTGATGCTCTCCATTCTGGGGCAGAGGCCCACTTTGCCTGGGCAAAGCTCTTTGTGCATATTGTGCAAAGCATGAGCCATGGCGTAGACGGCGTCGATAACAAACTGGACCTTCCCCTCCTGCTCGTAGGAGGAATCCTTACCGATCCGTTCATGATCTAAAGGGGGGGGAGGAGGGGGGGTGGTTGCTTTACGAGCCATATAATAACAGGTTGACAAGAAAGTTGTTGGTTTAATAATAATAATAATGGATTGCATTTGAGATAGCGCTTTTCTGGACAGCCAAAGTACTTTACAATGTATGGGGGACGGGGGATTCACGGTTTGGTTGCCAATGTTTGTACTACAAGCTGCTAATGTACTTACATAAAGTAATGCATTCTGCTAGTGTATGTTTGTCTTTGTGTTTTTTCTTATATGTGTGTGTTTAATTCTATTTGGAGGACGCCGTTTATTTTTAAAAAAAAATCAAAGCATTTGCATCACTCTTTGTTGGGTAATTGTAATTGGGATGCACTTGTTTGGCTACAACTGAGTTGTTTTTTTCTTCACTTACTCTATTTGAATATAGCAACAATTCTTTCCAATCACCCTATATTTTCGAATTATAATATGTGCACTGTATCCATTAAAAGTAAGAAAATCAGTTTGAAAAAGTTGTAACTATTCTGAAACACCTCACTATGGTGAAATTAGTGATAGTGAGTACACAGATCAAAACAGATCCAGTGTGACTGAGCGCAACAGTAAATCAAATAATGTAAATGCTGAACAATGATCGTAAAGGAATGCAAAATCAAGCAAATAATAGCCTTTCAAGTGCCCTGATTACCCAATTGTGAATCCATCTTTCCCCTCCGCGTTTCATTTATTTAAAGAGTGGGATAAATACCAACTGCCAATTACATGCTATTTGTTTCAGTCTTCAATCAGAGACACCTTTTTTTCGAATGGAAGGAACATTACGTTTTTCAAATTTTTTATAGCATTAGTTTTGGTTCTCTTACTTGAATCCAAGACACTTCTGATTGGTGTGGAAAGGTACTCAGAGGTATTCAACAAACCTACCTCTTTCAAAATCTTAGCCCAATGGTCATGATTTTAGTTATATTGTGTGTTGTGTGCGCTGACGCCTATCTCCTTGAATTGTAAATCAGTCTTACAGAATGTGTTATATACCTTATATAGGTGCTAGTTTAGCTAGAGTCTAAAAGATGCAACCAATATTACAACCTTAAATTGTCTACAATAACAGCAACAATGTCACATTTGCACCTTCGTATTTTCTGTTTCTTTTTCAATCCAAAGGGCATACACCAATTTATGCAGCATCATTGTCTTCGGTGCACATTCGTTTAAGGATACAACCCATTTTTCTGTCCATACTATATCTGGCAAAGCAACAACAACCGGTAGACCTTGTTTATCAGCTCTCTTACTGTTCAGAACCCACACAGCCGCTACAGGACTACCACAGACACATTAATCAACCCCGGAGAGTGTAATTGAGTGGTGAAGGAGGAGTCGAAGGCAGAGTGAGACACGCCTAATCATTCTTCTCTATTAATGTAATTAGTTATGACAGGTGTATATTAATCATAGCAGGGGCTTGTTCTTGGGCTTGGAAAATGTGTTAATCACGAAGCGAGGTTTCAATTAGCAATGTGGTCCTTCAATTAGCTGCTGCCCTGTCAGGACCGTCTCTGCGGAGAGAGTGAGAAGGGGTGAGCTAAAAGTGCAGGTTCCCCTTGTTGTATATGTATGCTTGAAATAGTACTTTCTCATAACTTACAAATTAATACTGTCATCAAAAGGCTCTTTATTGATGTGGCTGTATGTGAAAAACTACAAGTTTCAGTTTATAAGAGAAGAAGTGCCTTGGCTCACTCCAATCTCTTCTGTAGGGATCCTTGGAGGCTCTTTTTGTCAAGACAGCTCATGCTGTGGTTCATTTCACTGCTCTATCATGCAGTCAATTCAAAGTATAGCACTACAATAAGAATAGGGGAGTAATGCTGTTCCAAGCAGACATTTCTGTGGGTAAAATTACCCCAGGACCCCTAAACTCCTCCTACTGTGATGTTCGGTTAATAAAGTGAGCTACAACCGACAGATTTACAGCGACCACCTGAATGGACTGCAATTTCTCCGGCCATTCTACAATGGATCAACGAAGGGTGAGATAGATAGACGGTCACAGGGTGACACACCCATAGTACTCAGCGTAGACTTCATTCTGGAACTTAAATCCCCCCGCTGTGTACCACTCAACATACGTTTTGTTATGTTTTGAAAAGTAAAACATTTATTTAGTCTAAAGTAGTTATAGTCTTAATTCAACAACTCCTTAAATTAAGCCCCCCCCCCCCCCCCCCCAAAAGTGCCTGGCTGAATGATGTACAGAAGAAGTGGGCTTGTAAAAAAGAAGCAGTGACAGGCAGCTGATCTTTGAAGCTCCAGCTGCCCTTTGACGCGTCTTTTTTATCTGGTGTGACATTTTCTGAGGACCTGATTAAAGCCAAACCAACAGCACTGACGTCCCAGGTGTGGCAGTCCAAACAGCTCTCCTAACTGGCGGGTTCCTGTCAGATTGCTTACCGCATATCAAACATCGGAAAAGCGTGTACTAGCCGAGTCAAAAAGCTGTTATTTATCGCAAGTTAGGGTTTTCAAATGTTGTCACACAAGCTCATGTTTGCTTGTGTATGGATTCAGTGCATATATTTGGGTTGGTGTTAAGAATAGATCATGCATTCACAAAATACTGCATGATTATATATTACAGTTTTGCAACATAGGCTAGGTAAATTGATCATCACATGCAGTACAAGCAAGGAATGAAGATGTGTAAATCTTATATGCTTTTTAAATTTATCAAAAGAAAATGTTATTCCTACCAAACAGTTTTGTGTACCTGGGGTGTTACTTGCAAGGCTGTTCTAACTGCTACAATATTACCCAGGCATTACTCACTGCAGGAATGCACTCTAATTTGTCCTCTGGCGTTGTGTTAACAGGTACAATAGAAAAGGCAGTGCCATCTAGGGGATTAACTGCTCACCCCCTTTCAGCTCTAACATGGTTCCTCTGCCATCCAGAAGGAAAGGTTAATCCCGTGAATCCTTTTTTCCCTTTTTTTATACTTTGTGTCCACAATTCCTAATTCTTGACGTGCAGTACAAACATGTTGTTACATGTTACATAGCTGGTAATATTTTTAACAAATATATTGGTGACACATTATTGACTTTTTATATCACATCACACATTAATTATATTATGGAGTGGACGCACAAACCTACTTTAGACATGTCGCTCCGTTATGTCGGGGACAAACAGATTTGATCAAATGTGTTTTGTTCGGTTAGCCTTCTGGCCTGCAGCCTAGGGGACTGTTTAAGGGTGATACGAGTATTTTTAGGAGTTGCCATTGTGACTCATCTAAAAGCTAATGTACACATTTAATTTAAAACATATTTTCTGGGAAACAAAAGTAGTTTGGCAGAGTCTTGTGAATGAAGGTCTTACAGTATCCCAGGCTTTTAAAACAATTATAATTAGACTGTCAAATCAATGAAGCTCAAACAGAAAACCATTGGTGTGCAAAACTGTCCGGCAGTATTTCTCCTGCAGCTTTTAGCTAATGATAATGGTGCCAAGTGATGTGGATTTATTCGTCAACAATCATTAAATTAAGTACATCTTTCCTTGATCAATAATGAGTGAAGTTTACATCATCCTTTATTCTTCATGTTTTGGTACCGTTTCAAGCTAAAGATGCAACTACAATACTACCTTTACAAGGTTAGCAAAGGAAAACAATGTTTGATAATGAAGATGACATAGTAAATCTATCGCTTAGAAAAGCTGTTAGCAAGCCATACAAAGTAATCATCTAGAGATTCACAGAAAGTATTCTCTCACTTAAAAAGAGACTACCCTTGATCGATAGATACCCCTATCACACTTGAGCCGATTAAGAAAAAGAGAAAAGCACATGCTCGTTGTCCGTTTCAGACCAGTATTTCATCAAGTACAATATGTAAAACCAACCAATTATGCCTCTGAACGGCAACACTGGTGTAAACACACAGGCTGCACAGGCTTATGCAGAGGACTTTGAACAGTCCCAGGGAACTACACATGACTGCAGACACTAAGGCAGGCAGGCAGGCAGGCAGGCAAGAAGCCGTCCCAGCCTCTGCTTCCCCTGTTGGCCTTGATGACTCATGACCACTGGGAGGATGAGCAATAGAATGATTCAGCCCTGTTTGTTTGACTCTTCACACTGACAGCAGGTCTTACCTTGTGCTGTCGTCAGGCACAAGCAAACGCACCTGCAGTGGATGTTGATATGCCCGATAGCTCTGCCTGTGTCTATACACAAGGCACCTTAATTATAAGGAATGTCGCTTGAGAAGGTTGGAGCTGATGTAACTAGCATTGGCTGAGTGTTTTTTTTTTTTTT
The DNA here is from genome assembly GCA_026901105.3 of Galaxias olidus. Classification (NCBI taxonomy): domain Eukaryota; kingdom Metazoa; phylum Chordata; class Actinopteri; order Galaxiiformes; family Galaxiidae; genus Galaxias; species Galaxias olidus. Next base: position 980,448 of record JAPMUY010007690.1, on the reverse strand, counting down.
ACTCCAATCGACTCAAATCTTTGGATTTGTTGAAATGAAAAAAAGTGGGAAACTGCGGCTTCACGCATCAACCAATATCGCCTTTATTCTGCTGGACAAATCATTGGATGAATGTAATTGACATTGACATAGAGGCAATGCTCTTTACCAACCATGCAGATGCAATCTCGTGACCCCGCTGTTGTATAGTTTAATTTGCTCACAGTGTGTCGGTTTGTCTCGTGTTGCCAATTTGCTGGCTTTTTGACTAGGCAAGGTTAGATCAGCCATGCAGCTACTATTGTTTGTTCTTTGCAGATCCACATCACTTTGTTTTCACAATGCAGCACATTGACTGCCTATCACACACTCTCATGCTGTCCAAGGTCAGTCAATCAAAAATAAAGAAAAGAATGGTCAACATGAGTAAATGTTTTGAGGATAGCGAAGGTTAACCATTAAGAAGGAAAAAGTAATTTCATCCCCTTGACATTATATGCTATTTTACTGAAGACTAAGGCTCAAAAGTGTTCCAAATATTTCTATTCATCACGTAGTATTGTAATTTGTATATCATGACGTGAATATGCACTGGGGATCCATGAATATATAATTACTTAATAATTACTTATTGTTCACAACAAACTTCTCACTTCCTTTTTGACTTAGATCTGCTTAATTCCGAGGAAGTGCTGGAATTCAGTTGCCCATGATTGCCCATATCAGCTTGATGAACAAACAGGAATTGTTTCTGATCCTGTTGAAAGACTCCAGCACAGCCAGTTCTTCTAGTCAGATGGAGCTGCTACTTTCTCTGGCAGAGCTACAGTAATCTCCGATACCGAGAGCCATTTAAGTAGTCATATGACCTGCCTGTCCTGCTTTGGCTATCGACTAGGTTGTGTTACCATCTGGGCATGTCCACAAGGCTTACACATTGACCTGCAGGTTGTGAAGTTTGTGTTTTGTACTGTGTAAACCTAGGCCTTGAGCCAGCAGATACAAGCAAAGACAGTTGGACAGAGACCAGTGGTAGGAACTGAATTATGAATCCAGCGCTATGACCTCTGGGCCGGATTCCTTCGGTTTAACATGCCCTTTCCTGATGGATGAGCTTACAAACCTGTCAGCTACCATCTGTGGTAACACTGATATTACTGTAAGCTACAGCATGTTCAAAATTGATCTCTATTTATTAGGGAAACTGTAAACATGACAGGCTACAATTTTTACAGTGACATGCAGTTGAGGTTTTACATTTACACAATACACAATTTGTTCATATAAGTCAATACCTAACATACCACTTTGATGTGAATGTGAAAATATGTCATTTGTTATAATCAACAGAAATCCCCAATTTGTCGCGTAGCTGATTGAAAATACAAGGATGGGACAAAGGTTTTCTTATATGGGACGCTTCTTTGAATTGTCCTGGCTTTAAATCAGTCAATTACAGTCAGATTGGGCTTTTGTTTACATATGTTGTAGAAAAAATATTTCAGAGAGAGAGAGAGAGAGAGAGAGAGAGAGAGAGAGAGAGAGAGAGAGAGAGAGAGAGAGAGAGAGGGAGAGAGGGGTAAAGAGAGGTGAAAGATAAGAAACGGTGGCCTAGAGGAATCATGGACAGAGTGGTTTTAGGGTTCTTTGAGTGGAATGGATGTAACTCTTTCTTGTACAAAATTGCAGTGCTCCTGGATCCACATACTGGAAGGAAAAGAGCAGCCGCTATTTAGCTTAAGAGCAGCCACCATGACAACTGATGAAAGGCACTGTATACCCAGACTGCAAGAAAAACTATATCCTTTCTCGAAAGTTGGGACTAAAGGAGGTTTTAGTAGGGGAATATATATATATATATATATATTTTATAATTGAATATGCTTTTAAAATGATGTTTAGGTATAATTTTCACAGGCTAGCTTTGCTCTTGCATATATTTTTTTTTGTATTTTCCTTTTAATTTATGCTGCAGGCCGAATGTACTGTGTCACAATCGGTTGATTAATGCAAAGAAACAATTACATTGGCCTAATTTAGCTGAATAAGCAACGCTAAACAATGAGGTTCCATTCTCATTTGTTTTGTTCTCCAGCAGAAAATAAGACCCATTTATTACAAATGTAAATAAGAAACCAATGACCCAAGTGTGTGTGTGCAATATGTGGATTTGGTCATACATCATATTCTTTACACCAGATGTTCATGGACCAGCATTTGGTACACTGTTAATTTGCTGTGTTCTAAAAATCTACAGTATCCACCATTTGTTTTTCATCAAAACACATTAAACACAGCATACAACAAATGTGATGAGACAGTTGCCTTGAAGTCTGCATTTTAGATCAGCTTGGCCTTCAACACTTAGCAAAGAGCTCAAAAGGTTAGTGTCGAGTTGTTGTTTTTTGGTCAAAGTAAAAACCCACATTTTAGGTAAAATGTCAAACCAGAAGTTTACGGGGCGATTGCACATAAAGTAAACTACAGGTAGTATCCACAAGTTGCTTTTCAAACACATATAGTGCACGCACATACAACATTAAACTCCACGTCTTCCAAATGGCTGTGAGCGCTATGTGACAAAAACAGCTACTACGTCTGCACTGTTCTCATTCTATGAAGACAAGTGAAACAAAAGACAGTCAGAGTTGGAGTGCCTGCCTACTGATTTGTATGACCAAAGAACTTGTCTCTAATGCGTTGATTGGATTTTCTATTGATTAGGTTTTCAGCTTGTGTAATGGCCCAGTTTTGTGATTGCTATTGCACTGCATCACAGATGAAACTTGTCGACGAAGAGTAATGGCGACATTTAATTCAGTATAATGTAATTAGAGAACCCATCCTCAACTGACACACATTACCCTTACCCAAACTTCAAGTAGATATATGAGTTTTATACCACTGCGCAAATAGACTGATATAAATTAAATTCAGGTAGATACAATGAAACAAAACAACCCCACACCAATTTCTCTCTACTATAAACTGTCCACTTACTTGTGCATTTTTTTATTCCAGATCCTTTTTTCAGAGCATGCCTGCTGAGTTTGCACTGGAAGTTGTTCTCCCAAAACTCTGCGAACCAGATATTCCTCCTGTTGTTATCCAATGTTCTGCTGATGAAGTAGCGATCAAACCCTGAAAAGATCAATGAGAGCCACAGTTGGACGTTGAATCCCCAGCAGAGCTACCCCAGAGAATTATATTGCATTTGCACATCGCAATGGACATGATTCAGTCGCTCCATCTGACCAGATGGTACCATTATTAAAATAATTATAAATTTTTAATACATTTAGTACATAGTACATTTATACATTTTATTCTCATTATAAAGATAAGCAGCATTGTTAGTAATAGTGATGTACAAATAAAGGGCTTATTGTGATTATACAATCGTAACAATATGATCGGACACATTTAGTGCATTGTTCTCCATGTGTAAACCTTATCAGTAACAAAGGCACACGCAAATAGCAGCATTAAGAGTAACACCTCGGATGGACTGGCGTTTGGGTAGGATGGTGACGGCCCCCTCCGCCATCTCCTCCTGGTTTAGCACGGGTGAGATCTTGGACCCCCAGCTGTCCGAGCCCACCCACAGGAAGTGCCCCGTTTGGTTAGCCTTCTTAGCTGCTTGAAGAAGCCGCCTACGGACGAAGAGAGAAATAACATAATTGTATAAGGCAAAGGCAATACATTTTTTTTGCAGTTTCCCAAATGCCATAAATTGCAATACATTACCTTCCAATGGCGTCAAGTTAGAAACTAAAATATTAATTTTAGCGCCAATACACTATGGTTTAGAAAATGTCGTTTGTATTTTGCTTGGTGAGCTGTCTTCAGAGCTTGTAGGAAAAGGAGGCCATACAACATCCATCATTTCTGAGCAGGACTGTACCATGGGATTCTGTTGCAGATCACAATTTTACTATAATATCAGTTAGGCTTTGCCCCTTCTTTAAAATGTAACTAATTATAAGGCAAACTAGGAGGACCTCATGATAACCAGCCTGAAAAGACCTGCTGTTCACACAAGTAATGCATCTCCTCACCCCCTTGGTTGTCCAGATGAATAAGGTCTTTGCTATGGAGCCATACAGAAAGTTGGTATAATTACAAACTACAAATAGTGAGAATGGAGGTTTATTTTAAAAGATCATCTGCTCCACAAAGACGTTTAGGGAATATATAGTTTACCTTTAGTTTTGTCTCCGTTTCGATTAACAAAATCAGTTATTTTTAGAAAAAAACAACAACTTTGACGTCCTAGGCCTGTAGGACTGCAATGCTTTAAAGACAAATGTTTTTAATATTGGCTAGCTGAAACGATTGTTTTCCTGTCAGGTCTTTATTGTTCAATGGCCTTTTTAACAGCGATCCAACATTGTATTCATTCTTGTATTATATCTTAATTAATATGGGTGAACTGCACAATAAACTCTCTACAGCTGTTGTATTTCGAAGGGTTTTTTCATAGCAATATTCCAGACAGGACTGTGTGTTTATTTATTTTTTCTTTTCTGTTGTGTAAATGTTATATGAGATTACTCACTGAAAAGCATTGTTTTTTATCACAAGCCTTAACTGCTCTGATGCTGCACAATCATTTTGTATTAGCATGACAACACCTTTTAAACCCCTAAGATTCCTGTTGAATTTACTGGTTTTAACGGATCCACAATGTTTTCTATGTATTTTCGTATTTATATTTTTTGTATTAATTTCTTTCTATTTCTACAAAAGGTAAAATATGTCCACAAATCTTAAGCAGATTCAAATCTTAAGTTTAGATGCATGTTAAACCCCTGCCAACTCACATTGAGGGGGGTTCAAGGGTAGAGCAAGGATGCCGGGCTGAAATCCCCACTGGCTTTCTGTAATTACTATATATCCAGACTATTACCCCTTATCAGGGCCGGATTAAGTCAATGAGCTCAGGGACTCTGGCCCAGCCATCATCAGGAGACAGCCCCAAAATCGCTGTCCACATTCTGCTAGAATAACATACAGTACCTGTCAAGCATTAAATACAAATACTTTATACAGGCTGTATTTGACCATAACCGAGCACTATGTAGTATAACAAAGCATAACTAATAGGATTTCTAATTGGTTGTTTAAGGAAATGTAACATCTATAAAAATGTAAAAGGCTTAGCGTTTGTTTCATTTCCAAAATACATTGTTTTTGTGTCTGAAATATTTAATCCCATTACCTACAACCTACAATGTTGAAGTTAAAGTATATTTAATCTTGTCTTTAAGGCCAGAACAAACATAGTCTATAATTTCTGGAAATAAAAATATCGGCGTAACTCAAAAGGAAAATTGAATTGACTAGCTCGGTTGCTTTGTGGGTATGCTTATGCAGTTCAAAAGTTCACTGCAAGCTTTTGGGGAAATAACTTGTACAGTCACAAGGAAACTGCAGCATTGAAATTGGAATGATTAAAAAAAATTTCAACAAATTATACGACATTGCAAAAAAAATTAAAAAAAAAGAATAATGTCAGAGTGAGGCTAAGAAAGAACCTCTTTCATAATGCAAAGGATTGAAATGTGAATAATTAAGCAGACCTGAAATAGCAATGGTGACAGCACATACAGTAAAAGAAATGCTGGAAGTCCCAAAACGCAGACAAGCTCAAAACCACTGTTTTAGCTCGTGCATCTTTTCAATGAAGGACCCTAATGATCAGCCTATGTAAATGACTGTCCTGCTGTGATGTGATGTCAGTTGCAAATGTGCAATCCTCTTCATTTTTAGCACAAAGTAACAGATGCCAATGTGCTACAGCTTTAAACACCTCTAAAGAAAGAAGAGGAGACTCGCACCTATTTTCATGAAATCTAAGCATAACTTCTTTGGCAGCTGTCTGTGTCTAACAACAGCCACTGGTAATAATGTCACTACCATACTATCATATGACCCTTGAACCTATGCACTTGCCTGATGTCATCCTCACTGGCAAAGAGAATGACCACTCGAGCATTGGGATTTTCACTCAGCCTCCGGATGATCTTGTCAAACTCTCCAGGTTTAGGCTCACGCTGGATCCTTACTGACTGAGCAATGCACACGTCTCCTGGACCAAGAGAAAACAAAAGAGAGATGTTTGAGATTTAAAACACGAGTATTGTTACTGGTCAAACTGAAATATTTACTCGTTTACATGTGATATGCATGGTGCATGTGTTTGTTACATTTGTGTTTTATGTGCATTTTGTCACAGAGCGCAAAGACTTACTGTCTGAGAGACTTGGTGTGGAACAAGTTAACTTAATTCTTAACCAAATAGTACTTGAAACAAAACAGGTGTGTCACTATGAAGTGTTTTATTGTAATGTCCTGCGTCAACTTGAAGTAGGCCAAGCCACAGAGACTTTCACCTTAAACTAACAGTAATATGTTCATTCCTCAGGACTGTTTTCTGTCTCAATGCAAGATTAAAACTGTGCATGTGCCATATTTCACACCATGAGGAATGCAATGTATTAGCAATCTTTTCCTGGACCACAAGGGACAGATTTGGGACACAGAGACCCATCAATTCTATTTATGGCTCTGCCAATGGAGCAGGGAAATTCTGTACCAAGTGGGAGGAAACCTGACTTGTAATTGAAAATCTGGGGAGAGAGCTTTTACATGTGAACAGCTATTTGTTTTTTTCTTTTTGCCTTCACTAGTATTGGAATTGTGAACATGAATTATTCTGCTTAATAATAGCATTTAGTATGTTTGCTTACATTTTAAACAAAAACAGGTTGCACTTCATTGCTGCGGATAATGAAAAATAAATATTATCGGTCAAATTCCATCATTATTAGTTTGACACCATGAGGCAGTAAGGTCAGTCTATATACGGTGCAGCTCATGGTCACTCACCTCCGTCAATCAGGCTACAAAATTAAACGGTAAATGCATGGAATGTTCCGTTTTAATTAAAGCAATCTATAGCACGTTCCCTAATCCCATTGTCCAGGGAAATAATTTGCCCAATTCTTATCTGGGTTGTTAGGCGCAGACACATACTCTTTGCTCTGTTCCTACAAGAGGGATAGAGACCCATCCCTGCCGCGAGACACTACTATTGACCTACGGTCTAAAGCCAGCGCACGTCCTCAGGTTCTCAACCAAGCCAGGGCCCTTCTTTAATTCCCACTGCAACTTTTCAGTGGAATTGTTTTGTCCTGCTGCCAAAATGCCACAGCGCGTATATGCATGCTAATGAACTCTCCTTTCCTGAACCAACACAAAGCCATTCTACTGAGCAATCAATGCAGAAAAAAAAGAAAAAGAAATGCTCTCTGGTTCAATGCATGGCAGCCGGACTCGCACCATGGATCATAAAACAATGCGCAGCCCCAGCTTTGAAACTAATAGGTTGGGAAAGTGAAAATAAGAGTGATGGACAGAGAATACTATTAGAGAAACAATAATCATAGGATGAATGCCTTGCTCATGCGAGCAAAGACCCACTTCCCTTTTTAGGGGCACCCATGGGCTACAACCACTGACTCGCGCCATCACGCAAATATGGTGGTAAATAATCCATGATACAGTGTCTTTATAACAGACTCTGAACAGTACTCCACTGTTTCCACACATTTCTTTGTTGTTGTGTGCTCTGCTGCTGACAGATACTAGCCATGCATGTTGCGACAGCAGAAGACGTTTGCAGCTCTTGGTTAACACGTTCAGTGAGCTGGTAAATTGATTAGCGGTTTCCTCGCTGGGGAAAAGGCTTCTCGCACCTGATGTCGTCGTGATCCACGTCAGATGTATAGTTAATGCTTATTTCTGCAATGACGCAAAGGTAGATCTTGGCACCACAGCCTTGTGGTTATGTGTTCATTTATTTATTCAACCATACTTTGATCCCACACTGGTTCATACAGATGGTGAAATATAGTGAAGATTATTTGAAGCGCTTAGGGGAAAATATCGGCCTCACTACAGACTCGTTCTAAAAAGATGTATTGAGCAGTCCTTAATATGATCCATACTTCTATACCAATGTAGAAACGTATGACGTTGTGCCTTGCATACCTATATGTTTTCCTCCTTAACAGGAGGTGGGGTAATGCAGCATTTATGGAAAAAAAACATCAACAAAAAAACTGAGATTTAGCTTGAAACACCGCCAAGTTCACTAGAAACTGTTCTATCTCTATGGCTGTCATTAAATTCTATCTAACCTGACATGCTGGAAACGTTCCTTTAGCGTCAGCCAATTTAGAGCCATGCGATTTCCCGTCTGTTCTAAGAACTCTCTATCAATCATTCCATTCTTGTGTCCTTGCCTCAGTGGTGACTCAGTCCCCTGTTCCCAAAACATATGCTCGTAGAATGAGGGCAATCCCGTCTTCCCTCTTTCTCCATTTCCACTTCACTGGCAGTTGCATGGCTTAGCCTCTGGAGAGGACTGCCAGAGAAGAAGGAGGGATTGTGGCCTGGCTCCAGGGAGTTAAGCCCTAGTGAACTGGCTGGTTCCTCCACTGGGTCACTAACACAGTGCTACACTTGGTAAAACTGCCACAAGGTAGTCTAGCCATATGACACAAAAGACTGTGGCCCTTTGGAGCACGCAACTGCAATATATATATATAAATGTATATATAATAGTTCCTTCATTTTTTTTTTATTCAGGAGGGTCTTCAACTCAAGGTAACCGCTTTGAAAACCAACATTTTACCTCCAGCATCCAAATGGATTTCTATCAATTTGATTATGATTATTTTTTCTCATTATACAGCCATTATTTGGTTTATGCAGGGTCACAATACGTCTGTAATGAGTACCTTCCAGGAATCAGTTTTCTTTTCCCATAAATAGCCTACATTGCTACATTACATTCAGCTGCAGGACAGGTTTTAATTAGAACAATCTTGAATCTTACTTTCCCTACCATGACCTCATATTCTGTCTTGTTTACCTCCTCCAACATAGCAGACTACTAATTCCATTCCAGTGGCATAGTGTACAAGAACATAGATACAGATAAAACAATTCACAGCTCATAAAAATGCATGAAAATACATTTGAACTATAGAATCATGACCGTCTCAAGGGGAAAGGGCTAGCTTTTATCCTCTTGTGAATTGCTATACATAGGCTTTATCAACCCCACCTTGTCACACATGGAACCAAATCTAGTTGATTTTTATGATTCAAATTGTGTGTCTTCTCAGCACGGATGCTATCAAGCTTAAGGTCTAAAACAATCACCCAAAATGAATGAATAAAATACTCTTGGCACTTTGCAGCTCCAGTCTGACATGAACACAAGCGCTGTAAGAACAGCCTGGGACATTCCATATCTCATACCACTGTCCGGTGACAGTTAAGCAAAGCAACTGAACTTAGGAGAGTTAATTCGAAAAAGCTAACCAAAAACGAGGTGTCCCCATGGTTCTAAACTACTGCAAAGAGGACTTCTAAGGGGGTTTCCCCGTCTGTCCCAAGTACACACTCCTCTCAAAGCCGGAGCCGCGAGCGAAGCGAAACACTAAAAATAGCTTTCACTTTGGAAGACGGCAAGCTTCCCTCATCCTAGCATCATCCACTGTCAGTTGTCTCCCCTAATAGGTCTGAACAGCGATATTCGTTCCCAGCTGACACCCACGGGAAAGACAACAGTGCCATTAACATTAAATATGTCCCCCTCACAGTCGTTGATTGCTGCACAGCTTCTGTGCTCTGTGGACTCTTGGGAGGAAGCACACGGAGATATACACAAAGGCTACTGTAACTTCACGTGGGCGGACCAACCAAATGTTATCAGTTTAATTAGATAATTTCTTAGAGTAAACAAGTTGACATTAATGTGCACCTGCTCTACTTAAACGTGTTTAAGAATTGTACCAAAGGCAATAAGTCCAATAAATTGTGCAAGCGAAACCTCTCTATGTTTAGTATCTCGAATTAAGAAGCTATAGAGTTTGCTAGAAATGCCAAGCGTTTACCTTGATACTGGTATTACAAATAATTTTGGAATCTCAAACAAATGGATATCTATTGAACGGGGAAAGATCAACGACCCCAATTCCACCTAACCAACTTGCGATTTGTTTTTATAACGTTTTTATTCCTGTTAACCCTCGTTTGAGACCAAAATTGTGCAAAAACGGTTCTGCAAGTACGTCAATCTCTTGGTAGTGCAAGTGAACTTGTCTGCGTGCATTGCAAAGAATGTCATACACTGGGCAACCTTGCCGGAGAACACGAGACTTCAGTTGCGTTCACCCAGTCTGATATGATGCTGCAGGGGTTGGAGGAGGTTTTGGGCTGCGGTTTCTCAGGCACCGTAGGAGAGAGCATTGTTTGGCGTCATTTCCCATATGAGGGATTATGCCGAGCCCCCATAGGGCTGCAAGTCAGACATCTCTGAACATCATGAGCAGACTGCGCCTCCTCCTCCTCTGCTTTACTAATCAAAACACTAATGGCAAATATTAACGTGGGGTTAGATATGTACCAACACTTGTTTACACATGCAACATCACACTGCTCTCTTGAGAGGAGTTGTCACACTGATGAGATGGGGTAACAGTGAAGGGGAAGATCGAGAGGGTGGGTGGGGAAGAACATGAGTAGAGAGAGAGAGAGCCCTAAAATTGAAGGGAATAGCAGAGTATTGTGCAATCCCTAGGAGAGCTCTGCATCAAAACAAAATAAATAGCAAAACTTGAGTCTGAAGTACATATATATTTTTATTAGTTTTGGAACGCTTTTTCAAGACAATAGTTTCCAAAATACACACATTGCTGACTGTGGGTGTGTGTGTGTAGATTTAAAAAAGTCTTCATCACATAGGAGCAGTGCACCATAGTCTTAAACACATTTTAGATGTGTGTCTGTTTCATGGTAAATAAAACAAGCACCTGCTCCGTGGATATGGTAAACAGGTGCATTTTGTTAGCGGTGGCGTTTGAAGAGCCAATTAGCCAGCAGCAGTGAAAGCCGAAGCCAAATTTGTGGCTATATACAGAAGTGTAAAAGATTGCGCGACAGTGCAAACACAAACAACGAGACTTCAGCTTACTGGCAATCACAATATGTGATAATGAGCTGTACCTTGTGAATTAGGATCATATAGGTTGGATTATATCAAGACATTCCCAAACCATTGCAGTGCAGTATGTGCTAACGACACATGTAATACTTTTGAAACAGCATGAAGTGTAAACTAAATACTAGAGACAAGGCTGTACTGATGATGTAACACTGTAGCCAGTCAGAGAGTCAGTGTACTCTCTTCCATGTTTTAGTTCATGGGAGTTTGCTGCTGACGAGAGGGACTGTAGACTACTTCAGTAAGATTTCAATAAGTTTAGGGAGGAGATGTAATCAATTTACACACCACAAAAAGCCATCGGGCAGAGGGCATCCTTTATTCAGAAAAAAATTAATATGTATATTAATGGTTGGATGTAAGTATTGGCACATTTCTTTCCATGAATCATGACCAAAAGGTCATGCATATTATTTCCTTTAATTTGGTATTAGCCCATAATCTCTCAAATCTGTTAACATGTTATAAGTGAGGGGTGAATAAAATAAGAAATGGAGTAATCAAATAGTGGAGCTGAGTCTGAACAACCTCAGAGCAACATGGAGATATGTTTGCAAACAGATAGTTTAATCGTATTAATAATTCAGAGCAAAGCCAAACATGGCCACATGTCCAGGGGTTTAAAGAAAGCTCAGCAAAGATCAGTATTCAGACATCCTCCACCTCATCAGTTGTCCGAATTCTCTGTAAGTATAAACAGTTTCTATGTTCACAAAATAAAGGAGCTGCTACAAGACACGAAAATAACCTGGATCATACTGCACATAGTGTGTTAAGAGCTGTTCTAAGCCAGTTTGCTATCGAGGGAGGATAGGATAAAACAAAATTATGAACACCTATATATTATGGCTCACTGTGCTATGATAATGGTTTCATAAGGCCTTTCGAGTGTGGTACAACGCTGGGAAGAAAAACATCCTCTGTTTGATATTTGAAATTATCCTGGACAAAACATGTCCGTGCTGTGAGCATCATTTCCCATGCATCTTTTAAATGAGCCATTATACAGGCAACATAAGCACATGCCTGATTTAATAATGTCTCATTGAAGCTTGCAATGATTGGAAAAAAACAGTCTATATCCACAAGCAAGTGTATGAAACATTTTCTTGGCTGGAATACCAAATTCAAACTGTTTCGTTTTGCCTTAATTTGTTTTATACTCTATCAAATGCAATCGTATCCTGTCAATAGGAACATGCAAAAGAAAAAAAACACAAACAAATATTCTAGCAAATCTTTCTGGTGTCCAAAATTAATCGAGCCATCAAGTTCAATGAATTGTTCTCATCCTGACTCATGGTGCAGTGCCTGTTTGGTTGGTTCTCACAAAACAAGATCATTCAATAAGTAAACCAGTTTTGGATTGAATGACACTATTCATGTTTTCATTTGTATGCAATTGCCTAATTTCTACAATACAAGGGTTAATTTTTGACGTTCATTTCCTTCATAAATTTTATAAATCAAAGAGAATGTGTTACCATGAAGTCACTTAAACTAATGAGGAAACAGCCAAAACAAATGTATGTCAATTCTATGGTTCCATGAAAACGTCTGACTGCAAATAAGCTGCACGAGCAACATAATTAGTTGCCATAACCGGCAATTGTCTGACCAAGCGTGTAACAGTATTGATGACCACGCTAATAAACTGAGAATTTCATGCTCGAGAACGCAACTGGGTTGAGCTGTGGTTCTGCTCTTGCCTTTGAGGTGATGGATCAAGAGTATGTATTAGTTGACAGGTGTTGTTTCCTAAGGCTGGGTTAATGGCAACCAGACCCAGTACCACATCTGTCAGCAGCTTTGATTCCATCTGTAAGCAGTCTTTAGCTCCCACAGGGGGATGGACCCATACTCTTTATTTATCCCTATGGCACATATGAGGCAGTGAGGGGCTTAGGGGAGTGACAGAGCATGTTATTTTACCCATATCAATCTCCCCAGAGTGCCACCGTTGTCCTGCCTGCTGCGTGGAGACCTTCGACTGGATACTGTGCACCCAGGCAGCCCTCTACTAAGGACCTGTCGTGTGTTTTGACACCAAACACATTATCGTGAAGCTTTTCCAGAAGATAGGGGAGCTTGATATAAATATAGCTTTATGAGTCTCACAATATCCATTAAAAATAAATTCTGGCATATGTGTCTACATATTAACAGGTCAAACCCATTTTCCCATTATTAAATTTTTTTTTAACTGCCGAAACAGCCAAATATATGCATTTTTTGTTATTTCGTAAACCTTTATCTATAAAAAATTTACTAGTAGCACATTTTTCCAACACAATAAACCATTCAAATGTGGTTATTTTGTTTGCAATAAGCTGTTGATGAATGTTTTGAAGAAGTGTGGCAGTGCTACATACTCCTGATACATATTCCTCCTGATACATATTCCACCACAGAAATCTAAACTACCATAAAAATATACTTATAAACCTAACTTCTAGAAAGTACCTGTCATCCATAATGTATGAACCTTTATCTAAAAAAAATGTTTCATACTCGACAGCAGGTCTGGTTTTATAAAAATTGTTATAGAAGCACATATTTGCAATGCACCATTTTCTGCAAATTATCCAACCAAACTAAATGCATCTATCAGCATGACTCAAACTCTGATCTATATCCATACGTGCATGAACAAACAAATCTTTCGAAAAAAAATCTTCCTCATGTCAAATACGAATCCAGAACCTTGCTAATATTCCTAAAGATGCCATAGGCAGCATTATGTAGGAGGTGATTTTGGCGACCCCTACCGTTTGCTTGGTGTAATTATTTTCCATAATTGTCGCAAAGAAGATGTGCAGGATGCATGCGGTCACTGCATATCGCTAGCACAATCAACGACTATACTCCAAGTATGAGCATCTCTTCCTAATTTAGTGACGCACTTCCTTGTGCCATGAAGCAATTTGTAAGTTTCGCGGGAGATCATTCCTGGTGGCACAAAAAATGAGAGCGAGTATTGAGACTTCAAGAGGACTGTTCTGAACCGCAATTTTTTCATTCTCCCATAGACATTACAATGTGCTATCTGATGAAATGTATTGATATAATGTTTAGGTAATAAAGTTGCCTATAATTGCTTTAATAGTAAATTATTATTATTTTACCATAGAACTAAATATTTTTGCTGGATGTAAGTGTGCCACTGCAACTTGGAAAGGGACCCGTTTCTCTCACAGTGCCCATTTAGACTTGTTGAACATTTATGCTCCAGATTGTTCTCAGATCTCTTCAGGGAATGACTTATCACAGAGGAATTTAGCGACTGTTCAGTTCCCCAGGTCCTGAATAAATAAAAAGATACATGATAGCAGAGTCCCGGGTCATCATGAATTAGATTTCCAAATGATAAAATGACAACATTTTCTTACTTGGCCTGAATAATGTATAAGTCCGGGAATAAATGGTTTTATAACTTGTGAGATGAACTGTCCTGAGTCTGCTCACCAGAAACAACTCGCCTGACAGACAGTCTTCAGAGCAAACCCATCTCTCCGGGGTAAAAGACAAAAACACCTCAGTGGATGGGTCCAACAATATGGCCTGATTCTCTATCATGAGATAACTAGCCCAACTGCTAATGTGACTGCCCAGGGATTAAGGGGTTAGCAGAGGGCCTCCAAGCCATCTCCACACACAGCTAAAATGTTGTTGACAATTAGCCTCCAACCACTCGTGATGCTCTGCACAATGTAACATGACAGGACAAGTCTAGTGTCAGGTCTTATCATGGGATGTGTGACACCCCCAGTGCCCACCACAGAGGGAACATTTTAGACACACATGGACTGGAATTCAACAGTGGCCTCACTGGCCTTGGTATACCTTGCTCCCCTGTAATATTGTGTTTATGCCTGTCATAAAAAATAAATATGGAGAATCTTTATGTAGATAAAGTTTTGAATTGTTGTTAAATGGAACCCCACAAAAAGATGAAGAAAAAAGCGTACACCATCACATAAAAAATTATTGTAGCATGTGGTTCATCTATGTGTTGAACTGTAACCAATTAACAAGTTCTCAGAGAGCCTAGCTCTTCGGAGATGTTAAAAGATCTTGGCAAAGAAAAGCGAAGGGTTGAAAAGTGAACAAGTCAAATGATTTTACTAAAGTTGTCAAACATTATCCACAGTGCCTAAAAATATTACATCACAGCTCAAAAAAACTTTTGACGACTACAACAACTTGCAAGTTTGGTCCAAAATGATGACCTAGTTTATCTCAACAAACTTTTCAGTGTGCATTCATTGAATGTGCTAATGTATAAGTTGCAAATAAAGTGTGCATTAATGTAAATATATATTGCAAGATTCTCGGGCCTTGGGCAACGTATCCTGGAGTCACTCACGGACTTTATATACACTAAGATTTGACCAACACATTACCCAGAATCTTTTTTTGCACTACTACAGCCTTCAGGCTCTGGTGGGTCCCACTATGAATAATGTAGGCAGACGCCGTGTGCCGGAGAAAGGGGGGAGAGAAATGCCAGAGAAAAAAAGGGGAGCAGCATCGACAGAGTATATTTACCAGATGTCTCTAGATGCACACCAGGTATTAGTGGTGATGGCCTGACCCTTTAGAGAATTTCAAGTCAACTGCCTCAAAGCTGTTTCTTGCATTTCATCTTTTTGCGGGGGTTTCTTTTGACTTGTCTTTGTTGAGCGATTCATGTTTTGCTGAGTTAGGTGCTCCAAAAATATTTTTGACAAAATGCAAGGAGATCATTTCAGATTGTTGAGTACATTGTGAGGAACAAAGTATGGTAACTTGGACACAGGAGCCAACTTTAAATTAAAGTCCTGCTTGAAACATCCTCCGGATCCCCATGATCCCTTTAAGAGTGGAAGGCTATTTAACACTCTGTCACGCAAGACTGGCTTGAATATATGCAAATTCTAAAAGTTTTGAAACTGCCATCAAGCAAACTGTGTTTTTTAAATAAATGTAAGGTTTAATTATATAAATACGTTTACATTAAAATACCTTTAAAGTTACAAGAGGCAGTTTATTTGTAGGAGATGATTTTGGCGACCACTGCCTTATGCTTAGTGTAATTATTTTCCCTAACCGTCGCAAAGAAGACTTGCAGAATGCTCGTGATCACTGAATTTCGCTAGCACGATCAATGACTATACTCCAAGTATGGGCATCTCTTCCTGATTTAGTGATGCACTTCCTTATGCCATAAAGCAATTTGTCAGTTTCGCGGGAGATCATGCCCGGTGGAACACAAAATCTGTGTTTAATATTGAGACTTCAAGAGGACTGATCTGAACCGCGATTTGTTCATTTTCCCATAGACATCAGAAAGGATTTATTGTTAATTCGTTAATATACAAAAGTTACCTATAGTTGCTTTAAGGTCACATGAATAATACATAATTGTAATATGTAACAGACTGTAGTCATTCCAACAAAAGTCAGGGAAAACATTGTGAACAGTTGCCCCCCTTTGGTGAGGATGTAATGGAGGGGAGGGATTCCAATTATCTTCCTTGACATTCCATCTAATGCCAGAGGGTGAGGAGACCGTCATTGATGATGTTTGCTTAATAAATCTCTCTGTCACCCCACTGGCCCCTTGTCTGCTGTCTCATGCCCTTCTGTCTGCCTAACCTGTCATTCAAACGGATTGTTCGTTAAACATATAACTAGTAAAACCTCTGTCTTCACCAATATGTGGTCATAAGTATGAAGTAACAGATATTACTATGGGACATTGCTGCAGAGAAACAACACATTTATGTCACAGTAGAGTGAATTAACTGCGTTAACAGTAAAGCATGGCTTTAGCAGGAAAACTCTCAGTCAAGTGATCAAATTATTTTCGATAACAAAAAAACTATTATGCTAATTCAAAAACAATTAAGTGATACAGAGCAGAGTGATTCCTGTCAAGTTCCTGCTAATCAGTTGTATGGTTTGATGTCTAATGTCCCTTAACAACAGAGGAAGAACGTTATGCCAATGATATGTCGCTATAAACAAACACAAACCAATCCCACCTATGCATGAACATATTCCAAATAACCCAAGTGATTCAAGTTGATTATAAAGGTTTGGTTCTTATGGTAAGTTGGAAGTTTGGTTTGATATTATCAGCCAATTCGTTAAAGGAATAGAGCGCTATTCAAATGGTGTTAAAACATGTCTGCGTGCTCCTTGACTTGAGTCAGCTTGAGCAAGACAGACGGTTCGCTATAGGTAAAAATACTCCGATACAGCCATGCTTTTAACCAGGAGTTTGCTAGGTGATTGACAGGCAGGTAGCCATGGCTTTGTGCATCAACTGACCTGATTAGTGTTTGCCGGGCTTCTGAAGATTTTTTTAAGAGGCTGAATACAGACAGGGCCAAGGGCGCTCATATTGAGCGCATCTCTCTTGGAGCATTGGATTTATTGATATGTCTGCCAGGAGGTAGGTCATAAACGTAAAACACATTTTTTTGCAAAAGACTTTAACTTACTTGCTGTACCTTTAAAATGGGAGAGAGGGGTCAGCTCCTGTTGTAGCTGAGGACACATACGACTCTAATAAGAGCAGAAAATAGCATTGCTTTTTAATAATAGCTTGTTGAAAAAAAATTAAAACTTTTCCCGCAGAGGTGTGGCAAATATGTGTTAAGCCTTTGAAAAAGCTTTTCTTTTGAGGGGTCATAAAAGCCAACGTCTTAGGAGAGAACATCAGCCAGGTCTTATTGAAAGGATTTATTGTATCCTCAACCCTTATTGGACTGTACATTGGGGACATTTGTTCAAACTTGCACAATGGGCCACGAGGACATGTTGTGAGCAATGCCACATTCTGCACTGCCCTGTGTGAAGATGTTTGGAAGGAATTCATTTGTTCAATGCGGTTGCCAGCTACTGGAGTGGGGAAGACAAGTGCCTGTAATTTCTTGTAAGTGCTTGTATTTTACAGGCTTATACATAGAACAATATGTTCTTTTTAATATTAATTTAAATTACATTTCGAACCATACTCAGAGATAACAGAACGAATGCCATGTGGAGGAACAAAAGTAAAGTGCTAACTTTTCTAGAAGTCACACAAGCTCAGTCTTTCTCACTTTCCTGTTCTGTCTCCCATACTTGTCTTTTCCTTTCCTTTCTCACTATTTCCTGAAAGGCTTCATCACATCTGTGGCAATGATGTAACATGAACAAATTATTTATAATTCCAGCACTTACGACCGAAAACATGCAGTGCTGTCAAAAATAGAATACTTCTCTTGTATTTAACTATATGCCCCTATCATCAATATGCAACTAATAATCTTGATAAAATACGTTTTGACAAAATTTGTATTTGAAGAAACGCAAAAGCATAATGTTGATTTGAGCCCATGCATGCAAGGCACATAGCCAATTGTATTTCAGGGAGAGCTTTTCAGACCAATGAAAGATTCCTAACAGATGTTTAAAAAGAAAAAAAACATAAAACTGGTGATGACATAGATATTTCACAGCAGAAACAGCAGACCTTGTGTGGTAAGGATTGCCTTCTTCTCACGACTAAAAATCGCAGTGAAAGGGTCACTAGCAGCAATCTTGCTTAATCTTAATGATGGTGTCTCGATCAACAGTCAGTAGATAGCATAAAAAGGCCCCACATAATCAACAAGCCTGATTATCAAGAGTCTGTTTCGCCAGTGAGCTCTTTGTCCACTAATTAAGAAACTGAATTAGATTACAGACTGTTAACTGATTGCTTCTAGACACACCAGGGTTTTTGTCTGAAGGATCTGGTATATTATATGGAAAGATATATATTATAGTGAGAGGGACAAACATTTACAGTACTGCTGGGTTTATTGACATTCTTAAATTTCGATTCATTCTCATATTTTGCAATTTTATTGGCCTCTTGTCTACTTCTATTCCCAAATGTCAATAGAAAAGGTTCTTTAAATACTTAAAATACTTAACGAAACACTTCAAACTCGTATGTTTTTAACATCCGGTATACAGTATGGTATAATAGGCAAAATAGAACGACAGATGTTGCAACATGATGAATAAACTGAGATGACACATATTCAAAGAAATTATTCAAACACAGCCTATTAAGAAATTATAAATGTACTCATCTTCTGATGTTTTCCCATACTAAAGAATAATGAACAATATTTTTGGCATGGTATAAATATACTAATTGAAATAACACATTTGTAACTCCAATTAATAAAGAAACAAAGTGCTAGGGCTACTTAATTCCCAACCATTAACATTTTCTGCTCACCATCTGACAATATCCATCTTTTGAAATTTAGACCAGAAGGCAGTTTGCACATGCACATGCATCTCAATCAGCTATAAATTAGAGCAAACATTTATAAAAGTGAATTGTTCACTGTGGATAATGCCTTTTCGTTTGCAGTTACATTTCAGCCTCTCTCGTTGTTTTAACATGATGAATTAATAGTCTTTCATTGTTCTAGCACCTGGTGTTGTATGCTGCCTCTGAGCTATATGCCAGCATATTACATTACTATTTACTATTATTATATTAGTACATGGGAACATAACAAACAGGATAAGCTTTATTATGCAGCAACATATTAGGTTCAGTTTATGAGCAGACATTTCAATAAATCACATCAATGGGACTTTAATAATTATAATTTGTTTGTTATTATAGTTCTTTTGACTGTGAAACAAGTAAATAAAATGACAATTTCCTAAATCAAGCTTACTGTAGTTAACCTATTTTTGAACTAATCAGGCATCTAATTGTGATACAGTTCTATAGACAACGTCTTATAGAGAACTATTCATTAAGTTATTTGGTCCTATCCCTACATATCAACCACACATGGATGGCATTGTTTCAAGGCTCCCAGCCAGGGCCCTGTGCTTCAACGTGTGTGTGTGTGTGTGTGTGTGTCTGTGTGTGTGTGTGTGTGTGTGTGTGTGTGTGTGTGTGTGTGTGTGCGTGTGTCATGGTTAGCATGAGAAGACGGGACTGCAGGGACCTTTTGAAATAAACCTACCAAGGAGAGAAGCCAGCACCTCAGGCTGGGTGAGCAGGAAGCTAATTGGTCATGCCACGGTTTAGTAGATATTCATGGAGGAGTGGGATGTGTGTGTCCCCCTTGCCTTGTTGAAGAGAAAGTCAGACTAGGCCTTTTTTGTTACTCTCATTCTCCCACTCTCATTCTCTCACTCTCGTTCTTTCTTTCTCTCCCTCTCTCTCTCTCTCTCAACCCCCTTCACTCTCTCTCTCTCTCTCTCTCTCTCTCTCTCCAGCCCCTTTTCTCTCTCTCTCTCCCCCTCCCCCTCTCTGTCTCTTACTCTGCGTAACATATTTTGTTTGTAAAACCCACGGAGCAACTACGCTCATAAACAATTGGGATGCCTCCCCCTCGTAGCACAACAACCGTCGCACTGACTCTTACGCTGTGTAACAACCCACCCTCAGTGTACGCCACCCCCTCCAGTTTAACAGTCAACACGGCGCTTTACATTTACTACTTGAATGGACTTTAAACCTTCTGAATCAGTTCAAACCCCCCAGTCATCAGGCATACACTCCAAACTCCCTCTCTGAGAGAGCTCCCCGTGGTGCGACCCCAGAGCCATAACCCCTGGAAATTGCTGAGTATGTTCTACTTCCTCCCTCACATTAACTCCTCCACAGTCCAGCTGGAGAAACCTGAATTGGTGGGGGGGCGGGGGGGGGGGGGGGGGGGGGGGGGGGGGGGGGGGCGGGGGGACCGGACTGCACCACGAGCCTCTCCTCAGGATGTGTGGTGATGGGTAGCGGCGTGGAGCTGGCAGGAGGCAGAGGAGCAGTGGCGCGCAAGCTCTGGGCATGTCGCTGTTGATTAGATTCTGCCTCCACCGGGGTCAAGGGGTCACAGAGAGCTTGTTTGGGCAGCTTCCCTATCTGTGTCGACTGAAGCCCCGATGCTGGACAAGTGAAACCCAGGCGGTGGCGCTCTGGGGGCGCCCTCATGTGTTTCTCTCGCCCCCTTTTTTCTTCTCGCTCAATTTCTCACACGGCCTCTCTCCAAGGAATCCCTTTGTCCCTGTTGCCAAGTGTATGGGTATGGCGGAGTAAGATAGATTTAAACAAGGACCCTAGTGGTTGGGGACCAACCAACCACCAAGGAGCCCGGTGGATTGGAGACTAGGGATTCGCAGTTCTTTTTTGTTGTCTGAAAGTAACAAGATGTGTTCAATTGCAAAGTACATCACTAAGATTAAGGTGCAGTTACGTTAGCGCACGTGAAGGCAGCGCATAATGCAAATGTGATGTTGATTTTGCTCTACTGTATGCAACTCTAGTCTTTTCAAAAGTTCCATAAAGTTACACATTGCAGAGTAGGAAGATAGGTAAAAAAAAACACAAGCTTTTTTCCGTTATTAATTCATATGCATTTATCCTCCATTCATAACATCCTGTTTCTTTTTTTCTTCAAAACTCAATATTCCTATCTACCTTTACTTTATAATCAGTGTATGCTTATGTCAAGATTCAGCTGCTCAATAGGCATCCATCAAGGGGGAGATTTCGAGCTCAACCAGCAAAAAAGATTAATTACCTTCACGTTCCAGCCAACAAACAAATGTAAGAAGCATCAATCATTTCTTCCTTGTCCTTCATCTCATGGGCTTTCAGCAGCAACTGAACATTCTGTTCTGACCTCAGCAGGAAAAAAAAAGAGACTGTCTTCTTTTCGGCTTGTTTTTTTCTTTCTTAAATTGGGTTCAACATTTGAATAGGGGAAAGAAATGATGCATGTGCTTGAATCTAAATCATAACGTAACCAGACCGGATTGGAAAGTAGATTTGAATGCACCACATTCAGACAACAAGCTCAGCTTTTATGTACATAAAGCATTTTGAATGATTTCAACCTATTTTGTGGTTGAAATCAATGTACTAATTCCACTGCACTTTTCTCGTATTAGTATTTCAGGGATAAAATCTCTCAAAAGCCAATGGCTAATTATGTGTTTTCCTGCTTTTTTTCCCCTAGACTGCTTAGGCAAAGCATTTTATTCAAGGGCTGCATCTCTGTGACAGCTGTATATACACATAATGGGTCAAGTGCCATTCAATCTTTGTATGCATGAAGAGCTATTGGATGCTTTGGTAACAAGCAATCGATTTTGCTTTCAGACCGGCCGCTCTAGGTAAATGAACGTGCAACGGCTGGCTTTACTTAAGGCATCATGGCATTACAACTCCAACAAATGGACACTACAACACTGCCGTAGAGGGCTGGTTGGAACCATTTAAATGAATGTATTTCTAAATGACGTTGAAGAATAGTTTGAAGTTCCTATAGTTTATCAATATTACATTCTCAATAAATTTTTTATATGACGTGTTGCTGGCTATTTCTCTTATTTAAATGAAAATAAACATCTTGCCTTCAAAGAATAAAAAGCACAATACATAGATCATGAAATCAATCTTTCTATGATTCCCACTGTACATCACAGTAATGTTTAGAGATATTTATTAAAAAAGACCCACCGTCTTCCCGGGCCTTTTGAATGAACGCGTCCACGCCGCTCTCCCCGTAGTTCCCCTCTGAGGCCACGGTGTAGACGTAGTTCCAGCGCATGGCCTTCACTATGTCCACCATGGCCTGGGCCTGGTAGGTGTCCGGGGGAACCACTCGGGAGAAGAAGTCGTAGCGGCTGTTGTCGCTCAGCTCCGGGGCTGTAGAAGCGTAGCTCACCTGAGGGATCTGAAAGATCAAGAGAGCGGGCTGGGATTAGAGTGGACTAATGGCTGATCAATGAAGATGACACTTTATGTATCTCATTGCATCGTTGCCGGTATGTTTAACTACATTGGGCATACACTTAAGATTAGCAGAATTGGCGAAGGCAACAAAAATAGTATTAACTTGTAGGTAGTTCCGCGTGTGTTACGTTTTGCCATCTTGGTAAGCACATGTAACTCTTTAGGCAGCCATTAATTAGAATACAACATCTACTGAAACTCTTTTATGCTCATAGATGGAAACAGGCTTGCAGGTTAAACATGATAACAAGATTTTGCTCCGCAGCAGCAAAGTACCCCTGAGCCAATCGGGCCACATAAAAGCTCAGGCTGTATGGTATGTGATTTGTTTACAGTGTTAAGATAGTGAGGAGACCATTTATTTATTTCTGGTCCAAGATGTAAGATGACTCCTATAAGAAATGTATAACACCTTTTTGCGTATCTGTTGGGATTCACAGGCACACCGGGCAACTTGGGAATGAGAAAGACATACTCCATTGGATTAGGAAATAGAGCACCGGAGAAAGTTCAGCAAATTACGGTACAGATAGACAGAGTCTGAAAGAAAGCATTTAGGGATAAAAAAGCACATAAATATTTACGAAGTTGGTGATATTTTTGTGAATACATACCAGTTTGAACAAACTAAAAGGTCATGTAAGATAAATACAAAACTATACCAGCAGTGCAGTACTATATCCTAATTCTAAACTGTATTCCAAAATAAGTGTTTTAAAATTGGGATTACGTAATAAAGGTTCAACTAACATTGAACACTGATGGAACATTTGGAAATATCTGCACACATACACATGAATCCAATATCTTGAATATGTTTGTGTGTTTATCTATATGGACAAATGTTACAGTAGCGGTGTCGTATTAAGACACCTAAAGCTTAATGACAGTTCAGAGATGTTTGACTACTTGATTAGTAATCAGAATTCTTGTTATTTTTATTTTATGCCACTCAGTCGTCCATGCAATATGGCTGTATCTTCTTTAATACATATACAGTGCATCCGGAAAGTATTCATACCTCTTCACTTTTTCCACATTTTATTTATTACATACAATAATGACAAAGTGAAAAAAGTTTTGGAGAATTTTTTGCAAATGTATTAAAAACAAATAACTAAAATATCACGTACATAAGTATTCACAGCCTTTGCTGTGACACTCAAAATTGAGCTCAGGTGCATCCCGTTTCCACTGATCTTCCTTGAGATGTTTCTACAACTTGGTTGGAGTCCACCTGTGGTAAATTAAATTGATTGGACATGATTTGGAAAGGCACACACCTGTTTATATAAGGTCCCACAGTTGACAGTGCATGTCAGAGCACAAACCAAGTTATGAAGTCCAAGGAATTGTCTGTAGACCTCCGAGACAGGATTGTATCGAGGCACGGATCTGGAGAAGGGTACAATAAAATTTCTGCAGCATTGAAAGTCCCAACGAGCACAGTGGTCTCCATCATTCGCAAATGGAAGAAGTTTGGAACCACCAGGACTCTTCCTAGAGCTGGCCGCCCAGCCAAACTGAGCAATCGGGGGAGAAGGGCCTTGGTCAGGGAGGTGACCAAGAACCCGATGGTCACTCTGACAGAGCTCGAGTGTTCCTCTGTGGAGATGGGAGAACCTTCCAGAAGGACAACCATCTCTGCAGTACTCCACCAATCAGGCCTTTATGGTAGAGTGGGCAGACGGAAGCCACTCCTCAGTAAAAAGCACATGACAGCCCGCATGGAGTTTGCCAAAAGGCACCTAAAGGACTCTCAGACCATGAGAAACAAGATTCTGATGAAACCAAGATTGAACTCTTTGGCCTGAATGCCAAGTGTCATGTCCGGAGGAAACCAGGCACTGCTCATCACCTGGCCAATACCATCCCTACAGTGAAGCATGGTGGCGGCAGCATCATGCTGTGGGGGTGTTTTTCAGCGGCAGGAACTGGGAGACTAGTCAGGATCAAGGGAAAGATGAATACAGCAATGTACAGAGATCCCCTTGATGAAAACCTGCTCCAGAGCGCTCTGGACCTCAGACTGGGGCGAAGGTTCACCTTCCAACAGGACGACCTGGAAGGTTCACCTTCCAACAGAACGACCCTAAGCACACAGCCAAGATAACGTAGGAGTGGCTTCGGGACAAGTCTGTGAATGTCCTTGAGTGGCCCAGCCAGAGCCCAGACTTGAACCCGATTGAACATCTTTGGAGAGAATCTGAAAATGGCTGTGCACCGACGCTCCCCATCCAACCTGATGGAGCTTGAGACGATCTGCAAAGAAGAACGGGAGAAACTGCCCCAAAATAGGTGTGCCAAGCTTTTAGCATCATACTCAAGAAGACTTGAGGCTGTAATTGCTGCCAAATGTGCTTCAACAAAGTATTGAGTAAAGGGTGTGAATACTTATGTACATGTGATATTTTTATTTTTTATTTTTAATACATTTGCAAAAAATTCTAAAAAACCTTTTTCACTTTGTCATTATGCGGTATTGTGTGTAGAATGTTGAGAGATTTTTTTTATTTAATCCATTTTGGAATTAGGCTGTAACATAATAAAATGTGGAAAAAGTTAAGGGGTATGAATACTTTCCAGATGCACTGTATGTGAAGGTAACTAAGTAGACTTTAGGGCATTCAATACCAATATAATATTAATATCAATAATATCAATGTGTACTGTACATAAAATATCAGGACACTCTTCTTTTTTTTATCATATTATTTTATAAACCCAAAACTGAAATGGGCTTTAGATTAAGACAGGGAGTAGTGACAGAAAATAATGTATTGTCCACCATCATATACAGTAGCTGGACCATACCGTTTCTTTCATGCCATTTTTGTTATTCAATGCCCATATTTTCATGGAAATACCAAAAACATTGTTTTTTAATAAACACACGTTAAAAAACTGACTTCATTCTTATTGCATGTTTTTGCACAGATATTAAAAATGACTGACATCATGCTTCAGCCTACATGTTTATTTGACGAGCTGTCACCTTCATGCATGACTAGTGCAAGGCAGAGTTAGAGTGAAAGCAGATGTTCCATAAACATCTCCAACCACAATTGACTTTTGAACCGATCATACTCGCTTTCTAGCTACTAATATCATTGTAATGTATGACAAAAAGAAAATGCATGGCCTAAATCCAGCTTACATAAAATGTTCCCAGTTCGACCAACATGCACTTCAGACTATACCAGAACTTCTGCCAGGGGCCACCCTCCATTTCCTGTCCTCTTGCACTCAAGCGCAGTCCACCTACCTAATACCCCTGCCTCACCTACTCCAACGCTGATGATCTATAAACCTCTTCATCTCGCCCCTCGCCTCGCACTGTAACTAGCTTTGATGTCTTCGGAGCAACTCTCCATTGATCCTACCCCTGGTGCGCTCTGCTCACCCCTGCAGCCAATTTGTGGTGAGCACAGAAAAGATGTGCAGCGCCCCGGTGCCTAGAAGCCCCCAACGCTTGCGTCAGACAGTCTCTTGCCCGGCTTTCTCACTCGGCCCTGCAGAAAGCATTGGTTAAATCATGCAAATGAGCAACAAGAGACCATTCCATATTTAGACGGAACTTGTAGCACAGTTTGAAAAAAAAAAAGAAGAAGCCATTATTCTAATAAAGTATTAGGCTAAGGTACGAATGCTGGCATTCAACTTGTGTCAAAACCCTTTTGTAAACAGAACTACCGCTGGTTTGTCAATCCCGTCTCACGTCGTGTATTGATTCTGCCTCAGCGCACGCTGCGTTTTTTTTTTTTAAAGAAATGCGTGCAGATGTTATGCATGCAGTGACAAATGTCAATTAGAAATGGCTTTGTTCACTCAACTCCCTGGTCAGCCGGGGAAGCGCAGAACCGCCTAGCAGGGGAAACAGTCTGCCGCCCAGTGGGTCTGGTAATTGGGATGCTCTCAGGGAACATGAATGCTTCTCTGCCGGGTCTGTGGCACATGTCCAGCCAGCTCCCCAAGGACCAGCTAGGGTCTGATGCCTTGTCGGTTAAACAGCTGGCACAGACAGCAGGCCAGCAAAGAATCGGCTTGACCTAGTCCTGCCGAACAGAGACTTTATGTACACCTTAGCCCCACACTTTGCCCCACTTTTGTTTACTTTGAGGATAGCAGAGCTACTTCCTCATTTGAAAGAAAAAACACAGTGTGAACTTGTTTCTTCTTCTACTTTTCTCTCTCGCTTTGAAGTCTTCCAGAAAGAGGTCGTGTCTAGGCTTTGCCTTCTAACGGATGATAATTAAAGCACTGTTAACAGTGTTTGGAAGCTGCTAATAATGTCTCGTTTTGGAGGGCTTGAATAATCTTGCTCAACGTGTTTTACCGTACAGTTGTAATATGCAAGGTTCAAAATATCAAAAACTATTTAGGATGAAGAAAACCCCACTCCAATCTGCTCTCCATGTAAAACTCAGTTTGCAAGTGCAAAGTGGGCTTACTTGTTACAGTTAGAGTGCCCTCAACGAGCTGACCTGATTGTTAAAGGTTTTTCTGCGTTACACAACCATCGAGACTTAAGGACATCCGGATGGTTAGGAATTAAATTCAATTAAACATTTCTGTTAAGCATAGCTGGTACAAGATGTATCAATAATAACAACAACGGCTAATAATGACATTTTATGTTAAACTAAAATATAGAAAACAATTGTTATTCAACATGGGTCTAAATATGTTTTGTTATAGATCATATTTTTTTTATCTTGTAACTACTTTTTTCTCAATACTAAAAACCTAGCTTTTCGTGACATAGTTTGGCCTCAATTTGTGTGCAGAGCCATACTTAAGACACCCAGCGCCAAGGTTTCCTCCACCAACCCCATTATGATTTTGAAGCCTGCCATAGAAGCCAGGGCCAAGGACAACTTTACCTGTTGTCCTACCCCAGAGGATGGCCTTTCTAGTGAAGCTTTGCAAATGTAATCTTCATTATTGTGTGTAAATCTACAGCTTTTCAAACCTCATTCACTGTGCTTTCACCCCAGATTTCTATGTTCCAGAAAAAAAAAAGAAAGTATAGTATAGACTACAACGGACCAGGTTTTTACCCTCGCGAGGATCTTTGAGGGGGCCTGGTAGTATGCCAATCTGGTCTACACGTGTTTTGTGGATTTGCAGAAGGCGTATGATCGGGTTCCCCGGGAGATACTGTGGGAGGTGCTGCGAGAGTATGGGGTGAGGGGGTCTCTACTTAGGGCCATCCAATCTCTGTACTCCCAAAGCGAGAGCTGTGTCCGGGTCTTCGGCAGTAGGTCGGACTCGTTCCGGTGAGGGTTGGCCTCCTCCAAGGCTGCGCTTTGTCACCTATCCTGTTTGTGGTATTCATGGACAGGATCTCACGGCGTAGCCGTGGGGGAGGGGGGCTGCGGGTTGGTGGGCAGAGGATTGCATCACTGCTTTTTGCAGATGATGTGGTCCTGATGGCATCATCGGTCTGCGACCTGCAGCACTCATTGGATCGGTTCGCAGCCGAGTGTGAAGTGGCTGGGATGAGGATCAGCACATCGAAATCTGAGGCCATGGTTCTCAGCAGGAAACCGATGGATTGTCTACTCCAAGTAGGGAATGAGTCTTTACCCCAAGTGAAGGAGTTCAAGTATCTCGGGGTCTTGTTCTCGAGTGAGGGGAAAATGGAACGAGAGATGGGCCGGAGAATTGGAGCAGCGGGTGCGGTGTTGCAGTCGCTTTGTCGCACCGTTGTGACGAAGAGAGAGCTGAGCCAGAAGGGAAAGCTCTCAATCTACCGGTCTATCTTCGTTCCTATTCTCACCTATGGTCATGAAGGGTGGGTCATGACCGAAAGAACGAGATCGCGGATACAAGCGGCGGAAATGAGTTTCCTCCGGAGGGTGGCTGGCATCTCCCTTAGGGATAGGGTGAGAAGTTCAGCCATTCGTGAGGGACTCGGAGTAGAGCCGCTGCTTCTTTGCGTAGAAAGGAGCCAGTTGAGGTGGTTCGGGCATCTAGTAAGGATGCCACCTGGCCGCCTCCCTAGGGAGGTGTTCCAGGCAAGTCCAGCTGGGCGGAGGCCGCGGGGCAGACCTAGGACCAGGTGGAGGGATTATATCTCCACACTGGCCTGGGAACGCCTTGGAATCCCCCAGTCAGAGCTGGTTAATGTGGCCCGGGAAAGGGAAGTTTGGGATGCCCTGCTGGAACTGCTACCTCCGCGACCCGACCCCGGACAAAGCGGATGAAGATGATGATGATGATGATGATGATAATATAGACTGTACATATAAAAGACAACTATAAAGCAGGTATCAATGGCGCGGGCTGCACGCTTGATCTCTTTGCTTTACCACCCACAGGATTCTCCCTTACTCTCTTCCCAGATGGGCACCTCGTCTAAACAATGATAACCCATTATACAGAATCACACGTGACTGTACCTGACAACTGTTGTGAGTCTATATATGTGACTCCAGGCTTGACTAATCTTGAATGGAAGTGCATTTATTTGTTTAGAGACAAGATACATATTTTCTCTGGGTTCAACATGTATTCAACCTCGAAATTGACAATAAAAGTGCTAGTAATGAATATAAACGGATTAAAAAAATTGTATGCCCATAAAACACTGATGGTAGGTTTCAGTGAACATTCAGTTCATTTTTGGGAATTGGTCTGAATTTCATGGTTAATTTATTCAGTTAAAAGTTTTGAGTGACACTTGTTGCCCCTTTTTGATTTAGATTTGTATATTATGGTCCAGGTAATAACTTCAGTTTTTTTTGTTTTAAAATTTCTTATGGCTTATGTTGAATGATTTGATGGCATGAGCATGTTGTCTATAATTGTGTTGCTGTCTCGAGGTGTGTGCATTGTACAGTATGCGTGCTGTCATGGCATTTCAGACTTTCTTTTTTCTATCTGCCAAAGAACCAGCTGCTGAGGCTTAGTGAGTCTCCCTTGTGTTCGGTTGCATTTTTTTCACCTGAGGGATTTTCACTTCTGTAACAATCACTGCACTCCAGTGTTCTGTCAAGAAGGAGGACAGACAAAGCTTAGAGTGATTTTCACTTTTTTTCTCTCTCTCTGGGGTTCTTGGGTGATGGTCCTAAACATTGTTGTTTTCTGTAATGGAACACACTATTTCTCTTCAGAAACAGCACAGTGTATTCCCCAGCCAGCTCCCCCTATGACCCATGAAAGACTCCTGGGAAAACAAAATTGAGACAAACTCCACTTCAATGTGTTTTTCAAGAACAATATACACCCTGTAACAACTAAGAAGAGAGTGCCTTGTAAGAAAACACATATCTCTGATAATATGTATGATTTTTTTAAATGAACAAGATCTGACCCCAGAGTCTGTTTGTAACTGCACAGTAAGAGTATTGTAGTCGTATAGTGTTCCCATCTTGCTAAAACTAAATCAACAAAAGCTACTAGCATTTAAAGTACAGATTTGACTCTGATCGAACCTCCTCACACAAATTAAACTGGCATTTCCACAATAATTGATTCGAATATGCCGGGAAAACTGAGGGTGAAGTAATGGCATTATGTTTCCTTCCCAGTTGAATTGATATTTTAATACCCGTACCCATAACCAACCCTATCTGTTTGACTGCTAACGGGAGATGCTTGGGAGATATGGATAATTACTGCCATGGAGTCTCTGGTAGATTATTTGATGCATTTTTAATGTACAAAACGCTTGCTTTAAACAACTGTGGACTCTCAAAAAAAAAATCAATGAGTACATTTGGCACGACAGTAATGCAAAAGTAATGATGCTAATTAGAATTGTATGGAAATACTATACATGTTGCTGGCAATGAAAACAATATAAATCACTGGACTGGTACTGCTGAGACAGTTTGGGTCTGTAAATATTTCAATCAAGTTTCCCTAAGTGTGTGCTAAGTGAAACACTGAAAGTGGTTTATGGCTTGATACATCTGCTCAATATTCATGTGCTTGATGGGTGCTGCAACAGCCCTGCTGTTACCTGAGCTTCACAGAGAGGCACCATGGTCCACCACATGTTTTTGTGCCGCTCTCTGTCGTTTCACCTTAATGCAAAAAGAAGTGAAGCAGCTCCGGGAACACAATATCCAGGACAGACAATGGCTGTGCCCTTCTCTATGCGACTGCTGGTGTACCAGGAGATATCCTTGACGCCCCCTCCATCCTGTCAGACAATAGCTCTGGCTGATCCCTCAAGCAGCCTGCCTCCCTGTAGGAGGTAGCCGTCACCAACGTAATGGAGGGAAGCTTGATTTTCTCTCTCTCTCCTTCGTTCTTTTACTTTCTTTTTTTTGTCTCCTGCGGAGGGAGGTTTTACACCTGTCTGTCAGGGTCACTTATTGGCCAACCCTGTCAGAGTCCTTCTGCACTCACAGGAGCCCTTGCAGAAGTAAAACAACATGGTTGCACAGTCGGCCCAGTCGCCCTGGGCTGGGCCACGTCGGAGCTTTCAGACACCCTGAACGTTGTCTTCGCCATTCAATTACGGTGGCACTGTGGAAAGTTACCGGGTGCGACTCAAGGTTCTGCTGCTAGCTACAGTTGAGCTGGCACACCGTGAAGACGTTCCCAAGTGGCAGAAATATATATATATATATATATATATATATATATATATATATATATATATATATATATGTGTCAACTGCGAACCAGAAGTATCAACAAATGTTTACAAAACACAACCTTAAACAGTACTTTGAAAAAGTGTTTTCGAAGGCTTCACGGTGTGACCTTGTGTTTTTTTTGTTTAGTTTCTTTACCTTAAACCTTCTCATCACTATAAATACAAGTGAGAGCAACTGTTGTTTCACTTAAGAGGATAAAAGCTGTACTGCCGAACAGGAGCAGATGTCTTGGGACCGTCTGTCAGCTAAACCCTGAGCTGTGAAGCTGCGTTACTGTAGCCATACACTTGGTGCTGTGATGCTGCGATGGCAGTGGTGGCCAAATTTGGCATCCTAGCGGATGTTCTGGCCTGAACTGTTGTTCAGACGTGAGGGACGGGTCAGAAGAAAGGTCAGGTCACCAAAAAGATAGTGTGTGCCTTTTTGAGACACTGGAATCTAGGTTTGTGTCTTAGCCATAGCATGAAGAGATATGTGTACATAGGCTGCCAACTTGGGTGTCATAACCGGGGTCCGACCTGAGCTGTTTGAGCGTAAGGGAAGGGTCAGAGGGAAGGACAGGTCACCAACGAGATAGCATGTGCCTTTCGGAGACACTAAGTGTGTCTCCGCCATAACATGAAGATATGTGTACGAGTCCTTTTCGATACTGGTAGGTAACAAATGTGTTCCCACTTGACCAATGAGATGATTTTTATAGTTTAAGACCAATATAATCGTGTCAACTATGTCAACAAATTAGAACTTAATTTCTCATTAGACTGAACTGTGGTGATTTCTCAGTGTACAGACCTGACTCTGTAGTCATCAGTAAAATTGTACTTCATCATTGCTTGTTTCCTCTCTCTGTTTAATTGGTTAGTTTCTGTTGTAGAGTGAAATTATCCAAATGTATTTCAATGTTTTTCTATTATTTGTGATGTGATGTGAATGCTACTAAGAATCACAATAGACTATACACTACAACTTAACAAAAAAAATGTATGTATGCATTATAAGGATCTTTGCATTGTGCTTTTTCTACCATAATAGATATGGTGAGGCCCAGCACCAAACAATGTGACTAGAGTAGAGGCCCAAATAGGATTGCTCCCCTAAGAATGCTCTTGCAGCTCTTGGCTTGCCTGTATAATGAATGGGCGTTCTCCTTAGTAAAAAGAGGTGATTTACAGTTCATGCATTATAATCACCACCCGCTGCACTCCCTTGTCTCAGCTCATTGAGCTCCAGATCCTCTTGCCTATTTGTCTCTTACAGTAACTTCGATAAACGTTTTTACGCATAACAAAGTTATATATGTTTTTACATATATGGCAACCAAGGCTATACATTATCATGTTATATTTATCAACACATGCGAACGTTATTATTGTTTATCAAAAAACTGTGTTCTACAAGAATAGCATACATTATTAGTGTGAGAGAAAAAAGTAACAGTATTGTCTGTAACTGATTGCATGAAACGCTTTTCTTAACTTTATATTTAGTTAAAGTTACTAGAGGCCGTTTATCTGTAGGAGATGATTTTGGCGACCCCTAGCGTTTGCTTAGTGTAATTATTTCCCCTAACCGGTGGAAAGAAGACATGCAGCATGCTCGTGGTCGCTGCAAATCGCTAGCACAATCAACGACTAAACTCCAAGTATGGGCATCTCTTCCTGATTTAGTGACGCACTTCCTTGTGCCATAAAGCAATTTATCACGGTTTCGCGAGAAATCCTGCTCAGTGGCAGACAAAATTTGTGTTAAATATTGAGACTTCAAGAGGACTGATCTGAACCACGATAGAAATTACAATCTCCCATAGACATTACATGGGTGCCATCAGAAGAAATGTGCTGACAAGCCGTTAATACAAAAAAGTTGGCTACAGTTGCTTGAGCAAAGAGGTTAAAATTACCACCAACAATCCAGCCGTTACAATTTGAATGGAGAAACTGTTCTTTATTAGTTCATTCGGTTCGATAGTTACGCAAGATACTTTTATGGGTATGTCAGATGTTGGTAATCAACTAGGCTGTTACAGAACCACAAATCACGTGGGTTTGAGGTGTTATGTTAGCTAATCATCATGCAATGTGCCATGCAGTGCCACCTGCATTTGACTGTGTTTCAATTTACAGAGAAGATGGGAAACAGACTATCAACAAAGACACAAGCCATAAATAAGCTTGTTGTACAAAAACATTTCCACTTTTAAGCACAACATCAATTTAAAGCAATCAAAGCTGACTGACATTATTTCTGTGGCTGGTTTAACTACAAAAAAAACTAAGAGAAGACAACGCCTAAAACCATGCAACATGTCTCAACATTTCGTCGGTAGCACGTTGGTGTATCTTCCTTGACACCTTATGTGTGTTGTTTGGCTTTAGGAGTTGACAGGCCGAGTTCAGACATATAGGGCATGACAGATGCTGAGGCACATGCTGGAGAATGCTGATCTTATTAATCAAGTTTTTTTCTGACTTCTACTTTCTGTGAGAGCCCATATGGGACTGTGCATATATATGTACAGTGAGTGTGTGTAAGACACACAGAGTGAAACTGTCCAAACAAGAGAATAGGAGCAGTAATAGTTGCAGGCACTAAAACATTTCTGTGTGTGTGTGGGGGGGGGTCTCCATTAAATCATCTTTGGACTTTCTTAAACTTGGTTTGTTTGTTGTGGCATTATAGTGTTCCTATGCCAAAAGCTAAAGTTTATTCCAGTTCTCTCATAGCAAATAACTAAACATGTAGCCTGCATGTAAATTAAAAGGTACTGTTTCGGAAGGTTATTATGTAACTTCGTCACCTGCAATTGAAATGGATTTTCACTGTGATCATGCTACCCTGAAAAAAACTCTAGAAATCTGAAGTGGCAG
The DNA here is from genome assembly GCA_026901105.3 of Galaxias olidus. NCBI lineage: Eukaryota > Metazoa > Chordata > Actinopteri > Galaxiiformes > Galaxiidae > Galaxias > Galaxias olidus. Next base: position 946,122 of record JAPMUY010007690.1, on the reverse strand, counting down.
AGTGGGTATTGCTGAGCGGACTTACATATACAGGTATGTGCAAAGTACGCATACTTTACTTGTATGTCCCTATATGATGTGATATCGACTTCTCGTAAGAGTGAAAGCCCTCTCTGCGCGAGATGAGTGAAATATGAATCAAAAGCACATAACAAAAGTGTTATGCCCATCAGCCACAGCAATCCATCTACCGATCCATCTGTGCAGTCAAGTGTTAATACTCATGCACACACAAGACACAAAACACCACACCAGATACACACACAATCTAGAGAACAAATGCAGATGGTGGTTTACATTGTTAAGATTTGCATTTATTTCCGTGTATCGTTGAAAAGAGAACAGACAAGCCATACAAGATAAAAATGTATTTTCCATTCAGGCTGAGTGGGCTGTTCCCATTTCATTTTCGCCCCTTTGTTAGAAATAGGTATCTCATTTTTCATACTTTGCCATGACAAAAAAAAGGGAATGCTGTAGAGGAATTGAATATTTACGACAGCTTGACACTTATTGTTTATCACCTATTGTAAAAGTTGCTCCTTGCTATTGGCTACTTTGAGTTTGCGATTCCATTTGTTAAGCAATGGCAATCATTAATTTGTGCACTGTCAACTGTGATTAATTATCTCATTGCAGATTGAATTATTAGTTGCGTTAAACATGCACATTTTCACAAGCAAAAGGTTGAAGATACTCTAGGGTGACATGTTTGATGAATGCATTTCTGCATAAACAATAATACAGTTGTTTACAACACAAAAGTGATAGTGATGCTGTAAATGTGCAGTATCAGGTACTATTCAACTGTTTTAAATCCAGCCATGGGAACCCTTCTACTGTTCTACGTACATTTTCGAGCTCTGTGTGTTTCTACTCTTGAATCAGGGAATAACATACATTGTTTGAAACATACTAGAATCCAAACATCTTCTGCTATAGAGAGCATCAAAACTCTTTTATATTCAGCATCCATAGCCACTGCTTAATTATTGCTATTCCGACGGCAACCAGGTAACCAAACAACCACATAAGTAACAAGCCGCATGGAGAAGAGTGCTTTGCAACTTGAATTAATTTAATGGTTGTGTGGTAGAACAACTTAATTTTCCATGTCTCTGACACATCAAAAGATTTCTGGTTTTATCAAGACTCTGCATCTCCCGTAAAAAGATTAGAAGACGTTCTTCGGAGCAGTTTCCAAAAGTTTTTCAAAACATTTTCTCTACTTTTAAGATTTGCATTTAAATTCCAAAACGTTCAGGTAAAAGAAAGATCATCTTCTCTGATGCAATTTGTAATGTAAATAACATAATATTTGGAATGTAGTCTAGCTTGTTCTGGTTACTATTGTTTACAATTGCTATGAGAAATGTAATATAAAGTGTAACATACTCAAGACTTCTAATAATACTACACATAATAATAATAATATAAATAATATAATTCTAATAATATAACACATAATTGTAAGCATCTTCAAGGAAACCATTGCTAAGGGGTTCACTGTTGGCTACATACTTTACTAACTGCTTAGGAAGAAGCACAGACTCAGAGCCTAAAGATCTTTAACCCTAGTTAGTGTGGGTGATTATACATGCACTATGTTGCCGTGAGACTGTATTTAATACGGCCCACTTATATGCTCATCCAACGTGTCCCAGTAGAGGTGTCATTTAAAGTTCCTCTAGAAAACAGAACAAAAGATTAACAACGACAAAAGTACTCCTGGAGTCTTTTGGCAAAATACTTTCCCTGTAAAAGCGATATAAGCTATTAAATCTGGTTATAAAAGTACACTATTTAGTACATTTATTAAAATCCATAGTAAAGTTATATTCGTAATAATATTGTTGAGATAATCCATAATTGAATTCATGTACACATAGGCACTGCTTAGCCTTTAATTGAAATACATATGTACTGGGTTTTGAGACATTATTCGTTTTAAATTAACTATTAAATGACCCCCCCCAAAAAATTTTTTAGGAATAATATAACTGTAGCTGTGGGCGTTTTTTGACAGACTTTTGGCATGTTCTTAAAATCGCAGCAGTGGTTGGTCCTGCAAAGATAAATACTGTTCATGTTTAGTAAACCGTATGAAAGTCATCACTGTAGGGGTCACTGCGGGTGTTTAGGATAACATAGAAAACATAATTATATCTCTATGTACATGGTAAGATAAACTCTTACAGTTCAAAAAGCAGAGCAGCACATACTTATCAGACACATACAAAAGGTTCTAAAAAATAAGTGGGTTTTTACATTATATACAGTTAGGCCCAAAAATATTTGGACAGTGACACAATCTTCATGATTTGGGCTCTGCATGCCACCACATTGGATTTGAAATGAAACAACTACAACGGAATTGAAGTGCAGACTTTAAGGTTTAATTCAAGGGGTTGAACAAAAATATATGATTAAACATGTAGGAATTGTAGCTATTTTTATACAAACGCTCCTCATTTCAGGGGCTCAAAAGTAATTGGACAAATAAACATAACCCCAAGTAAAATGTTACTTTTCAATATTTTGTTGAGAATCCTTTGCAGGCAATGACTGCCTGAAGTCTGGAACCCATGGACATCACCAAACGCTGGGTTTCCTCCTTTGTGATGCTTTGCCAGGCCTTTACTGCAGCGGTCTTCAGTTGTTGCTTGTTTGTGGGTCTTTCTGCCTTAAGTTTTGTCTTGAGCAAGTGAAATGCATGCTCGATTGGGTTGAGATCTGGTGATTGACTCGGCCATTGCAGAATATTCCACTTCTTTGCTTTAAAAAACTCCTGAGTTGCTTTTGCAGTAGGGTCATTGTCCATCTGTACTGTGAAGCGCCGTTCAATCGACTTTGCTGCATTTGGCTGAATCTGAGCAGAAAGTATATCCCTATACACTTCAGAATTCATCCGGCTGCTTCTGTCTTTTGTCACATCATCAATAAACACAAGTGACCCAGTGCCATTGGAAGCCATGCATGCCCATGCCATCACACTGCCTCCACCATGTTTTACAGAAGATGTGGTGTGCTTTGGATCATGAGCTGTTCCAATTCTCCTCCAAACTTTCTTCTTCCCATCATTCTGGTACAGGTTGATCTAGTCTCATCTGTCCAAAGAATGCTGTTCCAGAACTGGGTTGGCTTCTTCAGGTGTTTTTTGGCAAAGTCAATTCTGGCCTTTCTATTTTTGAGGCTGATTAATGGTTTGCACCTTGTGGTGAATCCTTTGTATTTACTCTCATGAAGTCTTCTCTTTATGGTAGACTTAGATACTGATACACCTACTTCCTGGAGAGTGTTCTTCACTTGAGTGGATGTTGTGAAGGGGTTTTTCTTCACCATGGAAAGGATTCTGCGATCATCCACCACTGTTGTCTTCCGTGGACGTCCAGGCCTTTTTGAGTTCCCAAGCTCACCAGTGCACTCTTTTTTCTCAGAATGTACCAAACTGTTGATTTGGCCACTCCTAACATTTCTGCTATCTCTCTGATGGATTTCTTTTTTTTTTCAGCCTCAGGATGGTCTGTTTCACCTCCATTGAGAGCTCCTTTGACCGCATGTTGTGTGTTCACAGCAACAGCTTCCAAATGCAAACGCCACACCTGGAATCAACTCCAGACCTTTTAACTGCTTAATTGATGACAAGTTAATGAGGGAAGAGCCCATGCAGCGTTGTTATTTTTTTTTGCAGCCTTCTGGGTCAATTGTCCAATTACTTTTGGTCCCTTGAAAAAGGGACGTATTAAAGAGCTGTAATTCCTAAACCCTTGCAATTTGGATGTGAATACTCTCAAATTACAGCTGAGAGTCTGAACTTTAAGCCCATATTGATTATACAATTGTATCCTGAATATGTTTTCGTAAACAGCTAAAATAACAAAACTTGTGTCACTGTCCAAATATTTTTGGGCCTAACTGTAGGTCCTATAAAGTTTGTTAATTAAACTGTTTATTTCAAGGTTGTACAAATCTAAATTAAGTTATAAGGTTAAACAGAAAATTTGTGTTCAAGGTACCCACACATTTAAAAGCTGCAAACTAACAGCAGGGGAATGAACTGATGCAGTGGACATGCCATCCTCCATTGCTAGGCCTTGTTATTTTGGCCCCCTTTAACTACCTGTTAGGTGTGTTATCTTAGCAAAGATATCGCCACTAACAGCCGGTTATTAATGTGTCTCCTCAGCAGGGGTCCGTATAGGCTTTGGAGGTGGGACACAGATGGAATGATAAATGTGTTTAACAGAGCTTCTTTTGAGGGGTAGTTGGGTGGAGGACAGGGGAAGATTAATAGATACAGTTTGGATGAACGCGTCTTTGTGTTACTGCATGGGCACAGTATTGTAGCAAGGCAGGTCTCTGGCTGATGTGCTGATGTTATTCTAATAAGGGAATTACAGAGAACTGTTCTGGCCACCTGCCACTGAGTAAAAAGGGAAAACAACGCTATGTGACTTGACTTCAGAACAGCCTGCCGGTCCAGACCATACTCCTGTGATTAAACACGTTTCATTTGCCTAACACAAGTGTTTCTTTTTCATTTATTTACAGTACAGGAGAGTTTAGGAATCCACCTTAACATTAAATGTGCATAGACGGTAAGGAAAGGCGTGAACGTGAGGTAAACCTAAAAGCTCTGCTGTTAATAAAGTAAACATGGAAATGCCGTAATACCTGCCATGAGTCAATGTGGATGTCTCTGGAGTGACCACGCCTGGCGTGCCAGTTTTACACACTTTTAAAAAAAGACCCGAGAAATCAAAGCTACTGGAATAATACTGACCCCGACAATGATCATATTATTAGACACTACTAATGTCACTAAACCAGTAGAGAAATAAAGTAGTATCTGGGGCATTGGCTCAGTCAACGGAGCATTTTAAAAGAAAGTAATGAGCGATCCCCGCTTGGGTGAGGCTTTTACAAATGCTTATGTTTTTTTGGGATATGGAGCCCATTTAGTGTGAAGAGAAAAGTGTGATTTGTTGGATTGGACTATAATGGGGAAGCTTAGAAATGATTATACCGTAATAGAAAAACAGGCTTGGAACGTAAAATCTGTCAAAGCTGCATCCTTAGAAAAACCTCACATCATTTTCTCCACTTGAGTTATTGGACGGATCGATCCGTGATGGCTGCCGTCTCATTTGCAGCTGAGGCTTCCAAGAACTATTGAGTAGTGGTTGGAACTGGGGACCGAAATAGAGTTCGTAAGGAAATAATTCCCACGCATTGTGACCCCCTGCATAAGGTACACCTATACATTAAAACCAAAACAAAGAACACACACACACACACACACTCGCATATGTAATAAATATGGTTTCATAACTGGGAAACTGTTCTGCTTTTGTGCAACCATATCAAAAGGTACCAAAATGTCCCCGTGGTTTCTACACCCTCTTCATGTTAATCCCATCATGTGCTGTATCTCTGCACAGATGAACCCATGCACACATCCTGCGAGGTGAAAACCTCGTAGCTCAGCGGGAACACACCTGAAATGTACGCCTGTAAATAGGAAAGTGATGCAGAAACAAGAAAACAAAAAGTTGAACGGCTGGTGGATGTGAGAGACACCCCCCCCCCTTCCCCCCGCTCTCTCTGTATCTCTTCTCTCCCCGCGAGACAGTTCATTAACCCCCCCTCCCTCCTCTTCCTCCTCCTCCTCCTCCACCTCCTCCTGCTCCTCTCCCCTCCTTCTCCCCCTTCACAGCTAGCCCAGCGTCATGCCCTGGATGAAAAGCAAGAACTCCACTCAGGTTGTGGGTGCAACACGGAAGTGGTCTGATGAAACGCTGAGGCCGGCGACGTTGGCGATCAGATACACACACGACACCACCACGGGAGGTCCCCGGAGTCACCAGGGCTGAATCACATCCCTCCAGATAGCGGTTTATCTCTGATGGAAAACACTTGGGCTGTCCAGTCTGAGTGTAGGCACAGCGTATTGTCTTTTGCTTTAGACCATGACTGACAGAGAGAGAGAGAGAGAGAGAGAGAGAGAAGGAGAGAGAGAGAGAGAGGGGGAGAGAGAGAGAGAAGGAGAGAGAAAAAGGGGGAGAGAGAGAGAGAAGGAGAGAGAAAGAGGGGGAGAGAGAGAGAGAGAGAGAGAGAGAGAGAGAGAGTAGAATAGATTGTATTCCTTCCCATCATGCCTAAAGGTTATACACCTAAGAAGGAGACTTAGCCACTAATTAAGATGGGCTAATGCTATCTTCCTGGAATGGGTGGATGACATGTACTATAGCTAAGTGTTTGAGGTGCAAAACAAAGCCTTTCTCTTTCCCCTTCGACCAAGGGGAAATGGGTGGAACACATTTACTTAGGCTCTGCAAAAAGGAAAAGTGATCAGAACATAGGGGAAGTTATATCTATTTGTGAAAGTAAGGCACTAGTGTGGGTAGGAGAGCTGATGGGCAGACTGATCGTTTTTATAGACTTTTTTTGTGGGGCATATGGCTGACCGAGACGCAAATTAATGACCTCCCAGGAGAGTTACTGTAGCGTGCAGGGAGACTTATAAATAGAGCACTGGGAGGGCAATGTGTGTGTGTGTCTGTGTGCGTGTGTGTCTCTGTGTGTCTCTCTGCGTGTGTGTGTGTGTGTGTGTGTGTGTGTGTGTGTGTGTGTGTGTGTGTGTGTGTGTGTGTGTGTGTGTGTGTGTGTGTGTGTGTGTATGTGTGTCTGTCTGTCTGTCTCCCACTGGTTTAGGCTGACCCAGGAGAGACGTAAAAAAACTCCTAGAAACTTCAAGTATCTCTTTACTTTCTCTGATTCCAGTCATATGGTTACAGTAGATAATATATTTAGTGATACAGAATATTGAATATTATTCTAAGAAAGGCACAGTGCAACTCTAGAAGTCATTGACGAATTGAAAGTAAATTGCGTTTAAAAAAACACTTAAGGATGTCAATTAGTGTGCAGTCAACGTTCAAGTTGCTGCTCTTCTACCACGCTGTAGTTGACAGCATCCTCCACTATGGCATCTCAGCCTCGGTTGGCAATCTCAGTGTGCAACCATGGTTTACATAGGTTTACCAGGCTTACACAGAGAGCCATGGAAATCACTGGAGACAGGCAGTATCCCACACTCCAGGCTTTCTTTGATGAAACAATCAGACAGACCCAGCTAATTATATCAGACCCCACCCATGTCCTCCACTGAGTACCAGCTTCTTCCCTCAGGTAGACGCTTCTGAGTGCCCCAGTGCGGACTCAACCACTTTAAGAGCTCATTTGTCTCTCAGCCTGGCAATGCTGGCAACGCTGCTTTCTGTTTTAACTGTGCACGTGTTCACTTTATGAGGCTGCTTTATTCTTACTGCACATATTATTGGCTGCTTTATTCTTACTGCACATATTATGTGCACCATTATGATGACCACAGGTGTGTTGTACTATGGGCAGTGTGCAATTGGTTGGTTGATGGCAGTCTGTGCATGTATTGTAGGTATTGTGTGTATGTGATACAGCCTGTGTAAGTTATTTATATTTTAGCAACAGATACTGTATGTGTCCAAGGCAAAATCTGGTTCGGGACAACAAAGTCTTCTGATCTAATCGAAGTAGAATTATTCAAATCTGCAAGCAGAGGTTGTCAAAGACTTATTTAAGACAATTGTGGCGAGGTCAAGTAGCAAAGGCGTCCACAAATTTACCCTCAAATTTAACGACATGCAGCAAATCTTCATCTAATTAGCTTAAGCAATGTCTCAATGCCTCCTCCAAGCGAAGGCCAACAAATCAATACGACAAAGAGAGGAGGAGGACAGAACGAACAAAAGGGGTGTAAAAAAAAGAGAGGGAACTAGCTGCAGTGGGATCGGCCATGAAGAGGGAATGTCAAACGAGAGTCTTCGTCCATAAGTACCTCTGTTTTACGCTACGAGCCCAACAGGCCTGAAGTGGCCGCTCCAGAAAGGTTACCCCGTCTACCGCTGGTCGTCCTGGGCTGCTCTGCAACTGGAGAGCTCTCCGTCGAGATCCACACGCCGCCGACCAATCATAACAAGTGCCTCTATTTTCCACTGATCACTGTGGATCAGTTTATCATGCGTAGCGTTTTGGGAAGGGCGTTTGATTTGTTTGTGTCGCCGTGCCGCCCTCAGAGTAATGGGCCTTCTTGGGCCATGCTTCATTCAAAGGCAACCGCATTCGGTGGAGCAGTGAGTGGGATAATGTGTTTTGCTATTACTCTCATGTAGTGTGGGAAGGGGGATATGTATGTTTGATGTTTAGATTCATGCAGGATCCCGTTTTGATTTGGTTTATTATACGGGTTCTAATTACATCGTGTGAACTAAATGTAATTCTTGACATTAAAGTTTTAAGAGATTTGTTCAATACCAGCTGATGCATTAAGTAAATGAATAAATAATGTTCCAGGCTGTTAATTATTAATGTTTGTTTTCCCTGGTCCGGTCGGACTTTGTGACCGACAGCATTGCTTACAACAACAGTGCTGACCAATGCTCTTTGCAGCTTCCCAGACAGTTGAACTCCCAAATAAACTTTGCATCTTCTATGTCCCCAAGTTACCTCCAATTACATGGTTAATGAGGATGCAAAAAAAAAAAAAAACATGCAATAAGGTGTGTGAGTCAGTTTGTGAAACTTGATAGAAGTTAAATTAAGGCCAAACACTGCTTAACAGCATAGTAACTTCCACATGCGGTGTGTGTGTGTGTGTGTGTGTGTGTGTGTGTGTGTGTGTGTGTGTGTGTGTGTGTGTGTGTGTGTGTGTGTGTGTGTGTGTGTGTGTGTGTGTGTGTGTGCACGCGGGCGTGCGTGCAAGTTAGCAGCTTGCCCTCATTCAGAGTGAAATTACATAATGGGGCGAGTTAGTCGTGGAGTCAGTGATTGATAGTCCACATTAGTAGACGTTTATTTCAGTTCTGGCTGTTTACCAAAGAAATGGGATTTTCTTGGGGGATTATGTTCTTCATTATTCCAGGGACTTTATTTGCATCTCGGTAATTGCATCACAAGCATGCAATCCATCGGGTTCTCTTTCTGAATTATTGCTTTTCATGTCCATCAGTCAGCAGGCCAACAATCAAGGAGCTCTGTGAAAAATGGCTGCTGTGAGGTTCTGTCAGCAGTTGAGGTACCCGATTGCCCTTTCACCGCATGAGTGTTGTTGGCATTGTCTGCAAGAGTTCTGGGTTGGCTGCTGGGTTCAGTGCTAACAGACAAGTAACAGGTTTTAGCCAGAGTTGAACTGAGAGAACTTGTATACATTTCCGCTTCCACTACATTACTCATTTAAAAGCACACATGCCCTTGTAGAAAAGCACATCTGCTGTTCACATACACACAACACACAACTCCCACAAATAAACCTCTTTAAATGCTCAAGCACACTCTGTATTGCAAGTTCAAGTGTAGTGTAGGGGGGCTATATAAAATACAATGGTACATGAATTGTACAAATTCAAATGTACAGTCATTGAAACATATATAAATGAGGCTGTCATGATCAAATATCTTACAATTATTCTCTGTAAAAAAAACAAGGTCAGCATTAAGCACTTGTAAGTCAATAAACCACATCACAATAAAGTCACAGCCCAGTCTTCTTGATGCACTACCAAATGAATGCACAATCGCCAGCAGAGCACCTAGTGGTCAACAATTTGCTATCCTGAACAAAGGAGAGGTAATTTACATAAACATCTAACATTGTTTCACGGCAGTGGGAAAACAAAAGAAGACGGATGTTGGTAAAACAAAAGAGGAAAAGGGAGAGGGGTTGGTTGTGACCGGTCGGTGTGGCTTAACGCGATGCCAACCAAGCAGATCCTCTTGTGGTGTTAGACATTTTGTCAATGGCCATCATTTATTCAAACCATTGTCTGGTCAACATCTGTTACCTGGCTTTTATACAACGAAAAAGGGGGGCTTCACAAATTCAAATTTCAACATGATTTATAAACAAAATGCTTGGCCTTGCAACTGATTATTCAAACCAAGCAGTTGTAAATGCAGTCAGAGAGAGAGAGAGAGAGAGAGAGAGAGAGAGAGAGAGAGAGAGAGAGAGAGAGAGAGAGAGAGAGAGAGAGAGAGAGAGAGAGAGAGTATTCAAACAATGTGCCTGGATTATACAGCACCTTGGTTAGGAACAAGCACATGAGTTCCAAAGGCTGTCACAGATATTTCCTGTAGCATGGGTAATTACAAAAGGTCACGTCAATATCAAGGTTACTGTGACGAAAGAGGCTGCAGCCTAAGTGTCTATTGAACTCCTCTGTCAAGTCTTTCGGAGAACCACTGAACTGATGTGTAACGTTACGTCGGACTTGCCACTCTCGCTCAACGATTCAAAACAGCTCTAACCTTTGTCTGAACCCAGCTTTGTATTTCTTATATAGTCAAACGCCGTTAATAAACATTATTTACCACGCAGCTGCCCTGGAAAATTGCAAGTTGAATAAATATCCGTTCATTATGCGCCAATGTGATGGCATTCAAATGTAAAATGACAGCGGCTGTGCTGGAGAGAGAGGTTAAACAGACTGTGGTAGAAAGGATGTTTGAGACAATCCGACAATCCCCCCTCCCCATTTCCACTGTTTTATCCACATTTGGTTCGCCCCCTGCTGTTAGATATGTCACTCTTCAGATCCCTGGGAAGAACTTTCAAATTCCCAAATTATTATTCAACGGCAATAAAAGAAGCCTGAGTCATGGCGCTGATGTGAATGGAGAGAAAAAAAAGTGTTTGCTCTGAGCAACGGAGAAGGGTTACATAATAGGATCCCTTTGTTAAAGGCAAGTGACAGTGACGCAGATACCGGGGGAAAGTTTTCTCTCGTCTGTCCGCTCACTGTACACGAGCAGTACAGTTCGTTCGAACAAGAAAGATCTGAGATCTCCAAGAGCGCAATGCGGGATGGAAAGGTGCATGTCGTCGATAGCTGCTGTGAAGTATGTCACGACGAGTTAGTGTATACCTCTTTGAATCTTTGACCACGTTGCTGCCATCATACCTGGGAAATGCTCTCCAAAGACACCAGAGACCGTTGTATTGTCAGCAAAGCTAAGTAAGACACTGTGAGGTAGTATGGAGTGGTTTAATAGCGGCAAAGTTTTGATTTCATAAAATAGGTCAACAGTTCCAAGGCTGAAGCTGTGGCCCACTAGTCATCAAATGGAAGTGAGAAGTCAAACTTATGAAAGAACATTAAAAAAAAAAACACTACTTACACACTAAAAACAGGTTCGATGTCGAACTGACGGCTGGATCTTGAAGGTACCTTCCCATGTACTGAGCAATCTACTGTGCAAGCAGTCCATTTCAGAATATCCTAAGAAGACGGCATGCCGCTCGGACTTCATCGCGTGTGTAGGTCTAAGTGTTGTTCTTGTGCATTACTAACTGTGCTTCTGTATCTGGACGTAACACAGCTAAAAGAAAAACAATAATGAACTTAACGTGATACATTTCTTCGATTACCCACGCTTCCAAATTTAATATAGAAGATGTCTTAGCCAAAACCGGAATGGTTCCAGTGAGACTATTCGTACAAAAAACAAACCATTGATTTTAAATAAAGAAGTAAGCACGGCTACACCAGAGCCACTCTTCTAAACATGAACCCTTAAGGCAGCTTCAGAAGAGAAAAGGTCTACGCCTTGGCAGTGACACACTGTGATCTCTGTCCTCACACTCTTCCCTGCCAGGCAGGCAAGCAGGCAGCTAGCACCGCGACTTCAACACTCATTACTGGCCCACAGCAGAGCAAAGTGATGAAGGAGGTCTGGAGGAGGGAAGGGTAGGGGCTGCTTTTTTTCTTTTTTCTTTTTTGACCAAGGCTGAGTTGCAGAAGGTAGTGTGGGTAACTGGGTAGTTTGAAGAGAGTATTGAAGTGGAGGGTGTTTACAGATAGTCGCAAACAGCTGGGCTCAGTGTAAGCAGGGGAAATGTTACATCGTTTGCAAGGGATCGCAAAAAGATGACCCTGCAAAGGGTGAAATGACCGCCCTGGCTTGTGCCCTTCCAAGGCTTCAGGGCTTTATTTATAAGCAGCGAGGAGGTCAACAAATGAATAGCATAACACTGCTTAAGGGTCTGTGTGTCCTAAATATTGCAACGGTGAAGACACAAGATTTTCTTTCTGCCCACATGCTAAAAGTTATTATTGGCGTTTAACTCACCAGCAAATACAAGGAATTAAATAATTGGGGGAAACAAATGTTAGAAATGGTGCTTTAGTCTACAATTATGAAAATATCTGTAACGTTTCAAAAAAAATTAATATAAATCAAATATATAAAAGAGGAAACTTCACGTGACAAGTACTTTCTAAATGCTCCATCAATGAGTCAGTAGTATTTGAGAATTCTCCTCCCACCACCTCTGTAGTTCTAATCTGGCCTCTTGCTCCACCTTAATGTCAGGTTGAGTCAGGAAGATTTACCAGATTTATTATGCGGAGGCAAAGGAAGGAGGGCAATATACTGCCTTCAACCTTACCTACATTCCCACTGCAATACACCTCGAGTTGACCCTGCGCGGGCATGCACCTTATTCCCACAGGATTCCTTGTTTTTGAAGGAAAACAACGAGGGAGATGTAGAAAAGATAAAGATATATTAGTTTGTAACAAAGACGGAAAAAGATGGAAAGGTAAGATGGTACAGTGGAAAAGAAGGTGCAGTGAAGCGGAGAGTGGAAACGTCGGCCTTTTTGTCTTGGCCATGAAGTCGGTACTGCCGCAGTGGTGACGACCCCTTAGCGACTACAAAGAGTGATGGCTTGTTTGATTACATTTATGTTTGATCAAATTTAGCGCTCCCTCTAGCTAGCATGGAGAAAATGAGATTTCCTCTCATTCCAAAATATAACAATTCCGCCACATCCATCAGGGGCCTATAGACGTATTTTAGCACTTTGCCAATTTCACAGAGCCCGTCAGGCTTTCTTCACCTTAACGCCTTCTCACATACACAGTACTGACAACTACAAGCCACCAGAGCCTTACCGAATTCTAAACATGGCTTCACTGGAAGAATAGGCTTCAGCCAATGTGCTGTATACAATAGTAATATTTTATTGTATTGCTCAAAATATATAATGCAGATTTACTTATCTATATATTATACAACTCATTTAGAAAGTAGAAAGTATTTCTTTTCTGATGAGAGACTGTTTTGCTTTTGGAAAGTCAGGCCTGCGGCTCCTTCGCTCCCATAATAGATTTACTTCAGCTTTAGTTTTTGACAACACATCACAATTGAAATACGACAACCCCCACCTGACAAATGGCGGAAAATACCATACGCCACTCATCTGTCGCTACAAGGAAGTAGAGACATGGTAAATAGATATAGGGAAGGAGAAGAAAAAAACGTTGACTCACATCCCTGTCAATCTGTTGTACTTGTTCGACGTTATTCTCCTTTTTTTGTGCGGGTAAAAGGACCCAACATACCCCCAGCCCATGTCCCCCAAAAAACACATATTCCCTTTGATTACATCCCTTGCATTGCATATGTACTCTCCGTCTGGCAATGCCACCGTAGGTGTTTGGGAAGCAGGCAATTTTTACCATCTTGCATTTTCCTCCTATCTTGCTTTACACGGCCACAGATCAGGACCGAGGCAGAGAACAGTGGCGTGGTATCGCAAACCCCGGATCAGGAGCAAAATGAATTGATAGCTCATACAGTGAAAGCAATGACACGTACCCTGTGGCCTGTCACCAACACCCTCCAGTCTATTCCCCCCACCCTTGTGTTTCCCTCGACCCATAAACTCAGATGTTCTCGGTCGCCTTGACTTGAAGGACGTAACATAAAAAAGCCCATTAGTCCTGGGTTATGGGTTTCTGATCCGACTGCCTCCACACGCAGTGTGTGGGGGTTGATTTAGACATGCACAGAAGACAGGATTTCTCCCACGTGATGTGACAAAACAAATGCCGACGCTCTAAGGACGTTCCATGAGAAGACAAACGGGTACTTCAAGAGTGCAGCTTAAATACTCGTGTAAGCAACTTTGACCAAACGAATCAGCCAACAGGTGAGAGTGAGCCCCTCAAGAGCTCCTCGTTATCCGTATTAGCAGTCGCGGCATGAATCATAATCAGGCAACAGGCCAGCCTCACAGTCTCGCTGACGTTCAATGGATTCACGGCTAAGACTCCCTTCACCTTTACCGAATCTTGACTCTGTGTGGGTATTTTCTTGTGTCGTCCTTAAGCAAACAAAAAGCGTTGTGGGGGAGTGTAATCCTTATTCGGCACACGCTCGTCTCTGAAAACTATATTTCATCTCCCCTCCTGAACTTGGTGCAGGACAGGTGGAGGTTATCTCTCGAATAGGCATCATCCCATCAGCAAAGTTGATTGCTGTTGGGCTTTCTGTTTCTGATGAGTTGAGCTCTGGCACAGCCCCCCGAGCGACACTGTGGATCCTTTGATCGTGTCTCTGTGGAGGCTCCTTGGCTCCCAGCTCGTGATGCTACAGCAGCTTGCAGGCTGTCAGAGCATACTAAGTCCCCTGTCGGGATTATTGGGACAACCAGAGGATTAGATCTAGCTCATCGTGTGTGTGTGTGTGTGTGTGTGTGTGTGTGTGTGTGCAGAGACCCAAGTGTGTTCTAGGGTGATAATGCCAGCGCACAACAACAGCCCCTGGGTCAGTCGTCAAGTCAACATTACCTGACATCGACGATGAAGAAATCAGATATGATTAACATGATAAGCTGTTTTTGTTGTTGTTGTTGTTGTTGTTGTTGCTGGTTTATACCACTGCACCTAGTACTAGATTCTTACCCCCAAAAAAAGTTGTTTAAGTGTTGTTTTGCCTAAGCATAAACTTGACTCACATAAGGAAGTTAATTCAAGCCTGCAAGAGAGAAGTCACACATTGTAGAGAAAACGATATGAAATGAACAAACAGTATTTGTTCCTAAAAGCAAAATATCGGGTAGAATATTAATTCACACTCTTCAGCCTTTACATTATAATTCAGCCTATTAATCATATTCAGCTGCAGACTGCCCCTGACCGTGCGCTGTTATTTTTCAGCCGGAGTGACGTGCAAAATGGTTCCCACCCAGTAGACAGGCCAGGCCAAGGCATCTGAGTAAACAAATGACTCAAGATTAAGAGATCCGTCAAGGCGGGAGAGAGGCCCTGGAAATACCAAGCCGTCAGATCCAAATGGAGGCCATTAGTCTGAAGTGATCAAACAGTTTGAAGTTTCTCTAACATGGGCAGGCACTGTATTAATAATAGCTACAGTGGTACTTGCCTCAGAGATACTGAGATTGGAATTAGTGTTCTAAAGGTGCACTCGTTAATCCATGTTACAGAGACTGGGAAAATGCGAAGACATAGGTGTCTACCTTCGCATTGGAGAGGACAGTGAACCAGTGTTCAAATACATATTTTGTATGCTTGTCCAGCTGCACTGGTAATGTGGAGTAATGGTGAATATTACCAAAAGCCAATTGTGTAGGTGTTGATGAATTAGGATGAGAGGCAAATAAATGTGCGTGAAAATTACGTATTGATTTGGAGCAGATGTACACGCTCATACTTCACCCCGTTTTTTTGGGGGGTTTTTAAGCAAAAAAAAAGAAAAGGACCAAAGGTCTGTGTAAAGACTTTGCCATGAAGAAACTATCGCATTGTTGAAGAACTGAGCTGCTGGACAGCTGACAGAGGAAACATTAATAAAGATACATTGTATTCATAAAGAGGCGCCAATAGATGTTGTACATTCACAGATTGAAGCCAAGTAAAAGTAAATGTCAACTTCCAATGTCATGCTTTGCAAAGAAACTATTATGATACACATGCATACTATAGACAAGTGGTAGCGCATGTTATATTATCACTGTTATCAATGCATGCACAGACTCTGTTGTGTGGTTAAGCAAAGTCAGGCAGGAGACAAAAGCTGATGCTCAAAACGTTTGTTGATCTGGACACAATCTCCCTTGAGCTTACAACCCTATTTATGAAGCTCAACATTTAATTAACAAGTTTACGTCAAAACTATGTTTTGATTTCCTCTGAGCCATCACAGCTACTTACTACAGAGTATGGAAATAACTCCCCTTCATTACCCAGAATTCCTCCTGACAGTGCGTGTCTGCAATGTCCCAAGGGCTTTTCTATCATTCGTTATTCAGTTCACCATTTTGAGATACTCCTCTGCCCCCCATATTTCTTACATTGTTTTATTTAATTACCTTATCTATATTTGTCTTGTCGGTTTTTCCTAAGCACTAACTGTAACAGCTGCGGTGCCTCTTTGTTAAACTAGGCCACTTCTCTCATTAGACGCACGGTGAAAAGCAGTGCAAGGATTTATCACTTAATTTCTCGTTCTCGTTCTTAACAGTGGCCAAAAAGTGGGCTCGGTTGCCCTCCCTCAGTCTGGAGTCTTTCTTGGGCTCAGCACATTTAACGGCAATGCTTACAGAGGCTTGTTTCAAAGCCATCAGACGTGGGGGAGGGAAAGCAAGATAATATATTGAGGGGCAATATTGAAGAGAGGGGAAACAGATGTACTAACGGCAGGTTTTTAACTGGCCAGCGGCGTAAGTGCCGGATGTGCTGCTAGCGTTAATTTTAGAAATGTACACCATCGTATATATTCCATTTAGCAGCGCAAACAAGGTCGACAGGGGCAGCGATTACTGTACAAGCAACTTCCATTGTAATATATGGATACTCACTTAATCAGCAAACCTCTTGTCTGCACAAAGTAAGCGGAGAAATCCCTTTGGGACTGGTTCTCAAGACTTAGCAAAACTTGATACATTATGGATAAAGGCAGAGGGAAATAAAATGCCTACAAAGCTTTGAGAAGGAAAGTGAGGATTCTCATGGAAATCTCATAGTATTCAGATAAACAAAACACAAAATGGCGGAACAGTCAAGTAAAAAAAGTGGAGGGGGGGGGGGGCTAACCTCCAAAGCCTTCTGCCTCCCTGCTAAGAGCAGCGGTGAGCCATGGGGCACTGATGCTAACGTCATCACAGCCAGCCAGGCCATCCAGCAGCTCCCAACAAGGAAGCGATAACTCAAATGCCACCTTGAGGTAGAGGGAGGATGCTGGATGCTGGACCCAAAACAGCTACGCGGAGTATTAAAACTGTGCCGCAGGACATCCATCTCCTCACCCACATGTTCTACCCGGCGTTGCCGAGCTAATGGGACCTCCCAGACAGACTAATGTGAGTTTGAAAACCTGTAAATGATCACTGTAGCAGGACGGTTGCTCAACTGTCTGAAAAGGTTTTTAAAGGCCTCCGCGTCCCATGGGATTTAATTTTCCAATAGGACGTTGAGCGCCTTGGATGACTAGCAGTTGCCGTTATCTGAACTATAGTTATGCCCCTGTGACAAGCTGAAAATGTTTCTTCACATAGGGCTATTTTCTCTTTTTTTTTTAAAACATATATCACAAATGCTCTTACAGCAAGTTCTTCAGATAGGAGAACCCCTGGAGCGGATAAACTGAAATCCGTGCATTTTTGATATCTCATCAGAAGGCTATCTGAACGACATATCCTCGCGTTGTAAGAGGCCAAGGATGGCAACGGGGGAATTGATACATCAGCCTGACATGAAATTCCCTGCAGCACATTCGAAATTAACATGGAGTACTCTTTTAACTTGAAGCACCCCATTTTTTTAAGGGATGTAAATTGCCCTGAAATAACAAGAGTGGGTGAAAGTATTTGTGGTGCTTCGCTATGAAACTGAAATTTAGAGCAGCTATGTTACAGTTTTTACTTTTTTAACCCATAGGCCCACATTTGTTTTGGCAGAGTAGAAACCTTGATTATGAAAGCCTGTGGAGCCTAACTGAATACTATCTTTGGTTACATTTTAAAGTCAGTCGAAACACAAAAGTATTTGAAAACATGAACTCCTAGGCGAGTGAAGGTCATAATTACGTTCTTTGTTTAGTCTCTGTCTTTTTTAAATGATGGAAGATTTGGGCAATATCATACTTTGTACAGAGCATAACAAATTCTGCAGTACTCCAGTATTAAATTTGAGTATTTATTTTATTTCTCTTTATTACTGTCCTGTGTAGTTGGTGTTAGTAAACTATACTGTGTTATCTGATTAATTGATTTGGTTAAGGCGATTTACCGTCCCCTCAGCTGGTAAATGGCTCACTGGGGAGGGGAAAAAGACAAACATTGCTGACATTTCTGCTGAAGGAGAGAGAATATTAATCCTTTCCCAGGAATGCATCACTGCACATTTATTCAAAATCATAACTCAATGTTGCTTACATTTGTTAAACACTGACCTGCTCTCATCAGTGATGCTAAAGGAAACATTAGCTTATGGAAATGAGCTGCACTATCTGTGTAGGAACAAGTCTTTATTGTGCAAACATAATGGGATCTTGTGCAAACTTTGCACATGGATTTCCCTGACGTGGCTGACAATGATTGCATCAAGGACCCAGCTCCTACTCTTTCTTTAAATGTAATTAATTTTTAAAAAATTCTGAGTCAGAATTCTCATGGTTTGGCATGTCTGTTTTTGACTGAATTAAAGGTAGACATTGCTATATTATGTCAATCCCAAAAAGTTGAGGTGAAACAAGTTTATTATTAGATGAAGGATGCTCACATTTTTGAAAGTCAAAGCCACTATGTTAAATATAATATGCTGTATACTGTTAAGGGAATGTATATCATTGACTCAATGTCTGGACATTTACTGATACCACTACAATAATGTAGTATTTCTACCACAAGTCTAGTCTAGACAGGTAGACTAGAAGTCTAGACAGGTAGAACAAATGAAAGATATTGACTTTCAGGTATCTTCAATTTTAAAGAGAGTGAACACCAATACTGAAAACTTAAATTTTTTCAAATGCTAAATGTAAATATGATTTTTAAATACACTATAATGTTGTAATTATAGAATGACTATATTATTACTAATATATACTGTATATATTTCTCACATATCACACACAACCGATCAAATCTTTGTGCACATAACATTTTTCTGATGGTCTATATTACTTAAGAACTTTTTGGGCTTCAGTTTACATTGAGGAGGCCATTCATTGTTGCTGTAGTTTATGGCCAGTGTTGAAATACCCTTTTGGTAAATCCAGACTCTACGAACTTTATCCAATAGAGATCTCTCACAAGATAACAGGGTTACGATCTATAACCTGTATCACAGAAACTGTAAAAGGTTTATTGAAAAGAAAACGCAATAAACAACTCCAGACCTAGGTCTTCCATTTCCAAACAGACTGAGATGAATGCAGCCAAGGCTCTTGACCATCATCCGGTTCCTACCGGTCATTGCGGAAACTCTGAAATCCACCAACCCACCCCAACCCTGAGTCATCCGTCTTCTCACACCCTCCTTCTCCATCTGTTCAGATACGGCAGGCGTGACAGGTATCAGGAAGCAGAGAAAAGCAAACCATCCATCCTATTGTACTTTCCAGCCAGCTCTCTCATCCCTCACTGTAAGTACGGCACTGGATCACAAATGTCCGCCTGTCACAAAGATGTCTTTCAACACCATCAATCATGGCCCACTCTCGTGTCTTTTTATATTTGGCGCGACCTGATTCTCATTTACAGGGAACTTCCTGTGACTGTCATGTAACTTCAACATCATTCTGGCAGTGATGTTCCGCCAAGACATTTCTCTTTGTCTGTATCAATTCCAATGAATTGACTCTGGGGTTTTTGTCGGGATGGGTTCTTGGGGATGATAATGCAAAAGACCCAGGAGATCGCCAATATGCTCGCAAAACTTATAGTCACACGACCCACTATTCAGCCGCCAGGGGAGTTGCTGGGGATTTTACATGGTTTTCCTATTATAAAAGACTGTCCCTCTTTGATGTCAAATAACTTTTCTTTAATTTCAGACAGGTCAGTTAAAAACAAGTTCTTATTTTTAAATTACAGTCTGGGGAGAATGAATTCCAAGATAAGTGGCCCATTTGCACAGACACACATTCACATAAGGAAGCTGCCAAGTACCAGCACTGTCCCGTACGATTGACCACAGAAGGGACGGAAGTGTCTTGCTCACGGACGCATCTGTGGCGGTTATGGAAGAAGGGGTGATGTCAGCAACCCTTCTGCACCTCGCCGTCAGGCGCTCAGTATGTGTTTGTATTAATAGGTTATGCATTCAGACATATGATGATGATGATGATGATGATGATGATGATGCATTCAGACATATGAATATGATTTTTTTTTATTAGATGTATCAAAACCCGAAAGAAAATACTATTTCATCTGAAATAATAAAAACCAAATATGAGAAGGACTGTTTCCTTCCATGGTTAGGTTTTTGTTTTATAAAAGCAATTCACAACAACTTTGCACCGTAGGCACAACAGAGCTCTGAATGCATTTTAACTGTGCTTTGGCCAATCTCATTTGTCATATCATGCTTCCTTTTGATTGGATAAGCACTCACTGTCGACTACTGTCAGCGAGAGCCCAGCTCATCCCCCCTAAATTCTAATCCCAAACCACCTCCTGAACCTCTTAAAGCGTCGCTCTCTTGAGATGCTCTGTAAACCCAGAATCCCTTACAAACGCTGTCTCTAAAAATCTCATGCCCAATGTAAAACTTTTTTTTTTTTTTTGCAAATGACTGTACTTGATACATCACAACCTCTGAGAGATGCATTCCCTGAAAAGTTGGAAACTTGTATACTTCTTGTACAAGGTGCATTGGCAAGTGAGTAAATTAGCCTGTAATCGTACTCAGCCAAAGACCGAGGAGTACGTCAAATGCCTTGACGGTCTCATAACAACCTTTAGCTCTCTCCCTGACATGCCATTAAAATCAAATACAAGTCCATTAACGAGAATAGGCCTCCCACGCAGGCAAAACACGTTTAATAAATGGAGCGCTGTCCCTTTACGCGTCCTATCTGGATACTTAGCAAGGCCACGTCTCGTTATGTTACCCCAGTCACCTCTCTGCCTCTTGTAATGGCATTCCACCGCTCGTATGCAAGGCACGGCCCGCGAAACAAAGTCAGTCAGGGCCTGTGAAGACGCAGTGACTGACAGACAGAAGCTGATTGGGTTATCTAAAGCTTTAGTGAATAAATGAGTAGAATCCCCCCGGTGCGTCCATAATGAGCACGGGGGTGCTGAGATAACCGTGTTTGTGGCAGCACTGAAAAGAAACCATGCACTTCCGCTCGTTCAACAACACGTATGCGTGACATACAAAAAATGGTTTGCTTTATGTTCTGTTTGCTGTATGCCTTCACCGCTGTAGTATTTTTTAAAGACCGGCAGAGGAGCTTAAAGGCACGGATGCCATATACTATTAGCTTCAGTCCAGATGAAGGCACACAACATGGGGGGTCAGATCCGGAGTTCCTCCTCTTAAGAGTTTAATTGCAATGAATTGCAATGACATATTGAAAATTGCAGGGTGCTATCTTGGGTAAATTGCCTAATGGTAAAAAAAAACCAATAAAGTAATCATGTGATTATCAGGGAATGATAATGAGGAAGTAAGTAGACATAGAAGGGGATTAGATCCTCTAAACTCGGGCCTGTGAGTAAAAAATAAAGAGCACCATACTGTTAGCAAAAAGAGATGTTCTCTCGGCTATATATAAATCTGTTTCCTCTGACACATGATCAAACTATGTCCGAATATGAAGCCCCCCACCTCCTGCCCCCCCCCCCCCCCCCGCTCTCTGCAGCCCCCCCCCCCCCCCCCCCCCCCCCCCATACCTGCCAACCCTCCCGATTTTCCCGGGAGACCCCCGACTTTTATTGCCACAGTTCTCTAGCGATACTCTAATACGATTTTTTTGTATAGAGGACCTCCAGCCCCCCACTATTGTTTGGAAATCCTCCCTTTTTTGGAAGTTTAAAGGTTGGTAAGTATGCAGCATGCACCCCCGCCCTCCTCACTGCCTCCGCTCCCCCCTCCCCCTTGCCTCCCGCCTCCTCAGTAGTGTGCATACTTTGGGCTCAGGAGATCCCACTAGGGTACAAGACCCAGCCTCCCAGTGCGTGAGAGTGAAAAGCACGGCTCCACGCTCCGACATCCTTCCAGCTCTGCAGCTCCTGCATCAGGGCAGGTCAATATTGATGAAGTGAAGCAGCTCTCTGGGTGCTTTGCGTCACAGAAACGGCACGGGGAGACGGTGGATTTCCACACGCCAGCAGAGTGTGGGAGACTCTGCGTGTTCCCAAGTAATTATGACAAGAGTAATGTCACTTGATCTCTGGCATGATATGCGTGCACATAGATGTGTTTCACTCGGGAAACCAACCCCAGGAAAAAAATTGCCAGGTAAAGAGATATAAAAAATGGCTCGTTTAATCCCCAAAGGTTCCTATGATAACTTGCCATATGGATCCGTACCATAGACAGTTGGAAACTTTACTGGCTTTAGAATCATGGTCTTTCCCCAGGGGCAGGCCAGCAAACAGTAAAGTGACCTCAACAGCCTCACAGCAAACCAAGGCATCTTGACCCTTCAATTTAATATGGCAAAAATACTACTTGGGCTTTTTTTTCCTCCTTATAGCTTGAATCACAACATATTTTAGTCTGTCCAAAATGCTGCAGGTCACAACTGTGTGTCTGATCCGTTTTTGGTATAATCCGTTAGCGGAGTAGCTCTGCAACAGTACCTCTGTGTATGCAAAATAGTACAACCCTCCTTTCCCTTCTCCGTCAACCACTCACTACTAAACCCAATCCTCAATCCCCCAGCATGTGTTCTCTGGCATCATTCATTGACACCCCATGGCTTCGCAGCGGAAGGGCTCCTCATCTCACCCACACCGGACTGTCAAGCCCGTGGGCATATCACTGGCAGTCTCACCCGTGTGTAAGATAGGCAGGCCTCACACAGGGACAAAGAGACCCTGAAAATATGCGGTTCTTTCTCAGGCATGCTATCACTGGCAGCAGCCCTCTAATCCATTACCCTAGACGCCCACACTGCAGGGGATCTGCGGGCGCCTGATAAACACAAACAGAAACAAAGCCGTAAGGCTCTGCCCACACCCGGGTCTTTTTTCCCGCCATTATTGCTCAAGAGGTTCTGGGGACGAGGTGGGTCGACTTACACGGCATTACGTTCAACCTCGTTCTCTCTCCAGCTCATGCTCGACAAATGGGGTCCACGACCCCACGCGCAACTATTGCGTGGACTCTTTCTGTAAAGTTAGGGGGGGATTTCAGCAGGCTCTTGAGGGAGCTGCGGTGACTGATGGGCCGTAGAGCTCTACCTCACTTTTTCCTCTCTTTCCGTTCTTTGTCGCCTTTCCCTGACACACCAAGTTACGCCAAGATTCCCTCAAGCACAAACAATTTATAGCCTACTCATTTACCAGGGCAACTAATTACACTACCACTTTATCATTTGTGAAGAGCCATTAAAGATAGCCAGTAAAAAGGAGTAGTTGATGATGAACATTCTACAGAGGAGCATCGTCTGGGAATGAAGGATAGTAGAACGCAGTCGCATATGGAAGAAAACCTATTGTTCGGAAACTGCAGGGAATGCAGCTGCCAGCCATGGGGTAAAAATTAATTCGATTTCGTTTCCTTCCAGCTCTTGGGCCTCAGCCATCATGAAGTAATGGTTTCAGCCAGGTGCTGGAGTGGAAGAGAACGATGTGGAGGACTTTGTCACTCCCACTTAGAAATACTTTTGTCAACCAGATGATGATGGAAATGGGATTACCAGTGAGTAGTTCCCCACAACGAAACAAGGAAAGTGAATAAGTAGGACAGACAAACGCACTCACATGCAAAGGCAATGTGGGTTGGGTAACTTCAAAGGGCAGACACAATATAAGCTGTCCTGTTGTAGTCTCAATCATATGTTGTGGGTCTTCTGAAAGGCTATATCTCTTGGTTAACAACACTACAAACACTTCTAGGGAATATTCTGCCGTTTAAAATTATGACACGACTGCAAGATAATACCTGTGATAAATTAATGAATATGATCCAAACATGGCCTTTTAATTCTTAATATAGTTTGCTTTTCACAGTCTCATTCTCACTTTCTTTTTGATTATTTTGCTTTTGTCGAATGTTGGATGAAGAATGGATATAGAAAATTATAAGACACAGACACAATTAAAAAACCTTTTAAAAAGCAAGATAACTAGATATCAATCTAGCATAGCATAATCACATATTAACTTTAGATCTGGTAGGCTAAATTCAAAGACTACCGGGAATGGTGTGATGTGGAACTGTCAGAGAGATGTTGCCACATTGCCAATCCGCATCCAGCCAATGAGATTCTCTCAGATACAGAGATAATTAGTTTCCATATGTCACAATGAATTCTCTTCATAAACCTAAAGGCTTACTTGCTTATTTGCATTTGCATTTATCCTGTCAGTATGGAAGTAGTCAGGGAGAATTCCTACATACAAGTCAAAAGTTTGGACACACTTGAATAGGAAAATGAGTCCAAACCTCTGGCTGGTACTGTACATACCTGGTGTACTAGAGGAATATATAATATAATGCTCTGATAAAGCCACTTAACCCTTTCGTTACACATGTCTGCTACTTTTTAGGCATACCGATGTACTAGGTTCATGTTGCATGAATATGTCAATGTTACAGAGGAAGGAACATATGAGTGACATGTTCTAATATTTACACAGCCTCCATCGAACTTTAATGTAGCTATAGTTTGCCGTGGGAAAAGAGACTGAGAAATGCACAGTAACATTAAAAAATTCAAAGCACGCTGCGACCTATTCATTCCTCCAGTCGGCTTTAAAATCCTTTGTTGGCACTATTGATCCGTGTTCTTTGGCTGCAGAATACGCAATGAATTACTTCTTAGGGCAGAAATAGATGCATCTTTCTGTTTTTATTTCATTTTGTTTGGCAGAAAAGTAAGCATTTGTTGTTGCAGACCAGTAAGTAAACCGTGACTAAAAACACTGTGCATTTTATGAGGACGCTTCCTTGGCTAAGTGTCAAAGAGCTGATGTCTAACAAAGAAATTGGGCTGTTTTATAGGGCATTGTGATATCCCAAAATAAATGCAATTGCATCTTTATCTGTCCTCTTAATATGGGATTTTAGTCCCTGTTGAATACCCTTTAAATACTCCGGGGTGACTGATTAACATCATTTATTAATCTATTAAAAAGCAATTATAAACCCTTACTGAAAAACACTAATGAATGTCTACGTTGTTTCTATTTTTGACCTTCTGTTTTACACAATTAAAGTTACCCCAATCTACAACAGGTAAACTGTGTATAACACAATTTGTATTTACTCCTACTTCTCTCTGCGGGATATCGAAACATGTTTAATTTAACTACAACTAATCAAATGTGACACACACAATTAAGTTGTCTACAAGAGTCCTTTTTCTCAAAGATAAGTCGTGTGACCTTCATGAATAACTACCAAATTCCATTGGATTTATCAACTTTACTGATTTCACTAGATTTTTCTCTCGGCCTTCAGTGATCTTATAGCACGTTTGAAATCATGCTGCAGTGTATCTTATTAGGACAGTCGAGTTCTTTAGACCATATTGCAAATGCAGACATGGACTTTAGGAGCAGGAAATAGAGTACATTAGAGCTCACCCTTGCATCTAAAATGTGATTCTAAAGTAGATCTCCCAGGATAGTCCAACTGGGAGCCTAGCTACTGTAACATCCAGGAATTGTGCCTTGATAAGGCTCATCGACTGCAAGAAAAGGCACTTTACAGAACCCACCTCCCCTCCCTCCAAAGCTGAAAATTAAATATTTAACTCCACCATGCTTTAAGCTTAACACGCAGAAACAGAGAAGCGAGGCGGTGGAAAGCACCGATAGCACATTGACTTCTGCGGCGGTGAAGACGCAACAGAGTGGGTCGGGTGTGCCTGAAGTCTCCTTGTTCAAAATTACACTGAGAGAGCTTACCTCTTTGAGATCCAGGAAGCAGGCAGATTGGCTGAGCAGGGTTTTTTTTTTTTTTGGGGTATTTCTGCTTGTTTCCGTCTAAGTATTAAACAATGGTGTTGACAGACAGATCACCTGTCTGTGTCTAAGCGATCCAGCTTCTTCGGGGGGAGAGAGAGAGGGGGGGGGGGGTTGAAAAGTTTTGTGTCTCTTCCAAAGAAAATCAAAGTCGCAGTAAAGTTTAAATATTTTAGAAGACTCCTTAACCCTCCTGTTATCTTCAAATTTACTAACATTGTTCGTCCTTTGGGGTCAATTTGATCCCAGTAATTAAAGCCTTCAGAAAATTACTGTAATTTAAATTGTTGACCAAGTTTATTTGTCAAATACTTTGTCTATGTGTACTACATAAATCTGCCATTAAATTAAGCATCACTCCCCCACAGCCCCCCTTATACAATGTTAAAGTTGCTGTTGGAATTATGTGTTTTCCTCCCCAATGTGGTTTGAACTATAAGGAGTTCTCGTCATACTGAATGCATGGTTATGTAAGGTTGGGGCCCTAAAGCATAGGGAAGTATTTTAAAGATTATAAAATAGTTTTTGATGGTGGCTCAAATATCAGCCACAACCAGCAGAACAAATCTGCCTAAATACTTAATTTTTCATATATGTTTAATACAGCTAAAACAGTCTGGGGTCAAATTGACCCCGAAGAACATCGATGCGTATAACGTGTACAAGACATTGAAAACATATTATCATGTCAATTTGATGTTTAACCAGTTGTCTCTATTATATTAGGAAAAGTCATTAAATATGAAGCAAAACAAATTATGCCAATCATTTCTTTAGGGACGTCAAACATTGAATGGGGTCAAATTGACCCCAAAGATAATAGGAGGGCTAAGACTAAAACATTGATGAATACATGCTTGTGAGTTTGTTGATACCCATTTTCCATCAAATAAACCACATGAATAGGAATTAATTGGAATTGAAGATCAATTAAACATTTTTGAAAAATCAATTAATGGGATTTGTGTCCTGTACTTGGACACATTTGCCATCCTATCCTGCAATCATCATTATAATTGGACAGAAACTAGCTATCAACAAAGAAAAAAACATGGTTACCTTGAAAGCCATTAAGGTGGCACCAATAGTTATACAGATACATAAACGTCTTTCTATCCTCCAAATTACTAGAGCCGTTGCTGGTGCCCTACAGGGTCATATCTAACATGTTCCTTGTCAACAGCAGTGACACGTGTCATACAGCATCCTCAGTCTGACTGCTAACGACGAGTGGACAATATCATTGCTTAGTCAAATTACTTTTGTCTTGAAACTGTGTATATATCCTATCTACATTCATATGCCTAGTTACTTATTGATAGCAACTGAGTTACACGTCAAAGGACAAGGTTTATTCGGGTATGGATAGTAGATAGATGGAGGAGGTTGGAAGCCATGGAACAGTAAATGCATTAAGTTACAATTGCTTTCATTAACAATACAGTAGTTTTTGTTGTATTTGTTGAGAAAGTAAACATATACAAGAATGTGAGCTCTTCCCGAGAAGTCTAAACAACAGATAACAATCGATACATTCAAATTGAATTGTTTGCCAATTAAATCCTTGCTGATAACCTCAGTGAGCGCTGTCTAAGCAATCTGGATTGACCTTGCCACAAGACCAGCTGAGCACACACATTTTCCATCCCTTTTCACGTGGACCCAACACATTGGGCTGCACAATTTTTGACAGATATCCATTTTCTCAGGCTTTGAGGGAAATCGATAGGAGCGCCGGACGACTTCAACCGTGATATGAAGCACTCTGTTTCACTCGTGGTTTGTGTTATGCAGGCCGGCAAACCCCCCTGGTCCCCATTGATGGCATCCGTGTCAAGATCTGATGCGTCCGTTTAGTCTCAGTAATTGATAAACTGCGAGAGCAGTACAAAGGCAGGTAATGTATTCAGTGAGTCAATGTGGGCTGCCCCCTTTCTACGGCGGGCACGGCTGTAATTGGTTTTTAGAGGATCCCCGGATTGATGTTTTCATACAGGGAGACAAGTGATTGGCTGACTCACGTCGGCCTTGCTAAGAGATGAAGCCTGCTTTCACGTCCCGGGGGGAATTATGGATGGACAATCTTGTTCAATAAACACAGGTTATTTAGCATGGCTGATCAAGGCCTCACGCTGGTATAATGAACGTAATGGGTGTTATTACCATCACCATTACATATTACCATTTGCCAAATCGTCTGCAAGTGGCATTGGAAACTTGAGCGATATATAATGAGAAATCAAGTTTATATGAAGCAGAAAGTAATTACACTCCAGAACATCAAAACAGTTGTCGATAAAGTGCTGAGGAAGGGCGCTTTGGACAGTTTGTGGCATGTGTTATCCTGTCCCCCTGAAGAGTTATGGTACAGAGGAGGCGTGCCAGAGTAAAGTCGACTGGCCTGTACTGTGTCACAATGCATAGGAGACCTTGCATGTCTTTGTATAGGAGACCTGCCTCGGTACACTCCACTGTCCTGTACTGTGCATTGGCCCACAGTGTCCTTTTCCGTACGACTAAAAAGAGTATCTTCATCGGCGAATGTATTCATTATAAATACGTCAGTAGAAAAATACTCTGTGTGACATATTTGAATGAATTATATTCCATGAAGAACATTATCTGCGAGATTGCTTTCACCTTTTAATTGAATGAGAACGCCCAAATGCTTTTTCTTGGCTTTGCATAAGCAGCCATTTGTAACAATATCTTACTCATTATGGGACAGAAATAGAAAATATAACATTGAACATCCAAGCCAAACTGGTGGAATTGCATTTATGAAACATTTAGTAATCTTTGTACTGAAATACACTGTGTGCTCGCAATATCCCAATTAAATGGTATGATCTGGAGCAGTGGTTACCAACCCAGTCCTCAAGAATCCACACCCATTCCAGGTATTTAATCTCCCCAGTTTCTAACACACCTAGTGTAATTAGTCTCATACAGCAAGGCCTTGACTAATTGCACCAGGTGTGCTGGCACTAGGGAAGATCCGATTCCTGGCATGGCTGGGGGTCCTTGAGGACTGGGTCGGGAACCACTGATCTGGAGGATTATGTTCAATAACCTATGGCCTGGTAGCCACTGTAGAAACGGTACTGTTATTTATAATTATTATTTCTATCATATGTTTTGTGTTTCTTATAGAGTGCTCCTACTTCCTGTGCCCTATGTGTGTTTTATTAGCAACAAATTAGTGGCCATGTTCCAACAGAATTCAATGGGTAAATTGGGTTTTTATGCTGTAACGACCCTGCCATATAGTTAATTGAATAGTAAAATTGGGGTTAAACCAAACGACCAAAAGTTCTAATTTCCTCAAGGTTTAAACACCTGGAAATGCCCTGATCATTTAAAAACTACTCAAGTGATAAAATATGGTTTGACCCTGTGCAGTGATTAAACTGGGTGTCTAATGACACGATGACATTTCAATTTTGCATCAGGCGAGCTCAGTAAAGCTACCAAACGGAACAACGGTTAAGCGCTCTGAGATGTGCTTGAGTTTGGGCATCAGGTTGTCAAAGAGTATTGCTGAACGAATGGAGGAGAACATGCTGGAGAGGAGTGTGCAGGGGCTGAGAAACCCCTAGGCCAAACTTTCGACAAGGAATATTAAATTATGAAAAAGCAGAGGGCTGCATTGTCCTTGAGGTTGACCCTAGAATGCTCCTGGACTGACATATCCAGCCAGATCCAAAGTATCTTAAAAGAGGCTGCAGACAGAGGCCCTAAGGGGCAAAAGAAGAGGCATCAGAGCGCTAGACCAGGGAAAAATCTCAACGTACCACCCACAGCTTCACAGGTTAGACAGTGTGCTTATTGAAGTTTCTAAGGAAGGTTCACCTTCGAGTGAAAGCCTGTATGGTTCAACTAAGTGCTTATATTGAGAGACAGATCCCAGTCAATCAGGAGAATATGGAAAATAGTCTTTGTCCTTTTACTGGATACGGCGAAGTGTTCTTTTATTGAACGACTGAGAGCAAGGCCACGCAAGGCCAAAACAGTATGAAATGGCCTGTAAAACATGGTACAATATATTTCAGAGGAAAACTCAAAACAAGTGGGAATGGAAGACAGAGTCTCGGTGACAAAGATAAATGGACCCTGGGCATGCCAACACTGAAAAACACTCAACATAGTTTCTGAGGAAATATAACTTCACACATGACCTAGCACTCTGTAAGAGACTTTATCCTTCATCCTAGGATTCACTCGCCACAAACCATTTGTCTGGACGAGTGTTGCGGTCTAATTTAATCTGAAAAACTACCAGGTAAGGGGCCCAGGAGTACCATGAATAAATTATGTCAAATTGTACTGAATACCTGTCTACGTCCTATTCACACACACAACACATTTATTCGGTGCCAAAATGTGTCAAAGTTGTTTTCAGCTTAACAGATGTGTTCTAGACAATTCTCGCCATGGCATCTCGTGAAAATTAGATGGCATCGTGTTAATACTCATAGCTGCTGCCTAGGAGTGTTTCCAAAGAGCATGCCATTTAACCGCCAGTCTTTCACCCTGCTGTGTGTGACAAATACTTTTTCCCCCATTTTTTTTGGTGGTGTTGGGTGATTGGAGACTCAAAATCGTGTTCTGTTTTGTCAATTTATCTTAATTTCTCCACCAACTCCTCAACCTTGTGTGAAATCGATAGCAATACGGCTGCACGCTGTGAATTCCAACAACGTGACTTTCCAACAGAGGAAGAAGACGAGGGAATGGAAGCGGAAGGAAGCAAAGCATATTGTCAACACGGCTCCCCGGCTCAGGGTCAATAACCACACACAAGCCCAATCCAAGGCGTGCGCGTGTTGTGTGTGTGTGGGGGGGGGGGGGGGCCTCTGTCTGTCTGTGTGGCCGTTTTCAAAGCTTGATTGCTTAATGATCGTAAAGGTAGAGGAAATAAAGGGGATAGGGCTAAGATAAACAAAAGCCTAGTCTTTGCTCTGTTTAGGGATTAATCAGAAGTGTTGTCTCTTTTACTGAATGAGGGAGGTCTAGAGAAGATAATTAGCCTGTAAATGAGAATTGATCCTGCTCTGTTGGCAAGTGATATATATGTTTAGCCCATGTTTATACCTTGTTTAGGGCATATTTGTATGTTTTCCCTGTCTGTGTATTACTGCTCATTGAAGGGATTGGTCATGTAGCCTCCAATGTGCCTTTCCTTATCTTATCCTATTCCAATTCCATTATAAAACGACATGCTGGGAGCTTACGCTATGTTAGCGAGAAATTCTTAGAAACTACATCCCGCTGAGTTGATAAGCATGAGGGTACATGCAGATGGGCTCAACTAAAATTGTAATATTCCAACTTTTTAAAATATGGTAAAGCTGTAAGTGACCATTTTTCAAAGGGGGAATCGTGACTGCCTCCTAGGGAGAAAGTGAAATTCCTTTGTGTGATGTGTGGGGGTGTCACAGGAGATACTATGGTGTCTAATGTAGGCTGGATGATGGCCAAGTTGCTTAGCCCGAGGGATGCCAACCTCTCTGCCATCGCTTCAGGGGGAAAGGAAGCGATGTGGGATGGCACGATAATTTTATCGAGCGTTCATTTGGAGATCCAAACAACTTGACACTCAATATATACGCACAACGCATAATATTAGGTTGACTTTCCCGGGTGTTCGAAAAGTCCCATGTCCGACGCAGTTTTAGCGATAAGCTATTGTTCACGAACTCCTTCGTGTTATCGTCTCACCAGCTGACATTGTTCCACGCTGATATGTGACTTGTCGCTTTTTTTACATGAAATCTCTCTCTGGGAATCAATAGCTGTCACACCTTCGTCGATAACATTAATTTAAATGTAGCTCAGCCACTCGCAGAGTGTCTGCTTCCTGTCTCTCGTGGCCGCTCCTCAACTTAATGCCACATTCTTCCGTGTGATGGAAAGACGTGCAGGAGGGAGGGAGGGAGGGAGGGAAGACAGCTAGGAGCCACTAATCCCAGGCTCTTTCTCAGAGAACTTGTGCAATAGCTATGCGCTGTCGGTTGGATTCCCTTTTGGGGACGCGACTGTTTAAAGATTTATAGAAAAGGCCTTAACAGGGCACTGGTGGAACACCTGAGCTTAGAGAGATTAGGAGACAGCGAGCGACTGCAGAATTGACGGCTCCCCGACAGGGACATATGCCACCTCAGGTGGCGGGGTTCTGGTTGTCGAAGAAGAGCTGTTAGTTCATGAGGTTAGCCAGCACAAACATGTTGCACTATTGTTATTGGTGGAGAGAACTGCTTGAAGTGGTGAGGGGAAACAAGAGGACTCCTTTCACAGAGCGCAGGAAGGTAGACAACTGTTGCTTAGTAAAACAATTAACTTTGACTGTATGTTAACAGCTGTAGAGAAAATGCCTGGAAAATATCAAATGTGTTCAACATTGTGAGGGCAGAATAGTGGGTGTCGATGGGGTAGTATTGTCTCTACGATCCAGACAATAATCGTACACTAGTCCTCTCCCAGTTGTCTTGGAGAAACTACCTCTCTTAGGAAATGGAAACAAACCTACATAATTGAAACAATGCAATTATCCTCCCCTCTCCTCATAAGAGTAGCGTTTCCTCTGCAGACCTGCGGAGCGTACAAAATGAACACCAAATTAGAAATTATCTCGAGGAGTGAGACGCTCGAGGTCCTCACGCCCGGCGTGCCAACAAGCAGGGCCACCAGAAGTGAAAAGGAAACGCCGACTGCCACTGTGGCCCCCTTTGGACACCAGGCTTGGTGATTACCAGCTGCTGGTTCAGCTCAGCTTCCTGGGAGGGGGGATTTGCACACACTAGGAGACCGGGGGTGGGAGGTGGGGGAGGGGAGGGGGGGAAGAAGGAGAAGAAGAGGGCAGGCATGCTTCTGGGCAGCCTTCCCTCAAGGCTGTCCTGGGAAATGACCCCCTGGGCCAAGAGTGGGGGTAAGTGACTCCAGTCGGAACTAATCCCGTAACTAAAAGCAGGCGGCTCCATTGTGGCCTCCGCGTGCGCAGGATGGGAATGTCCGCAGTGGAGGGTGAAGAACCATGGCTGCACTTACTCGAGATCCGCTCCGTAGTAAAAAGTCTAGTTGAGTGGCAGAAATAAAAACCCAAGGAAATAAAACAACCTACTGGGGTGTAAACAGATGGAAAACAATTGGATGCCATGCAGGCCTATTTATTTGGTCTCCTTTCCTGTTCGTGTTCGGTCATTTTTTATTTTTTATTCTCAAAAGCAGTGGTGGGTGCCGAAATTCCACTGAGTGCACGGGATTTATTGGGCATGGATGGGTGGCCATCAGGCTGGAAAAGGGGGGGCTTCACTGGCCTGATATAGTGTGGCTGCACCATATTACACTTAGCCCAGGATGGGAGTCCACTTAGTCAGAATCAATTCTCCCACCCTGGGCCTCTCGCCTCAATTACCAGCCGAGCTCCAGCGCTGAGGATCCGTGAAGGTGACAGGGTGCACCTTGGGACGGCTCTGCCGGCATGTGATAAAGAGAACCTGCACTAACAACTTGAAGTCAGCAACTGAAAAGTGTTGCAGCCAGGAAAACCACACTCTTGAAGAAGCCTGTATCCATGCAATTGCAGCCCCTAACAGTTAAAATAAGTCAAGAATAATGGTATCACAAATCAATAGCAAAGCATTGAGTTTACAATCATCTATTTTCCCAGCACGGCTTGATCAAAATAATATGAAACAGATTTGAAACACAACAACAGCCAATTTCATGGGCCGACACAGATAACTCGAAGCCTCTCTTCTCGAAGTGCAGAAGAAAAGAAAAAAAGTATCACGCCATCTTTTCATCATAATCTCTTAAGTGGGATGAACTTGAGTGCTTGAGTTCCTTCACTGCAATTCACGACTCCAGTGGTTAATCCAATGAGAAGGCTGTCTGAACACGACGCGAGATGTTGCAGTTGAATGGGGCGGTTGAGGGAAGGTAGTGTGTGCCTTGGGAGGGGGGGGGGGGGGGGGGGGACTCTGCTTCTTTCTATAATGAGGGCAGAAAACAGAGGGAGCCACCAGGTCCCTCAGACAGCGCAACAGACAGCTTGTTAACCCCTTTCTCGTCCCTCCCTTTCCCACCACACACAGCGGATATTTACAGCCTTAGCTTGCCTCTCCATTTCACTGTTATCCTCGGTCTCTCCTTCCCACAGTGCAAGTCCCCAGAGAAGTGTCCCTGACTGTGCCTGTTGGCGGCTAATTGAGTCTCCACTGGACCAAGTTACCGCACTCTTGCCTACAAGAAAATAAATAAAAAGTTTTAAAAAAACACGACTGTCTCTGAATATTTCCCCTCGATGCCCAAAGCCGATTGAGAGGAAAGCAAACTCCATAAGACAGACAAGAGAAGGGATAATATAAAAAAAAATTCCATTGGAGAGCCACAATCGAAAAAGCCCACAATACTCAATACTGGCAGGCTGCCTTGAGTGGCTAATCAAACACAGTGGGATTGTGTCACAACCAGCCCTACAGCTAATTGGCCCGGCCCCTCGCACTCTCAGCTCCTGCCTTTGGAGCTGTACTACAGGCACAGTTGATGAGCACATTACAGGGCTAGAGTTAGCGGCTAAGAAAAAAGGAAAGGAAAGTAGGAGCTTTCAACCCCCCTCTTATTCCGCGGGCGGAAGTTACGTAAGGGTGTAGTAAAAAATGCATGGCGCCACAATGGGGACATGGTCCTGCCTGCGTCTGTGAGTGCTGAGTAAGGACTTTGCCCTGAGCCAGCCACTCTAAGACTGTAAGAAGGATTGGGAAAGAAAGGAGTTTAGAAAACAACAGACCGCCAGCTCGCAGGCTTTTGCCGACAGAACACAGGACTTCATGGACCAAGGAGGCCAGCAGCACGGTAAGCATATTTGCAATTTATATAATAATGTAAAACCGAGACCAAGAGAAACCCTGTCAGAGTCATCGTGTTAAAAGTCTTTAGACACACATACACATGCACACACACACACACATGCACACACAGCAACCCAACACACACACACGCACACACACAACAACATAAACACTCGTTCACCAAGGAAGTTTTTATTTGAGCCCTGCTAGTGACCAGCATACGTTATGACTTTATTTTTTTTTTAAATCCAAGTAATCTCCACTAATCCCAGTCATGGATGAGAAGGTCACCTTTCTGAAGATTACCTGCCCCCAAGTCCCCCCCCCCAGCCCCCGCCCCATACTTTGATAAATGCTCCCAGAGACACAATCATCTCAAGGACAAACAGCCCACTTGCAGAGGCTGTGAAATACACACGGGTTGGCGGGGTGAAAGGATATGGGGTTAATCTCGGTTGAATCCCATTGTAAACATATGGAGCGTGTGTGTGTGTGTGTGTGTGTGTGTGTGTCTCGGCTACAGTAACAAGGGCGATTCTACGTGTGGATTTACTCGTGTGGGTTTAATGACGGGCCGATGAACCGACGGAGCCCTTGCAGGGGCGTGAACTCCGGTTCCAGCCTCCGTACCGTTAGAGCGAGGTGTACAGGGCTCAGCTTCTGTTGTGGAGTGCCTCTTCCTCTTGTGGCGGCCCTGTTGACTCTTGTGCTCCAGGGGTGCTCGGCGGTATGAAATTCAAATGGTATTTGCACTGAGCTCAGAGGAAGGTACTTATCGAAGAGCAACATAGCCGCCATGCAGCCTACCACAGCGAGAAGTGTTGTATTACAGTCTGGCAGGGAGGCTGGCATTTTAGCCCGGCTGAACGAGGGAACTACAAATACCAGGCTTTTGAGCTGTAGGAGGAGATTACACACTCACCGTGGTGACCTGTCTCCCCAAAACCCACTGATCATTCAGCCTTAAGCTCTCCGGCTTATGTTCCGCACGCCCTCTATACATCAACTCATCATTGACTCACGGAATCAAAAGCGGGGACAGCAGAACTGATCCCCTGGAGCTAATATCAGCAAAGCCAGTGGCAGCCAAGTCTTTTGGTACCGCGCTTTGGGAATCTAGTTAAATATTAGAATTTTTTTTGGTTTTGTTAATCAGAAATCGGATCTAGAAAGGTTATACTCAATGAAATGGGATTTATTTCCTCTGCACACCTGTGTCCCATGGCAACCAACACCAACAAAGGGGATGCTAGTGCTCATTAGTTTGCTTGTAGTGTTGTTCTTTGCGTGGTAGTATTGGGGAGGCATTCTTAAAGCACTCTGAGATCAAGTTTGTTCTATCTTTGTTAATAATTATTTTGCATCTGGACAGTTAACATAATGACAGGACTAATTTCACATCTTTTGAAATGCTAGAACCTGCGTGGTCACATGCATGGCTTTCTTAAATTATTTAGAGGGAAAGCATAGCAAAGGACTCTTGGCAAATTAATGTCATTATTAATGGGGAGAGCAATGAAGTAATGATATGCTTCCGTCCTTAATTGGACATGAGACTGATTCATACGAGGAAAACAAAAGGCTAACTTAAAGGTGTTTTTTTTGTTTTGAGCAGGTTAATAACTAGAATATATATTAATATCAATTCCATATCAAGTGTGCAATGGACTGCAGTAGGGAGATCACACAAAAGGAACAATGATAATCGCATGAACACTGGCACGGTTTTAGCATTACAATCCACCGATGGCCTCATACTATGCCAGCCAGGCTCTTTCCTGTATCATTTAAAAGTGTTAACACTCACCCGGAAAAGGCGCAGAATGTTGGCCACCATGATGGACACGGAGCTGGCCGACGCCCCGATGACCCCCACCACCCTCTCTGGCTTGGTGATGATGGGCGGCCCGCCGCTCAGACACTTGACGTCCGTGGAGTCCTTCTCGATCAGGGCCTGGACGAAGGTGAGCGACTGCTCCAGCGCGTGGGTGTCCCGGGAGCAGGTGTCCAGGATGCGGGCCCCCAGCGTGATGTTGGGCAGCAGCTCGTTGTCGTTGTTGATGCGGTCCAAAGCGAACAGCATGGCCTCCAGCCGGTGGATGCCCTTCTCCTTCTTCAGCTCGCCGCAGGCCTTGCCGTCGTTCCCCCTGGCATGCACGGGAAACAGCCCTCCCAGGGAGATGTCCCCGTCGATGCGAATAGAGTTGAGGTGCGTGTGGCCCGGCGTCTTTGGCTTAGCCGTCAGGGCCCCCAGGAAGTGGGAGGCCAGGAGCAAGAGCACCCAGCCGGGGCTAACTCTGTGCCCGTGGCCGGTCCATCCCCTCTCACAGCACCCTAGCACAGTCATAATGAAAGGCTACACCCACATCCAAATAAATTGGGTTCCTTTGAAAAATGAAAAAGAGGAAAAAGACACACTCGCTTACTCACTGACGCAGACGCACATACACACAATAAAGTCCTGGAGGTTTTGCCACAATCTACTTGGGAGCAGAGAACCCTTCAGAAGTCTCCTCTCATGTCTCTCGGCTTTGACACCACCTCTGTAATACTAATTAGTTTCTTCTTCTCGCGCCTCGCGGTCCTTTCACCCCTCGCGGGCAGAGAGCAGTGACTAAGATATGTAGCTTCTAAACAGAGCTGGGTGAGCGGGGCCTGGGCCTGTAGATAGACATCTCAGGGAACAGAAATCTGGAGGAACAAAGTTGGGTGATAAGCCTCTCTCCTGGGCCCCACCAGAGGCTTTCAGCCTTCCCTCACGCACCCTTAAGCTGGCAGACAGACTTCAGTCAGCCCGTGCAGGCCCACAGGTGCACAAACATGGCATCCCTGAGCTCTCCAACTCACTCCTAAAAGGGAAAAGGAGAAGAAAGGGATAAGACACTCAGAAAGGGGTAGAGAGATGTGGGGGAGGCGAAATGAGACACTTTGGGGAAAAAAAAGAAGCAAGGGGGAGTGTGTGTTTGGGAAAAGAAATGCATCTAGAGATAATACAGGATTTCATTGATCTGATCGACAATGGATTCTGCGCTGTGTGCACAGCTCGCATTAGTTTCCTGCAAGGTTGCCAACAATTACCGAGGCTCCATCTCAATTGTTGTAAGTACCCGATGGGAGACATCTGGCAAAAGCTACCCAGCCTTGCCCCCGCATATCTCTATTCATGTCTGGTAAGAGGGGACACGCTTTTCTAGCTAGATCTTTGAAAAGCGGTGTCATGTTTCCCATCCGCTTGGGAGAACAGCAGGCGGATTCAGCACAACAAGACGCCATCGGTATTGGAAAAAGTCCTCACTTCAGACCGATTCAACCTTACCCAAATCTTCCAGTAGAAAGAAGTCACTGAATCGAATACAGCCCGAGTACTGCACGTAAAAGAAAAAAAAGAAAAAAACGGTTTTCTATCTGAAACCCAGGATTCCGCTGCTTTCAGGCTCCAGCTCCTACGAATTATTCTACTATTCCTTAAGCGTCACGGAGTCAGTGCTAGGCAGCTAGATAAGAAGGCTGTTTCTTATAACACCAACATGCTGTTGACATCATTGCACAGCAACTCTTTCCTGGATGCTCTACCATCTGTGTGTTGTGGAAAAGTCCTGCACCAAAGTAAGAGCACAGGACTGAAACAAACACAAACACACACACACAATACTTCCGTGACAAATGATAGCATCTGCTTGTGTCTAAAATTCATTGGATGTTTTTGTTTTTATATTTGATCCTCATTCATAAATCAACAGTTGTAATGGACATTGCAAGTGTGCGTGTGTGTGTGTGTGTGTGTGTGTGTGTGTGTGTGTGTGTGTGTGTGTGTGTGTGTGTGTGTGTGTGTGTGTGTGTGTGCGTGCGTGCGTGCGTGCGTGCGTGCGTGCGTGCGTGCGTGCGTGCGTGTGTGTGTGTGTGGGCTGGCAAATGTTGTCCCACCACGCCAGACTTTCCTCCTCCACTGTGCCAGGCTAATAGAGTGGTGGATGTGTGCCCAGTAGGAGAGGCCTGCAGCTGAGTCCAGCTCTATTCGCTTCCTTTACCCCCACACTGTGTGTCTTGCAATGCTGTTCTCTCTCTCTCTCTCTCTCTCTCTCTCTCTCTCTCTCTCTCTCTCTCTCTCTCTCTCTCTCCCTTTGTCTCTCTCTTTCTCTCCCTCTTTCTGTCTCTCCCTCTCTCTCTCTTTTCCTCTTGCTCTGCAGCTGTCTCTCTTCATCCAGCTTTCTGGTATTTCAAATGACCACTCTATACACAGCCCATCCCACTGACTGATAGCGTCTCCACATACAGTGAGGCCCATCCCATAATGTGCTGAGCAACTGTGCCCCAGATGTGGCCTGCAGCAACTAAGGAGGCTGAGGGGCGGCTACAGTTTGAAAAGTCAAACAAAGGAACAATACTCCAGCACTTTCAAAGCAAAATAAAGCACTGAGTCTGTGCCTCCATGATAATAAAAAAAAAGATCAGGGAGGCCGAGCAAAAGAAAGGGACCCTGCCTTTCGAACAGGATAAAAAATGTCCCAACCCAGCTTGGATCCATGGATAAAGCTATCGCTCAGTTGAACAGGAGGGGCCAAGATACCAGCAGTGGCTCATGAATTATAGACAGCAAAGCAGAGTTTGTCAGGCACATGTGCATGTCTCCACTTTCTTCTTTTGTTTTGGCCATCGAATCGAATAGTAAAGATGGCCTACTTCTTCTCTACTGTACAGCCGGGCCTAACTTCGTGCTGGCTGCTCCTCGTCCTGCTGGGAACCAAAAGGAGATATTTATATCGGAGGCGTGCGCCGATCATCCTCCTAAAACACTGCATCCATTATGGATGAAGGCTCCATCAGCTGAAGCAAAACATCTCGTTCAGGGGAAGAAAAATAGAGAAAGGAGGGGGTGGGGGGGTGGGGGGGGGGGCAGGTGGGGGGGGGGGGGTGTAACAATGGACCATCCTTTTGTCAAAAGGGAGGGAGAAGGAGAGAGCGAGGGAAGCGGATCCAAACGCTCCGTGAAGCGTAACGGAGGAGAGGCTATGGATAAGGTGGACTCATCCACATTTTAAAGACCGTGGAAGGTGGATCCTTGCAACAGAACCCTGCAGAAAGAAAGAAAGAAAATTGTCCAAATTCAGACTGGCAGGCTAGTGATCCTCCTTTTGCTTGCTGGCCATGTTCTACTTTTGTGACCATATGTGGGTGGCCTGAAAACAGAATTTGAAATGAAGAATTTATTTTGACATCATGCCCGCGGTGCTAATGTTTAATCTGATAATTCCGTGTGATTCATCGAATAAGCGTGCGAGCGCGTTTAAGCTACGGGCAAAGAAAAACAGTTTCTCATTTTCCAAATCTTGCCACCCCACATTGTGAAAATTGCGAAGCTAATAAAGAAACAAGGAGGGTAATTACACACAGGCCCTGAACAAAGTCGAGCAATAAATTGCTTTGGCCCTGGACAATTCTCAAGTGAAATGAATGGACACCAGATTGAAACTCACAAGTAATGACACAGGGATGGAGGAGTGTTAAAAAGACCCTTTTATATCTTTAAGTCTGAGTGACCTGTAATGCTCGATATAAATCCACCCTCCCGCCTCTCCCGTTCAATGGAACAGGCCAGGGGAAGAGCACATCTCCAGCCTATCGCATGAGACACTACCGGAACGATAGCATCCATCTCCGCCAGATGTTACGCCACAGGACCCAGATGGGTGCGTAGATAAACATCAGCTGTCGACAGAAAATGGAGGGGGGTGTTATGGGGGTGGGGTACGCAGAACTTTTGGGGGGTCCACAAAATGGATCCTCTTAAAATAATCGACTACGAGCAGTCAACCAGACAACCAACTCTCTCTCTTCCGCACACACACACAGACATAAACACAAACACACACACACACGGACATGTAACAACAACGCTGTAACGTAACTAGCTCCATTTGTCCTCGTCAGCAGTCCCCGGCTGATTTCACGTTGCAGACTGATGGCAGACCTGATAACCTACACCTGGCAAACGCAGCATTCATTTACTGTGAACCTAACGGTGTGGCATTGATCAAATACAGCCCGCTACACACTCACTCTCACACACACACACACACGCTCTCACACTCACTCACACACACACGCACATACGAACTCTCTCACATACACACACACACACTCGCAATGCTCCCTCAATATCCCAGGAACAGCGCTCCCAATTCTCTGTGTGTGAATAACAAATGGACCTATCAGCACAGCCAGTGCCATTAAATTAATCTTGATAGCTGGCATTTTGCACAAGCTCACATAGTCGCTTCTACTGCATCCGCTTTTAAAAGGCCTGTAAGACCCACTAACCAATACCACCAGCAGCAGTAGAGAGGAGTCAGCTCAATTTTTCACATCCCTCCACAAAGCCCTCCTAATGCTGTGCACTGAACTAATGGGGCCATCAAGAGTGGGGCAAGGCGGCCGTGCGTCTGACAGTGATGTCCTAATCTGACAGGAGACTGCTGTTTGGACGCCATGCTTCATCAGCACCGCAGGTACTGAGGGCCGCCCAAACGGCCAATAGGAGCCGGGGGGGGGGGGGGGGGGGGGGGGGTAGAGTCTTCATGTCACAAGGTCTGCTGCACCACCACTACCACTGTCTGTGTTTCTACCCACTAATAAACATTACTCGTCACATCGACTGCTTCCTGTAACAAACGTTTAACCCTCTATTGTGTTGATCAAGTGCTATTCTTCATGAAGGAAAATGAAGGTTCTCGATGCAGCATTAATTAAAAACTCGCACAGTAACGATCAATTACTACAAGTCTCCTGTAAAATGAAATGAGCAGAGATTAGCAAGTAATGGCATCAGTTATGGCATTGGTACCGTTTGTGACTATTATTTTTAGACAAAAGAAGAAAAAACAACGCATAGGTATTTCGTAGTAGTGAGCGAAAGATTAGGAAGAAGTGCAAGTTTCCTAGTCTGAAAAGAATTCACCAGGTTGTGTGTTTTGCAAAAATAGGTCACGATAATACATTATTGAGATTTTCACAAGTTGGCAAGTCGTTCAGTATCTTGTGGAAAGACAGCATCCATTCTACTGTTATGCCGTGCTTTAAAATAAGGGTTTTATTTTGAGATAAAGTCATGAATGGTTAATTAGCAGCCTGTTTTATATTTAATTTGAATTAGAGGAGCTGTCTGTGTGTGGATGCGTAACCTCTAGGGAGACTTAAGAGGGAACAGGAAGAAAGAGCTGGAAGAGAAACAGAAACCCAACCAAGAGATGGAGGG
Organism: Galaxias olidus; assembly: GCA_026901105.3. Lineage (NCBI taxonomy): Eukaryota > Metazoa > Chordata > Actinopteri > Galaxiiformes > Galaxiidae > Galaxias > Galaxias olidus. The sequence continues at coordinate 904,028 of JAPMUY010007690.1, read as the reverse complement.
AAGTTTAATGTATTCACATACATACATACAATACATACATATATATATAAGATTTAAATCTGACTATGGCTGCTGCAGCTATACACTGTATTATATAACTATCATTATACTATGTATAGGCCTATACTAAATAAATATATATATATATATATATATATATATATATATATATATATATATATATATATATATATATATATATATATACAGTACTGTGCAAAAGTTTTAGGCAGGTGTGAAGTCTTTAAAGTTATAAAAAAATATAAAAATATAAATGTGAATAAATTATTTTATTTTTTTTAACAATTCATGAAATACAAAGTGAGGGAAAACCAAATCGGTGTCAAAACAACATTTGGTGTGACCATATATATATTCAAAACAGCATCCCCTGCCTAAAACGTGTGCACAGTACTATATATATATATATATATATATATATATATATATATATATATATATATATATATATATATATATATATATATATATATTATATTTAGTATAGGCCTATACATAGTATAATGATAGTTATATAATACAGTGTATAGCTGCAGCAGCCATAGTCAGATTTAAATCTTCCTTCACAGATTGTCCAATAAACATGCGGTCATGACCTGAAACACAGTCACATATTCCTCTTTTAGGACCATGACGACAGAGGGGAGGAAATCAATCACACAATTGCGTATCATACATGCATGATAATGTTGGTAAGCGTCACATTAATTCATAGTGAAATGTGCCTTGGAAAATGATTCAGAGGCGAGGTAGCAAGGCATAAAGAAAGGGTGGGGTGTAGTTCTGTGATGACTGGGAGGAGGGGGTGGGGGGTGGGGTGTAGTGGAATGAAAGAAAGCAAGAATGAGCTGGAAAGCCCCATGGAGAATGCCCAGGGTTCATTACATGCATTGTAACTCCATCTTATGCTATCCTCCATTCATCACACCTCTATAGCAGACATCAGACACTCAGCTCAAAGCTAATTCCCCCAAGCCTCCATTACCCTGTTCCTAACTCACTGACTCCCTCTCATCAGCTCCTGCCGCCACTTCCACAGAAGACGTTTGGGAGAGGCTTATTAACTTATTAACAGTTTCCTCATGCAAAAAAATAAGCTATTTTTATCATTAGAAAACAGACGTCCAAGCTATACTTCCACGAATTGGAGGAGAAAGCAGATTCAACATTTCTGCGTGGGACGTCTCGCTGTGCTGTCGCTGTACAAGGTAAACAACACGGCCACTAACATCTTTGTAGGGATTAGGATAATATAACGTGAGGAATAAAAATCTTACCCAAACGCTTCAATTGGTATGAATTTATCTAAATTTCCTACGTTATTATCGGCATGAAATTACACCAACTTTGATCCCTTGTGAGTCTTGGTACATGAACGCTCCCAACGAGCTGAAAAAGACATTAAGTGTGAATAAACCTTTGTGTCTGTCAACGCTATGTGTGTGGAAAGCACAGGAAAAACAAACAAAGCCATGTTTGTTCTACGCTCCTCTGAAGTCTATTAATTTAAAAGGTGACTGGCCCACAAAGTTATTTGAAATAGTCGTTGACTATGAACAACTAAAAACAACTATGAACAACTATATATATATATATATATATATATATATATTGGGTTGATAATGTTTGAAAAGAAGCACAGACTCTATACCAATAACCCTATAAAAAAAACCTGTTAAAAACCCTGTTTCACCTCTTGGCAAAACACAAGTCAATATATGGCAAAATACACAGAGTTGGCTGGATGATGTAGTCAGTAATTAATTAAATTAAATTGACTCTGTACCACGCAATGCAACGCCTTTTCTTCACACACTTTAGGGCATTTGCTCAGTGCAGTTCCTCACAGTGCCTCCTTCTCTCTGCTATGTTTGTAGAGGGTGAATTATGTATGACAACGGCCTATAAGACCCAGCCAATATACAAATCATACTGGTTTTTCAGTTCAGGTGGTTGAGGCAAGATCGTACTTTTGCTCTGAATTTATTCTCCCTTAATTTAAAAGGTGCGTCTTCGCGCCCTGAGAGATTGTGCGAGAACCTGCATCAAGCAGTTGCGTACGTGCTGGGTGGGACTTGCAGAGGCAGTGGAGCCATGAGCGAGAGGCACGAGCAGAGGGTTCGCGAGAGTCCCACTTAGCTTCGACAAATCTTTCATGTTGCTCTACGGTTTACAACATCAACACGGATAAAGGTCCTCTGTTTAGCGTGGGCTGTTGTGGAGGCAAACACCGAGGTTGACAATTAACCCTTGAGAAGATGTGGCCCGAATGTGCCATCCACACGAGATGGGAGTTTACCACCACGGTGTGCTAAGCCGGCTGTGTTGCTTTCTACTGCGACCGTTAGGTTCCGGCTCCAGTTACGGCCCTCAAAGCAATTCATTCCATTTTTATGGTCTTTATATATTATGTGCAACTCAATATTCTCACTCAGACCCATCTAATTGGAGTCTCGTTATCTGCCAGGCTTGCAAAACAGCTGAGCCACGATGACCAAACAATGGCTAAGGGGAAGGAAACCGTACAATTGGAAACTACCACCTCTAGACTAAACCATGTATTACTTTGAGATTTATATATGTTCTTAATGGGATACATTTCTCCTTCGGAGATGCTTCTCCTTTAGCCCGATAAATGCCGGCAGAAAGGGTCTCAGACTGGTGTGAATTCTAATTGATACTCTGGGCAGGCAAGTCTAGTGCTGGCATGTGCTCTCCACTTAATCAATATGCAGTGCCAAAGAGAAAGAGACGAGTTAAGACAGAGAGCTATGACGCATAAAGAGAAAACAAGAGGGAGGCAGTGACTAAGACTTACCAGTTTAATTCCCCATATGTGAGTGTCATTAGCAAACCTAATCTTGTTACTTACAATTTTTCATTAGATAAAATATTTGCTGCTGTGTGTTAGACACAACCAAGTAAGAAGGGTAGAGCACGCGCCAATCCTGAAGACATAAATGGCATCCTCTCTTTCCACACAAACAAAAGGTAAGGATTTTGCACCTACAGAACACATAAAAAGGAGAAGATTAAACAGACTTAAAAAACCTTACAAAATAGAGCCGGTGGGGGTATTTGAAGCGTAATTAAAAGTTGTGGTTGTCAGGAAGACACAAACGTTTTATGTTCCCCACCTGCCATTACTGAAAGAAAAGAAGAGAAAAAACCCTTTCGCTGGAGAGACAGAGAATGAATGTGTCAGTATCCCACACAAGCTTGATCACAGCAATCAAGGTTTCGTCACGTCCTCTCTACTGGAACCGAATGAGGCGCCCCGCCGTGGCAGCTATCCCAAAGAGCCCAGTCTGTCAACCCAATGCAGGGGAAATCGCTCTCCTCCAGTGCAGCTAATGGACGGATACCACTGGCGTGCACATCGGGAGTGTAGAGGCCGGCATCGGGGGGCAGGTGAAGGGTGTCCCAGGCGTCGACGCCGCTCTCCGCACACACGCACGCGCACACGCACACGCACACGCACACACACACACACACACACACGGGAGAGGGGGTGAGAGGAAATTGGGTAGGAAAAATGGGCTAAGTGCAGAGCAGTTGGTTTGGTAGAACGGGGGAGAGAGAGAGAGAGAGAGAGAGAGAGAGAGAGAGAGAGAGAGAGAGAGAGAGAGAGAGAGAGAGAGAGGTAGGTCGATCCTAAAATGCTTGGGAATCCCCCGGAAGGATTTCAAATATAGACCGGGTTTATCTAGAGAGGGCTGAGCACAGCGTCCATAAATACTGCATCCCCCCCCCCCAACAGCTTCCAGCAGCCACTCCTTGGAGAGGGTTTTAATGTCGAGGCACGGCTGAATGAGTAACGCGGGGATCCTTATCATGAGAGCACTCCCACTTGGCTCTGGTGCCTCCTGACACCTGCAGGCCACCAATGGGGAGGGACCCAGGGGAACCGTTTGGGAAGACTCAACGTCTTCAAACACTACCTGGCCTTTGTTCGCTGAACACGAACGTTCGAAACGGAACGTTTATGTGGGATTGCTCCCACTATGATTAGACGAGTGGAGGGCAATTCCTGTCAATTGCGTTTTCCCACCCACTGCATTATCCGTTAAATGGTACGCTTATTAATATGCTATCGGGGAACAGAACAAAAAAAAAGAACGCCTGGCCTTGGCACATCTCACGATAAACACAACAAGATGATAGGTATTACCAGAGGAATACAAGGGAAGTAAATACACCCTCCAATTAGGGAGACTTTTCTCCTCATCACCATCGCTGTTGTGGCATTTCGCTCAGGCGGTGGAAGATGAACAATGTTCTCACGGATGCCGTGGCGCTTTGGCGACTCCGCGGTACGTTAAGCACTGGCTGGTTGACGCTCAGCTGGAGCGTCGGTGGCTGCACGCTCCTGTGCACCCCTGAGCTGGTGGGAGAGGTCCCTGTCAACATCACAGACACATTTAGAGTCCCTTTCAAGCACGCACCGCCGTTCCTGCTGCTGTCATGTTTCCACGTTTTTTTCCCTCCTCCTCCTTCTTCTTCTTCCTCTTTTTCTTTTTCTTTTTCTTTTTCTTTTTCTTCCTCTTTTTCTTTTTCTTTTTCTTCCTCTTTCTTCTGTTTTCCTCCCTCCCCATTTTGCTTTCATGCCATCGTTACTGAAGTATTGACGATGTCGAATCGGGACCGGATCACAGCGGGCCCTGTTTGCTAATGCTATCTGCCAATGCGGGAATCTCTCAGCCTCTCTCTCTCTCTCTCTCTCTCTCCCTCTCTCTCTCCCTCTTGGGTTTTTGGCGATTCAGCTCTTCTTAGAGGGATCTATCTTGCTTCAAAGTGAACCGGGGGCCGCCTTTGGTCTGACGACATGGACGTAATCCCTAAACTAAAGGTTTTAGAGCACAGTTGCTTGTGAAATGTGAATAAGTATAGCGCGCTGAGAAACTGTGAGAAAGGCGGAAACACAGCTTTGTGAAACTGCCACGTAGAGTGGAACCCGAGTGAAGTACGGGAATACAAATAGTCATTCAAAGGGATCTCGTGGTGCAAGCTTTGTGGCACTGCTAATTGGGTTGCCCATGTGCTCCTTTTCATGCAAATGTAATGCTATTGCAGTTGTTCAAGAATCCTATTCCTAAAATTCCGAGAGTATTTGAGTGTCTACACAAGACGCATGATTAAAGATAAGGGATATCTTCACTTCAACCGAAAGAAATATAATAACTATTTGAAACTGCTACTGTATCTCCAAATATATCTGTGCAACACTGATACATAACCCCTCACCAAATAGAAGTCACCCCCCCCCCCCCAAAAAAAAAGAACTCAAGATGTAAGAGAGTCACTTTCCCCAAGAGAAAATTCCTATCGATTCAGTACCGATTCAGCTCGTCATCCTCTTTGACACTGGCCTTGAGCCTAGCCGTGGGACATCCTCCTGTGATAATAGTAGCCTGCTTACATGGAGGAAGAGTGCTGCTCCTGCTGCTGCCGGGCCAAACCCCTGACCTCTCCCCTCTGAGAAGGGGGGGGGGGGGGGGGGGGACTGGGCCCTTAAGAGGCCACTTGATGCTCACGCTTGTCCTAACAGAAAGCTGTGCTCAACGAGAGCCAATGGCTGCGAGGGATTGAGGGTCTTAATGGGCTAATGAGAGTCGATGATGGCGCTGTCCCCTGGTCGATCAATCTGCAGAGCGATCTACCTAATAAAAGGAACCTGTCTCTGTTGCATCAGTCTGTAGGGCTGCAGGGAGCGCACGGCTCTTCAACCAAAGGAACGGATCGGGTGATGATTTTTGGTCCTCTTTGGCAGTTACGTGTATGGTTTCATTGCCGTGGCCCTTAGTGCGACCTTAACGCTGTTCGTTTTAAAAAACGATTTAAAAGATGTTGTTCTCTGTCTCTACCCTTCATTATTGCTCTCCTTCTGGGCCAACACTCACTTACAGGTTGTTTGCGTGCGTCTAGGGTTTTCCCAACCAAACACGACGCATCAATTATTTACCTTTGCTACTTTATTTTCTCTCCTTCCCTCCCTTCTGCCTCTTTTGCTGACTTATCCACAGTAGTTTTTGAGCGAGGAAGAGGGACATAGAGAGCAGGAGAGATAGAGAACCTCTCTTTGTACCCAATCTTGGCATGCCCCACAATTTTGTGTGAGGCAGAGCTTTAAGTGGCGTTTGGGACCTTATAATTGGTCCTTTCATCTGCCTTGTTAAATCTAAGATCAAACAAGACGAGGCAAGCCATGATTGGGACACTGCGATTCGCTACCTAAAGCTAGATAGATTAGCAGACAAGAATTCAGCCATCTGTACTGAAGTAGAAATTAAGTTTAATTAATGAGTCACTTGAGTGCTACATCGATTGTGCACCTGTTGTAGAGTAGAAAGAGAAGGGAAAGAATTATTGTGAAAACAATGAGTTTTTTTTTTCACCGGGTGTCGAACATGCCCGCAGAAAACTGTTCTGAAGTTAATCGTATTTAATTATGTTGATCGACGCCACAGTGGAAAACAGCCCACTTGTGTTTGTGAAGTCATAGTTGTCTCAAATGAGAATTTTTTTTAATACGCCACAGTTACTGTTGCTATCTTGAAGTTTCCAATTAGAGACCATTTTGGTCTAGAAATTGTCCTTAATAATGTATGCAGGTTTTGATACACGGTCTTCTGCTGCTATTCATCATCTGCTGACAGCTCTGCCCAAAGAAAAAGTGTTCACCCAGAAGGCCTGGGTGAAACGAGGAGGGGGCCAAATTAAAAATAAGCTCATTAACTTGTAGCTAACGTGTCTGATTGAACAAGTAAAGCCCTCTGGAAAATAATGTGTCTCCTTAACTTCAACCTTACTATCTATGCGGGACACCTGAAGTAAGAACTTGTGTGCCCTCCTGATGGGCCGCCTTACAGGATGTTACGATACATCTCCACTGCTGCGATTACAGAAAAACCTGAGAGAACTTGTTTGAGGGGAATAAAAAAATGTGCTCACCTGCTTCACAATCTAAGCATGTGTTGGTCTGTTTCAAAACAAACCTGCAAAGTGTTGTTTAGCCAATGTTGACACTTAGCTCCTGCTAGAAACCTCGTGTATATTTGGCGTGAAATTAACCTAAACTCTGTAGGCTCTTCTCCTCAACACTTCCAATGTGAACAACCACTGAAGCTGAAATTGCAAGAAATTAACCTGTTTGTGTGCGTGTGTGTGTGTGTGTGTGTGTGTGTGTGTGTGTGTGTGTGTGTGTGTGTGTGTGTGTGTGTGTGTGTGTGTGTGTGTGTGTGTGTGTGTGTGTACGTACGTGTCTGTGTGCATGTGTAGAGGGTGGAGAGAAGGAAGGTGTTGAAGCCTGCTGGCCAACACATGCCCTTTCACTCTTCTGTGTTTGAGGGCGAAGGAGAAGTGGAGTGCCATGGCAGTGTCTAGTTACACATACCCCTCGCTCTTCTGATGTGCTCCCTGGGCTTGACGTATGACATCACTGAGAGCGAGCAAGGGTTGGGAACGTAAATTCATGGAGGGCGCAGGGGGTCATTTTACTGTCGGATTATCCAGCCCCAAGGGTTTGGAGTCCTAGGCGAAGTCGCCTATAGCTGGGGAGAGCTGTAGGAAAGTGTCAGACTGCTGAGTCCTGATAGAATATGTCCGCTGGGAAGATGAAAGGGCTAGGGCATTGATTTCAGTTCAGGAAACAGGAGTGGGTAAAAAAAGAAAAAGCTGGAATGGGAACACGGCGGAAAGTAGTAGTCTATCCCCAGCTGAGTGAAATGTAGTCTGATAGTGTGTGGCAAAACCCAAGTGGATACAAGAAAATTGTTCGGTCTGCTAATGTGGGCGATTAAAGTCACTTTTGGCATGTCTCTGACGCTTGCCTGAAAGTATTCCAGGACATTAAAGGGCTCTTAAACTTGTATTCATCTTCACTACATCTTTTGTACAATAGTAATTTGAAAGGAGTGCACTATGGGAGTCCTATGGATTAACCTCAGATAAATCCCATTTGGCTCTGACTTAATCCCTGAAAGCAACTTCTGCAGCCGCACAAAACATGTGAAATGTGATTTTTTTTTCTTGCCTGATGAGCAGCAGGTGGAACTTCAGGCTAATATCCAGTAAATCTCTCATTTGCCAGTACAGTACAAACGACAGTGTTAATGTAGTGGGCTACCCCTCAACATGACAACAAATGGCATCTGCTGGTCAGGGACAGGGGCTAAAAAAGGGCCCTTTGACACAACGTAACACCCTGCCTTTTAAATGTTGGGATGGTGCACTGCCACAGGCCCCTGGTTGTTCAAACATTGTGATTTAAGACTGATATAATAAAGGCCCATGTATAATGTATATATGAATGTATTATTTCTTAACAAAATCTTTGTTATCCAGACCAACCTAGTCACTTTAGGTCAGCACTGAAAGAAACAAGGGAAGGATTCAATATATCCCTCTACAGGTCCCTGATGCTGGTCCTTTTTGGCCCATTTACATCTGCAGAATCATCCTGCATGTTCAAATGATTAGATTGTGTGACGATACATGTTTTCTCAACACCGCGTTTCTCTAATTTCTACATTATAATTAATCACCAATGGAAATCAACTAAGAAGTAAACCTCCGAAGAACCCAAACATGCCCTCCGGTTTTGGGGCCCACTAAACATTCCCATTCCGTCTGCTGGGTTGATTAGCCAGGTCTGGGTCCTGAAGGTAGAGGGAGAGAGAGAGAGCACTGCTTTCTGACCCACCCTCTGGAAATGGAGGCGGGTCAAGTGCCCCCCAGCCTGTTGTCTTAACCTGTGTGATTAATGGCGCGTTAACAAGATGGCAGGTCTTTGAGTACATCAGCACGCTCGTGTTGGGCCCTGCATTATTAACGCGAGGAGCTCCATTCATGAGCCAGAACTGTGGCTCGATGAAGGTGAACCAGACATGCAGCGGCCTCAACCTTTTCAAACGTGTTGGCAGTTTATTGAGACCATACAGCAATTATACAAGCAGAATGTTAAATGATCATTGTTTTGAATAGAAAATGTGTTGGCATAGTGAAACATTTTCTCTCAGGGTGAACTGACAAGCAGAACAATAGTCTGGATTTTATTTATATGAATAAAAGCATGTGATTGGGAACCGGCGGCAATTTGGTAAACAAACACAAACTCACGAAGTTACTTTCCCAATTTGTCAATTCTTAGATTCGTTGTTTGTTGTCAGAAAATGGCATTGTTAATATATCATCGACAAACGTAGGCTTCTTCCATATCTTGATCCATTCCCCACTATGCAACAATGGCAACAAAATGCCAATCCAAACCCTAGCAATGTATGTGTCCAAATATATTTTGGTTCCAGCATGCACATTATTCTGTCAGTGCAGTCAGCGACAATATGTTGGCCAGACACAAGGAACATTAAGCATATTTTCCCCATTAAACGGCGCAATAAAATCTACCAAGTTATCTCAGGCTTATTTCAGGTTAACACAACACAATCACAGCCAGGCCATATAACACTGGATGTGTCATTATCTCTGTGGCTCTGCTAGCAAACCGCGTGGGAGTGAGAACCATAGACCTGGTCATCACAGTCATTAACCAGCACATCAATAGCCGCAGAGAACAGGACACACTCTCCACTTATACACACACAGGATAAAGATATTTATTTGAAGGATATCTATGCGCATAAATAAGCTAAAAGGGCACATTTGGTTAAAAAGCCATACGCTGTGCATCGGTAATATAGCATACAGAACACCTTTGATTACGACTCCTCCGAGAGCTTTGCATGGTCATTTTAAATAATTGTGATATGCTCCTCCACTTTCATCACCCAACAATTGTTAAATGCCTGGTCAAATTTATAAATAGCATGACTTCATAAAATAACTGTAGAATGTTGGCATTAGGGGAAGTGTATGTAAGACTATCGTGGCCCTTTCACTCAAGGAACGATAACCGGCCAGTCCCCAGGGGGAAGGTTTCAGCAGCACGAATCAACAAACCAATCCGCAAAGCAACAATTACGTTGACCAGCTGTTATTATCCTTTCAGACGACCATAGCACCGCAACAAAGGTAGCAATTAACGAACATTTTCCTGCAAGACCAAATCTTTGAACAACTCTAATTGCTACATGAGATAAAAGTACTTGTAGCTGGGGCACTCCCATTAGGGGCCAGTGATGTTGTTAGGTCCCAGGAGGAGCTACGGAGGCCTCCATATTACAGTCATTTCATAAATGTCCCTCTATAATAAGTATAATCATAATACTTTGGTATGGTATGGTAGCATAAAGTGGACCTGTTATGCCCAAGGTGCCAAGGCCTTTCTAGTCATTCAAAAAGACTGTATTTAATGGGCTACATTACATGCATTATCATTGACCGGCTAACATGCCGAATGAATTAGAAGTGCAAGGAAAGAAAAGGGAAATCCTTCAAAAATAAGCACAGATTCTCTTGGACTAACAAAAGATTAAAAATGGATATTCTGAGAGAGCTCCTTCTGTCTGAAGTTATGCTTGTATGTATTTCTTCTTTTATGAACAATAACAATTAGCTCTCACCAATGTGTCTTCCTATGCTAATATATTTATAGAGACTGGTTAAATAAATACTCGCAAGATGACAACACTCCAAGCATCCTATACTTGCAGACATCCCTCTCTGAGGCGGTTATTTTCTTAGTTAGTTAGTATCATTTCCCCCTAGCATATGGACCACAGCTATATTCCCTTCCTCTGCTGTGTGTGTGTGTGTGCAGGGCAGTGGGATCTCCTCCATCCGTCTCTGTGCGGGGAGCAGATGGCCCACCAAACTGAGTCAAACACAAACACACCGTTTGCCCAGTCATCCAGCCCACTCGATAATGAGCCTTAGACTTATAGGACACATTCCAAAGTGTGTGTGTATGTATGTGTGTGTGTGTGTGTGTGTGTGTGTGTGTGTGTGTGTGTGTGTGTGTGTGTGTGTGTGTGTGTGTGTGTGTGTGTGTGTGTGTGTGTGTGTGTGTGTGTGTGTGTGTGTGTGTGTTTTTTTGTTTGTTAAATATATAAAGAGATAGTTTATTTCTGGACATGCATGTGTATGTGTCCGAATGTGGGTGTGTGACGGACAGGCCAACTGCTTGAGATGTCTCCAAAATGTTGCCTATCCAAATCAGCTTCTTTTAGACTTCCATTCAGAACTGCATGCCAACAGCATGTGCTATAGGAACAGATAGTTTCCCACTTTGTTGAGGAATCTATCAAAACATGTTAAAACATAGTAAATAGTAAATACTTGACTCCTACCATGAGAACCAAATGGACCTTAAGAGTTGTAAATGGAAAAAAAGGTTGTGTATTAAGCAGTTTAGCTACATACTTACACTGGATCCTATATTGCCGCTCTGTATTAATATTGGATCTTCCCCATGGTTCAGTTCACAAATTGCATGATTTTCTCACTTGAGCAAGCCCAAGGGGTTTCCCAAATGTGATTAAAACCAGAGAACATGTATGCAGCATCTGCTCTCCCTCCACAGGGACCTCCATAATCAACTGCAGCTTAAATGTTTCATGGAATCTTCTTCTCTGGCATGCGCTCTGACGAAAGTCTCATCCACACACAGATACGACAGAGGAATATTTTTCAATGCACAGAAATCACATTAGCATTCTAGAAACACAGTCACGACATAAAAAAAAGAAAAACGTTACAGACGTGGATTTCAGGCTATTAGCATACTGACCTAGGAGGAGACCCCAGTAGAGATGCTGACCCTTAATAACCTTGTCTGTTTACCCCTCGGCCAGCCAGATAGGTGCCACAGGGCACGCGGTCCTGTGCAGCAGTTCTGAACTCATACTCGGATGTGTAAAGCCTGATTAAATATATATTTATTTATTACATTTTATTATCTATATACAGTACTGTGCATACGTTTTAGGCAGGTGCAAAATGAATGCTGTAAAGTAAGAATGCTTTTCAAAAAATTGAAATGTTCATTTTGTATCACAAAGTTATTGAAAAGAAAATCAAATCAATTTTGGTGTGACCACCCATTGCACAATACAATACAATACCAATATAATATATATTTACAATTCCCCTTGGGATCAAGCCATTTCCATTCCATTCCCTATGTATGCAAACCATGAATAACCACCTCAGACCTGCCGTTTTGGAGATGCTCTGACCCAGTCACCTAGCCATCACAATCTGGCCCTTGTCAAACTCACATCCTTACGCTGGCCCTTTTTTCTCATCAACTTCAAGAACTGACTGTTCACTTGCTGCCTAATATATCCCACACTTTGACAAGTGCCTTTGAAACGACATGATCAACGTTATTCCCTTCACCTGTCAGTGGTATAAATGTTGTCGCCGATCAGTGTGTGTGTGTGTGTGTGTGTGTGTTTGTGTGTGTGTGTGTGTGTGTGTGTGTGTATTTATTTATATTGTATATAATTATTGCTAAGCTTTAACACACACACGCACAGACACACACACAGACAAAAAAAACATAGCAGGAGATGTTTTAAAGTAATTTATTTTCAGTTGTTTCAAGGCTACTAGATTAAAAGCCTCAAAATTCTGAATAAGTTGATAAATAGATGAAAAAAACCTTGGAAACGTCTCCATTCAATAGAAAGTGGTTAGCGGGAGATAAAGAATAAAGACTGAAAATAGGATATAGAGAGAGTCTTGGAGACAGTCAAACAAAAGTAAAGAAAGACAGATTGCAAGTTGAAAGCCTAAGCAATGGGCGGATGATTCATTGCCTAAGACCCCATGCCGACAACTCATTACAGTTCACAGGCTTCTTTTCTATCATTTTGGATTTCAATTGGGAGCGCTTAGGTAAAACATTAAGGCATTTATTTTATTGCTGATCTGCTGTGGGTCCAATTTAACTGTTTCTCTGTCCTGTGACCTTCTAAGGATAATGGGAGAAGTTTCACAGATTGAGCATTTATCATTTGCCACATATGGCTTCCCCCGTGTTTCTATATCAAGCAACTTTATTTGACCGAAGTATAGGAGACAGGCCTTTGACAACTCAAGAGGGGATTCCATTAAAAGAGACAAGGTGTTCTCAATTACACTAGGTACTGTTTGACTCCACACTTTTACATATCAGAGTGCTACAAATAATTGGCAGATCATCTCCTCCCAGGTATATTACTTCCGTTGTAATAATTGTCTCTGGTTTCCTGGATGTTGTGACGGAAGTCGGTTTGAAACTCAGTGGGACTGGCGTTACCCCGGCCCTCCCAGATCAGCATCATGGGACAGAGGATACATGAATTCACAAAGCTGGAGGGATGAGGGGGGGTGGGGGGGTGGGGGGGTGGAACAGTCACAGAGTGGCTGAGAAAATCATGGTAGGGAAATAAAAAAAATAAAATAAAAAAAACGGCCCTTTCTACTCGCTCAACTTTCAGCCTAGCCCAGCAAATAGCAACGGCCTCGTCTGAAAAGCCAGACCCAATCCATTAAACTGGCAGTGGAGTGAACTCTGCCCAGCCCTCTGAGCTTCAAAGCAGAGGATATATCCTGGCGCTCACAGCGAGCCTCTGATCTGGGGTCCTGATGCGCCGAGCTGCCGCTTACCCACCAGAACCTCAGGCAAACTGGAGACGTGAGCATGGAGTGACAGGCTGGATGTTCAAATCCTCTGCCATAACCACAAACTGCAGGGATTGGGCATGGAAGAAATGCAGGGACCGATCAGCTGAATTAAATTATAATGTCTTAATAATCTTAAAAATATATGCTCTGGCAGTCCATGGACAGCTATGCCGAGCCAATCCCTTCGGGCATCATCACCAGAGAACTATTTTGTTCAAATATGGCAAACTCTTAAAACAAAAGCTTGCTGGCACACATACTCCAAGAGCATACTTTTGACCATTTTGCACCGTTTTCTCTATGCTAATCTGGTGGTGTTAGGGAGTGTCACAGCTTTGCCATCTTTAATTAGACACGGCGGTGAGATTCACACAGGCGACAGACTAGCAGTTTTGGCTAGAATAGCCTTGTCACTTCTCCTGTCCAACAAGTCGGGAAAACACATGTCACTGTGCCATGCTAGCAATTCACCCAGGAATCACAACACCACCACCTATTGGAAAAAGCTCATCCCTCATCAACCTTTCTGATCATTTCCATTTATTTTATTTTTTTGGCACATATTGAAAGTCCCTCGCTCTCCCTTGTGCTCAGTAGTGCTTCTCAAGAGCCCTATTAAAAACCGTGTGCAACTTAATGGAGACCTGTCGACAGTAGTCCCATTTGGATACTCCCTAGGCTGGCCCCTTGGATCCAACACATTACAGGTGTGTGTGTGTATGTGTTTGTGTCTGGGGGATGGGTGGGGGAAGGGGGTGCACACAGTCAACAATTCAATCTTGTCTGGCTGTTGGGGTTTGGAGACGAGACATTCACACTCCGTGCACACTCCATGTAACCCTAGGCCCTCTTTCTTGGCACTTAATCAGGGGACAGCACTGGGTCCCTTGCCTCGGCAGCACCCCGGGCAGCATCCCTCATTGCATAACCACGAGCTGCAGCAGCTGAAATATGCAATAAATCAACAATGGCTACGAGGAAGAGCCCACCGTATGCAGGCTTGCCTTTGGTTTTCCACACACGTATAGGACAAGACAGGATTTACATTTAATCATATATATTATAGTTATGGTACCTTCCCGTGCTCCACTGCACTGTACCCTTCGAACCTTACTTTCGATACGGTTGACCGTTCGTAGCCAGTGGCTAAACAGAAGCAATTCCAGAGAAAGGTATTTTCAGAGAACGACAAGGTAAATTTAATCTAAATTTAATTTAAGATGGAAACCACCACATATTTCAGTAGCTTAACAATGTGACAATTACTAATCAGCTGCTGTGTTTTTTATTCCATTTTAATTTCATAATAATAAGTTTTCTTTTCTGTCAAAATCCATATGACATGAGTCTAATCATAATCTTCCATACATTCAAATAAATTAACCTCTAACGATATCTGCAAGTTTATTATTAGATGACTGTTAAGGGGACATTATTCAGTATTGGCCTCGTTTCAACTTCCTGGGTAAGAATTTGCACCACACAAGCTCTTGTATTGACCAATTAACATCCCTCTCATTTAAAAGCAGGACACAAAATATTTACCCACTTGTTTGGTTAATTAGCTCTGCTGCCACCATGGACCGGGCCATTAATCAAGTTAATTATCTGCCTGTGCCCCATCGAGGAGGGAGATGGCAGTGGAGCCACAGGGCATGACTGGTGACCCTGCCCCTGGATGGAGCCCCAACCAAGTGTGTCTCAACAGCTGGGTAAACTGTTGTGGCGTGACCATGGCCTAGCATACTGCTATACAGTCATAATGTATGCAGTACATGATCTTCTCAGGGGTAAGGGTAAGAGTCAGCATTAACACAGCTGAGCTATGACAATAGCTACGATAGAAGGAGTCACCCGCAAGTATAAAATGACTTTAATGATACAGCTGATTTTGCTATTCTCATACTCACAAAATGGAGAGCTGGGCTGGAGACACTGATGATAGTGCTATTCCTCTGATGTTTCAAATTCTGACTGTCCCGCATAATCGGGTCAGAAACGATATGAGGATCCCTTTTCCTCTGCAGGAACAATTTTTAGCTGCAGCAGATAAGAAATCTTGGCGAAATGTTTAGATTTCTCCCTCTGATAATGGTGCTGACTAATTCATTTCTGAGCATGAGAAAAAAAAGAAAAAAGACAGCATACAAACTAACGCAGTGGAAAGAAGAGAAGATAGCAGAAGAGAGCTGGGAAAAAAAAAAAGCGTGTAATACATCTGGACTGTTTTTACATATGGATGATTTTGGTGCACAATTATGCCTCTTAACGCAATGTAAATTAGCTAATTTGTTTTTAAACATGCTCACAATACTGCAAAAATAAAGTGTTGAAGCTAATTACAATCATAATCTGTTTTTAATCAGCCTTGGACAATTAAGCATGTTGTCCTTTGGGGGATGCTCTGCTCGTGCCGTTTCTACGAGAACGGGATGTCTTTCTGACCTCCACGCGCATGAGTCAACAAGGTTTGAAATCTCTGAAAAAGAGGTTTGACATGAAAAAATTAAATAAAGGGAAAGATATGGCAATACTTCCTCTTTTCTCTCCCCTTATCCCAGGGCTCATGTGGGAGTCTAAGTGCCGTCAGTGCCCCGCTACAATCTTCTCGATTGTGACACATGGGGAGATCACGGTGCCCTGTCACCGGTTGTGCTCGTCGTTGATTAAGGCTTTTCATCCTCCATTGGACGCAGCTCGCGCTTTGTCTCGAGACACGCGTAATTTCCCCCGCACGCAATCCTCCCATCTAGATAGCGGCTAATAGAAGCCATTCTCCAATTCAGTCCTAATGAAGACGGATCCTCAGATGGCCATGCAATCTCGTTTGTGTAACCACTCTATCAACATGTCTGGGGGAGATTAGGCATGTTCCATGTGACAAGCAAGAGGAGGAAGGGAGCAAGTGCATGGAAATAATTACCAAAGAGATTTTACAGGGGCATGCTTACTGGGAAGCCCTTTTTAACAGGGCCCCCCGGCTTTGTTTGGCTTTTAAGCTGAATCAAGGTGCAACACAAAGCTATAAGCTTGATCTCTTGGGACTGAGGTTATGAGAGGAGCTTTCAGTAGTGTTTTTGAACTAATGGATACAGGCAGAAGTGTAGATCTCGCTATGAAGGTTTGCTAACTAAGCAATCTCAAGATGCTTTTTGAAACAAAAAGCATAATACATAAAATCCACATTGATTATCGAATAAATGAAGACATATTATGACTTAGAAGTTATGTTGTCTTTTTTTACTGCTCCCTTTTTAATGGTTACATTTTATTTCATGCTAAAAGAAAGAATCGTTAGATATTTTTAAATATTTTTATGTTTTTATCCTGGACTGGCTTCGTTGACCAATCAGAAGCATGCCTGTACGTTTTCCACTTTGAAACCAGTTTCTATGAATAACTGAAGGTGAGAACATGTCGCCAAATATCGACAGTTGAAAACACTCTGTGGGGCAATTTGTTTCCTAAACTGAACCTATTAGCTACTAAGAAAACTCCTGCTGCCCATTTGTGTTTCCATGTGTGTACTCAAAACAATACATAACACCTTCAGCTCTGTAGCTGAACTACTATTATAATACTATTTTCTACTCATTCTGTTTACCTGACATCAAACGAGAAAATTCTAATGTAATGCTCCATTCCGGCAGTATTAAGAGAGTGATGATCAAATTCACTTGAAGGTGTTCACTTTCACAGCCTCCCTCTCACTAAGGTAGCATGTCTTTATTTAGCCTTCTTTTTAGACTGGCAACCTACTCTGTGTCTGTTCCATTAGATGATCCTCGATTGATTCTGATTACTAATAAACCGGTTTTAAGAAATTAGAACACCTACTTTTCTGAAGCATGGAAATAATTACCAAAGAGATTTTACAGGGGCATGCTTACTGGGAAGCCCTTTTTAACAGGGCCCCCCGGCTTTGTTTGGCTTTTAAGCTGAATCAAGGTGCAACACAAAGCTATAAGCTTGATCTCTTGGGACTGAGGTTATGAGAGGAGCTTTCAGTAGTGTTTTTGAACTAATGGATACAGGCAGAAGTGTAGATCTCGCTATGAAGGTTTGCTAACTAAGCAATCTCAAGATGCTTTTTGAAACAAAAAGCATAATACATAAAATCCACATTGATTATCGAATAAATGAAGACATATTATGACTTAGAAGTTATGTTGTCTTTTTTTACTGCTCCCTTTTTAATGGTTACATTTTATTTCATGCTAAAAGAAAGAATCGTTAGATATTTTTAAATATTTTTATGTTTTTATCCTGGACTGGCTTCGTTGACCAATCAGAAGCATGCCTGTACGTTTTCCACTTTGAAACCAGTTTCTATGAATAACTGAAGGTGAGAACATGTCGCCAAATATCGACAGTTGAAAACACTCTGTGGGGCAATTTGTTTCCTAAACTGAACCTATTAGCTACTAAGAAAACTCCTGCTGCCCATTTGTGTTTCCATGTGTGTACTCAAAACAATACATAACACCTTCAGCTCTGTAGCTGAACTACTATTATAATACTATTTTCTACTCATTCTGTTTACCTGACATCAAACGAGAAAATTCTAATGTAATGCTCCATTCCGGCAGTATTAAGAGAGTGATGATCAAATTCACTTGAAGGTGTTCACTTTCACAGCCTCCCTCTCACTAAGGTAGCATGTCTTTATTTAGCCTTCTTTTTAGACTGGCAACCTACTCTGTGTCTGTTCCATTAGATGATCCTCGATTGATTCTGATTACTAATAAACCGGTTTTAAGAAATTAGAACACCTACTTTTCTGAAGGCATCCATCTTACAGTTGACAGTTGCATGTTAATTTCACAAAATTATGTAATACACTACACACAAGCTATAATCTACAATAAGAAGCGCAGATGTAATTTCTGCCCACACCAACTCACCCCCTTTTTTACATAGGATGGAAATAATGTATCAGGATTGCCATAGGCGCCTAATCCATAACACAAAATGCATTGAATTGGGGAGGTATAGACGATGTTTAATAGATCGGGAAAAATGGCACACTGCTCTGATGACAAAGATGGAGCTTTTCATTTAGAGAAACCCTGAGCTGGGTTTGAACACGAGGGCCGCTGCGCCTCACTAACACACTCTGATGAGAGACTGGCTGCTAGAGTGCCCACACATGCCACGCTTGAAAGCCTAGCCTTTTCCATTCATCTGATCGTCATAGTCACACGGGTCCCCGACAGACGATCCTTCTCGGCTCAGTTACAAACGATCGCAGAAACATTGTTTACAAAGAAACACTTTCAACATTTCACCTCACGGTAGTTTTGCTGCATAGTCATGCACACGTGTTCAACAAAATGACACAGGCAGGTTAGATATCTATCATTGCCAATGGTTGCATCAAATGCGCTCAAATGCATGTACTAATATTTTCCTGGACATGGATCAGACACTCGAGGAGGAAGAGCCTCAGGCGTTTCAGCCGTGGTGCAGTGTGTGTGTGTGTGTGTGTGGGGGTGGGGGTGGGGGGAAACGTGTGTGTATGTGTGAGCGAGGGGCAGGCACGTGTGTAGGTGCTTACAACAGGTTCACACTTCAATATTAAAAAAAGAGCCATGAAATCTGAAGACTGGTGTGTAGGTTTTAGCTTGCGTTTTTACTATGAGATGTGCTGATACAGCAATGGAGGCGGGGGTTGTCTTTGTTTTACGACCACTTAAAAACCAAACAAAAGCTGCAAAATGCTAATCCAACTCTTAAAGAATGTATGCTCACATCTATAATTTATAAAGGTGGCCTTTTCGGAAGACGAGAAAGTGTAGTGGCTTTAATGCTGCCGTGTTGTGAAGTGGCCTGGGGTTGCTCTCGTTGAACGGCGTTACTATTGATTGGGGAAAGTCTACAGAGCTTCTATTACAGCTGTGTTAGTGGTGTAAACAATGGGAAGTAGGAGCAGAAGCAGCACACAGTAGACTGCAGACAAGGGACCAAAAGCACAAGTCTTTTTCAAGTGTCTCGATTTATGAAACAAACATTGCCGCACTTGGAGAGGACTTGGAAAACATTATCTCTGCCATAGCTCATTTTCCAGTTAAACCACAAATGTTGGTTTTGAAGAACCAAATGATGTATATACCCGGATAGCGGCAAGCGACTACACATCATGTCAAATTTAAGAGCTACCTATCTGCGAATAATTTACACATATTTAATAGACAGCTAAATCACTCTGTTTAATTAGCCTGGATGGGTTTCTAAGACTTATGGATAGTGAGGCTGGTAGACACAGTCCTCGATGTCCCAGTCTGGCCATTGATAATCAGGGCTCGTTGTAAACACGGACCCCTCATTATTGCTGACAAAGGGGGTAAGGGCAATGACAGGGATTCTCAGAGTAATGAGCGCTCAGACATCTCTTAGCCATTAGGA
The DNA here is from genome assembly GCA_026901105.3 of Galaxias olidus. Lineage (NCBI taxonomy): Eukaryota > Metazoa > Chordata > Actinopteri > Galaxiiformes > Galaxiidae > Galaxias > Galaxias olidus. The sequence continues at coordinate 884,033 of JAPMUY010007690.1, read as the reverse complement.
GGACCTGCGGTCCCCAGAGCAATGACAAGCCAATTATGACAAATCCAAACAGAAAGGATTGGATGAGTGAAAGAGTCCCTAATAATGGTCGGTCCTTAATGACCATTAACCTGTGGATGTCTTTGCCACACAAATGTTAATGGTTTGCTGTTTCGTACAGGGAACAGTTTGATTGACAGAAATAGATGTGTGAGTGTGTGTGATTGATAGGCCTGTGCGGGTTTGCATGACGAAACTCACAATTTGCAGGCTGTGTGCTGTTCTGGTCACCTGAATCAAGGATGTCCCTTAAGTCCACCGTAATAATGTCCCCATGAGTATTAGCATCATGTCGGACCACTAACAACCATCTGTTGTTTTGGACACACCTGGCAGGGCAAGAGACGTCTATGCCCAGTCAAGACGTTAATATAGTTTTTATGAAAAAGCGCTGCTGGTTTTCCTCGCCTTGGTATCAGCAAGCTTCCTCTTGCTCAGTTCACATTGGTGGATTTGGGAAGACGATGAGAGCGTTGCGATGCAATTAATCCTGGCCAGTGTAAGCTGACAGTGAGCCATATATTGGCCTGCCTTTTGCATTCATCTATCTATATGGCAGTGGCAGAGTAATAAGAAAAGTGGATCTGAACAGTGGATCTATAAGTGTTTAATGTCCAACGGGTAGCATACAGCAGCCAGACAAGACCACAACTTCAAGTGGGCCTCGTAGATTCAACAAAATGACAAGCGATTCCATGTGGAAGAACACCTATGCTCTCACTGCTGATAGGAAAAAGAGGAAACGGTCACTGTTTATTCGCAAAGGTTTTGTAGGTAGTCCTTGTCATGTAAATCTGTCACAGGTTGGGAGCTTGCATAGAAGATTGTGTTGTATCAAAAACAATGAAACAACAGAATAGCATTTTGCAAAGCCCACAGTAGTTCAATGACTCAAGAATACATGTCAGTATCCTAAAGGATTTTTATACAATTTAATTTAAGGATTACAGAGAGGGTTTAGCAGGATCCTTATAAAAAAAAATGCCGCGTTCTACACTGGTGTATGAATTTACACCTCATTCTGTCGAACATTCCCTGTGGCCCCATACAATTTATGCTGATTTCCTCACCATAGCCTTGTGTTGTCAGGTACCTATAATGTGACCCATGAAAGGAAATCAGGGCTGGAGGCTGTGCACGGCCAACAGGGGGGGTTGTCAATGCCAGGATTGAAGGGTTTTGCAGGGTCTTTCCAATGCTACTGGAAGCCCCAGTTTTGTCGGTCACTGGTGTGCAGAACAAGAAGTAATCTGGCAATGAATCTGGATTGGTCTGTCATGTCTCTGTGGGAGCTGAACCCAACGCTGGGAGCCACGGTGAAGAGGAAGATGTAAGACGAACCGCATGATGTAAACTCCCATGTTAATCAGTGAGAGGAAAAAAATATATATACATTTTAAGGGCTTTGTTGTCCCTCGGCTTACTTTCCCATGGTTCAAACCACCATTTTCATGAAGAAAAAAATGTATCTAAACGGTGACTGCAATAACAAGTCAGCTTGCACACTTTTTATTTTGCTAGTATTAAGGCCACTGCAAGGCTATCAGTTGGTATCTGTTGTTAAATAGGGTTAGGGTTAGAAATATAGATTTTTAATGTATGAAAAAAGTTTATGTAATCTGAAATAAATCTTGCATACTTTCATTGGTCCGAAAGACAACAGAATTGTTGTTTGACTTGGTGGATTGCTCTGGTTCCAAATGTCATTAAAATAGTTACTCTGTTTAAATTGATTTAGTTACTATTGTAACTGAAGAGTAAGATTTACCAGTCTCTGTTGCTTTCTCGATGAAGCTATTTCTATTGACAGGCTTACGTTCAGGTTGAAAAAGATTATCTATCTGTGATATGATCTCTCTATGTTTTGCTTGCCTGAGCACTGCTTCTATGAATCCATCTCTAATCTTGTTTGAATGGATGCATGCACTTTAAACATTTGGCACCGTGGATATGCCGGTATGTTTCACTAAAATGTTCTCCTGGAAAATGTGAAGTTGAATTGCGCAAAAAAATCAATGCAACATGCTAAAAAAAATACAAACGAAACATGGCAAATATATCTCCTTCACGAGTATGGTAAAGGAATAACATTACTTAGATGAAAAAATTATGTTCACCATTATAACTGTAAACATGCGTGTGAGCAGATTATAATCTAAAAGCAGTCTCACCAAAGGTTGTTGTTGGCCTGCCTCTCTGCTCTAACACACTTGTCCACTCCATGTTTTATGAGACTTTTGTCTAACAGTAACCGTGGTAACTTGAAAAGGAAATGTCATTAGTGGGACACTGATGCTCTACACGTTACAGACAACCCTATTCAGAGCCTTCTGCTTCTGTAAAATATTTCTGTTAAAGCCAACTGCTCTATATCCAAGCAAACAATTTCTGGCTATAATTTGGGACAGCATAGTTTAGACAGCATATTCCTCTCTTCTTGGAGTGGCCCAGTGATTTGGAGCCGGGAGAGCATCAGACTGTGAAAATCAACATGGTGCCACTTCGCCGACGGCCCCCCCTGACAAGCAGATGGCTGGAGAGCCAGGAGGAGAAGCAGGGGAGGTCAACCAGAACGTGGGCTGCTCGACAATCATGGGGCGATGACGAGGAACTGCCGGGGAAAGAACTTCCCGTTCCAAAAGTTGTCCAACACACCCTGGCTCAAGACGGTCAGCGGCATGGCATCTGATAAGCTGCCCTAGCAACGTGTCGTCTCAGCCCCCTACTAAAGTCATACTATAGGATTACTCGAAAGACCCAGCTGACCACTCTTCAGTTCAGAGTGTTCAATGGTGCATCCATTAATCCATTAGACAATTACGTTTGAAGAAGGCTAATTTAATTTACATATTTTCGAACTTTAAAAAGTAAATGTGAATTTGTAAAAAAAAAAAAAAAAAAAAAAAAAAAGATGACAAATAACCACACAAAAAAAGGCCTTTTCGGACAGATTAGAAGGTGGACTGTATACATAGGAATGGACCTTGAGGACCCTTTAATATATTAAGCACACACACTCATGTGTGCATGGAATGCACACACCTGCATGCATAATCTTGCTCTGTCTTTCTCTCTTTTTCTCTTACTCCCACACACACATACACACTCTTCCTCAACTACAAAGACACACACTATTCCATTCAACAGTTCATAAGTCAAATATGTATATTAGTGCACACTGCAGTTTGGTTTATGATTAATTGTTACAAGCCATTACTTTTTTTTCCATCCATGGTCTGTACATATGTTTTCTCTTCTTACTTAAAAAAAGGTTATTTATTGGGTCGAACTAAGAAACTAAGAAACAGTTCTATGGTATGCAACAGGCCTCATATGTTGTTGTTTTATTATGGCCAACGCAACCAAACCTTTCCTCAAAGTTATCTGAACGTATAGAGAAGACTCTGACCATATCTGCATTTAAAATTACCATGTGCATAAGCAAGATTCAATGAACTAGCAGTCAAGTGGGATTTTAGATTTCTATGCTTGGAATTACTAGGCTGTTCAATCAATCTAGACATAATAGGACAATAGCTAATGATATGAAATTCCTCAATGTATGACTCATGACTGTCAGTCAATAGATGTCATAGATGTAAATGTTCCCATCTGAACCAATGCTAAATGGGGGACACAAATTGAAAGGGTGCAAGCTTGCTGAGGGGTTCTTGTTAAGGCTACAGACTATGAAGGGGTTCATTGTATAATGTGGCTTATCCCCCGACCAAACTCAAAATGAAAGCCCAGTTCTTGCCTCACAGGCTTTAAGAATGTGATTCATCTGTTGAGTCTCTGACCAGTGGGCAACCCAATGATTAAGAAGAAGAAAAGAGAGGGAGAGAGATGCATAGAAACGCACCAGGAACCACACAAGGATAAACACGCACACACGCAAGCACAGAAACAAACGCACTAACCTATATAGACGCAGTAAGAACAATGGAGTACATATAATATAATATCATGCACCAAATTACACACACACACTGAGATATAAAAAATTAACTCAGGCACGCACACAAACATAAACTGTGGTGCAGCTTTAAGATTAGCATTGCAAATGTGTTCCAATAACTTTCGGAGTTCTTAATGCACAACATATTTTCATTACGCTATAAACATACAATTAGCTAGGTAACAACTTCAGATCCAATGTGACAACATAAATATGGATATCGATCGCCCTTGGCAAATAAATTGGTATCTTACCTTAAAACGGGATGCAGAAGCTGCTGAATGAGGCTGAGATGGGACAACGTCTTTTAATAGGCTACAGTCCAAATGTTTTAATACCAGCGCCTTTGTTTCACAGCCAGTCGTGTAGGCTCTCCAGGGTGCCGCTGTTTTGTTTGAACCTGTGCCTTAAACCAAAATGAGCGCGCGTAAAACCCTATGTTCTGTACAGTTGTTTTAGAATGTCAATTCAGGATGTGACATATCCAAAACCTGTCTTGATTCTCCGGTCATGTGAAGGCTACTCCGCTCTAGCTGCTTCTCTTTGCAATCTGACACAAATGCCTGCTCTCGACAGCAACTGTCAGATAACTCTGCTGGCTGAAAAGCTGTCCAGAAGCGAGTGGCACTGAAGCGGGGCACTGAGATTTTCTGACTTTTTCCTAATTGAACAAATATTCCCTCCCTCAAGAATACAAACGAACGTTCTTTAATGGGATAAAAAATATTCCCACCGTATGCCGAGGTTTACTGCACGTTGACACGGGAAACGGTTGATATTGGTATTTCCCAACAAAGACGAGGGGCTGAGCCAAATCAATTAAATAAAAATATCATGATGAAATCTGTCGCCTTAAAACGAATCAATAGTCCATCCCTGAGGAGATTCACCACATTAAAGCAATGGAAGTCTACTTGAGGAGGAAGGAAAAAAAAAAATTTGGGGGGGGGGGATTATGTTTTCTTCCTTTTCCAATTTGGCAATTGCATAATATTAACACTTGTGTCACACTTTGGTTTAACCTATTAATACCACGCCTAGGCTTGATATTTCTAAAATGACTCCCAAAAATGTAAAACTTTAGTTTAGGAAATATGCAACACTTTTTATGGCATGTTTAGGACATGATATGTTTAGGAGATGATATGCACTTATTGGTCAAGTAAAGCACGTGCCACTGAAATGCACGATTAACCAGTGTGCCTAACTTGCAACAGTCTTTTTGTGCACACTATTGACTTCGTTTAAATACTTTAAGACGGTATAGCATACGGTCTTTTAACACTGAACATAAAAAATTGTCATATAATGTTAACTAATAATTAAAAATACCATTTTACTGTTTCACAGAGGTGGCTCCAGCACGAAGTGTCTGGACAATGTGACTCATTGATTCTACTAGGTTTTTGTCTGCTCTTAAAAACAGCAGTTGGAAAGGGGTTGTAGACTTTCCTTTTGCATGCACGGACACATTATTTCATTCTCAAGGCGCCGTCTAGTGTCCCTTTTTATCCAGTGCTGCAACTCCTCCTATTGGCGTTCTGTGTAAAGAATTGGACGTTTTATTTTTTTAAAGATAACAAATTATAGAAGAGGTGCCTAAATACTTCTCTACACATTGCATATGGCCATACACACAAACACACTTTTCAATCATCTAAGTCCACAGGGATAAAAGGATAAAAAATTCAGGTTAATAAATTGCAATTTGCGTTGGTCTTCTCTTTGAATGACCAGCCATCTGCAAACCTTCCACACAACTATGAGCATGGTCTAAGATGCTAAATGCAGATCAATAGTTGTCCCTCATAGCCCAGGATAGATCCTTAATACCTTAACTGTCAACATAAACAAATAAACACAAACACACACACACACACACACACACACACACCCTTCACATATTCATGCATAAGTGTACGCAAACAGACACAAACACCGTTGTGTAGCCAAGAGGGCTATTATTACATTCTTGGGGTTGCATCGCGGGTGCATTCACAATGCTCATTAGGCTCAAGCTGCTTATGTTTGCTATTACCCTCTTGATTGCAACTATTGATTCATTAGTCCTATCAGTGCATGGGTGCACAGCAGCCTTTCTTGAATGAGTCAACCTATCCTAGTGTTGTCACCACCATAGTGTATCATACTCTGTATCATCTTTAAATCATTAGCGATACAACATGTGTTATAGAAAAAACAAATTCAACCATTTGAGCAGCCTAAAAATATTTTTCTATTTGGAATATTAAGAGTATAGGAAAACATTATATGTGTCATCCTCAATGTTATGTTGACAAATATAACGCTGATAGTTGTTAAGGGAAAATCTGTTGAACATAAATTGTGGTCAAGTGTATTTATTGTTTATCCATTTTTCCCTCCTTGAGATTCCATATCAGGGTAATAAAACTGGATCACCTTGAGAACTGGTCATGCCTAACGTGGGAGTTGTGTGCTACGGTAAATGTTCTTTAGTACCATGCTGAAACGTGTATGAATCACAATGCATAGTAAATCCATGTATTCCTTCTCCTTCAACAACGCGCACATCAGAGGAGCACGTCCTAAGTCATTTCAGTGTTTTTGTTCATGGAGCACGGTACTAGACATGTTATTGAAATAATGGTAATTAAACTGTCATGAAAATCAGTAATTTACTAGAACACACAACTTACAGCTTACAAATGAAGTTTTTTACATTCGGTTTTCTTCAGACCAGTCTAGTGAATTGTGTGAGTGTAGGAGAAAAATAAGCTAAAGACCATGTCTATATTTTCCAAAGAGGCATTCCCTTTGAAAGAGGTTCAAGCAATTTGATTATTGAATTCATTCTCGTATAGGCCCCAGAAAGAAATGAACCAGGTCAGTGAACTACAATACAGCTCCCTTGTGTACCGTCTTGACTATTATGGTCTAGCAAGGGTCCATAAATGATTGTGCTCTCCACATGATGAAAAACACTAGCACGGTAGTGACACTGGGGTCGTGAGTTATCCTCCTCAGCCTTTTCACTGACAGGCATGGCACCTGACCAGCCTCTTTCATGCTAAAACAGCAGATGGACAGTCGCAGACTTATACTTTGAGAGAACCATGAATGCACTCTGAAAAGGCCCCTTTGTGTGAAACAGGTCATTACTAGTAGAGCATGTGATGGAGACAAATACAAACCGGAGCTGCTTAAGTTGTTTGGTTTTTGTTTCGCCCCAGCTTCGAGTGAGTTCTCAGTTATCTTCTCTCTGTTAATATCGTCATGACGACGCGGAGCACAAAAAGCACCTAATGGAAGGATCTATTTTAATGACAGCCAGTCCCCGTTCCATGTGTTTAGACATAGTCATCAATCAGTCAGTCAGATCAATATGAGGCCAAGCAGTTGAAAAGTAGATTACGGTCAGGTTTCGAGAAATGAAGTACCAGTGCAAGTCTTTAGAGATGGGGTCTGAAGGGCCAGGGTGTTAGTCAGTAGAGTCCATCATTCCTCAACTTGGATGTCAGAGAGAAGACATGGCTAAGGGGTCCGATATTTCTTCCTCTACAAGACTTAGAAAATGGTGGTGGACCAAACCTCAACCAAAAAAAAACTGGTTCTAACATCACCTAGATTATTTATTAACCCAAATGTGCATTTCTAATGGTTTGATCGTTGTTAAATGCAGTAGGTATTTTCCTATCCCCTGACATGCGGTATCACGTCAATAAGAGAACACAGTTTGCTCAGTGCAGGAAGGTCTGAAAGGATGGGTTTCGATCAAGGTAAACTGATCAACACGTTGTCCATGTCGGTGCTTTGGCAAGTCAGTTGTTTGAGAACAACTGAGCAGAAAAGTACATCTGGGAAAAGTTAAACTGGCACAGGCTATTGACACAATCTAATCAGCCCACTCAGAACATCCCAGAGTGGGGAGTCTGTGATATATCAATGTAAATTGAATAAATGAAAGAAAACATTCCTTATAAGACATTTCTGTTGAGTTTGTTTCCTTTGTTGTTTTTCAATTATAACTACTTTCATTATCGCACATCCAATTCAGTTTTTGGATAACTTAAATATCTTGGGATTTACTTGGACTTCAAAGACTCTCACGCACACATACAAATACACACACATACACACCACTAAACACACACAGAGATGCGCGCACACACACACACACACACACACACACACACACACACACACACACACACACACACACAAACACACACAAGCAACTCCTACGCTCAGGAAACAAATGTGTTTTTGAAGCACGACCCCACAGAATAGAACTGGGTGATTGTGTCCCTCAACCAGAGAGAGAACAAGGATTTGGGCTCACAGCCATGGATGTGACAGACTGTCTGGAAGTCCTCGGAGCCCAGTCTGGGAGCCCAATGCCCTGGCATCAGTACACACCACAGACGCTCAGAGGTGCCAAGGTGACTGCACGCGTACCTCCTAAGTGCCCCTAAACTAGACACTGGACTTGATTGCTAAAGAACCGGCAGATAAAGAAGAGTATGCTCATACTGACAATGCAGGTCTCAACATCACCATAAATTTGGTTCTGCTTTTATTCATGGTTCAATACAGGCAATCCTATTATCAACCATGCACACCTGCATCTAATTTATTTAGGATGTGGATTTATGATAAATCCTGTTTGAAAACCCGTTCCAAGCAAATGGGATACAGTGGTGGCAAGGAACCAACTGAAACAAATTCAAGTGATATCGAATACTCTTTTGAGTCCTTTGAATGTGTGTCTAAATAAGCAATGCACTGAATATAGGAATTCAATGAGTTTGACAGCATTAGTCACATTGGTCAATGTAAGGATATTCAAATTATCTTAACCACTTTATTGTGTTTGTATACCCTGTTTGCATTTAGTAGAACCCACGCATTCATATTTTGCAGAACATTTTTCTTTTTAAAGGAAGTGTAGTTTTGTTCCACAGTTTTGTTGCTCTACGCCTTCATACGTTGGCACAGTTTATCTCGGAGGAGGTTGTTTTACCTACTCGTCCATAAATTGTGTGATTGTAAGCCAATTCAGTCTGACAAACTCATCCGTCTTAAACATTCATTAATGTGAATACAATTCAGTTTGGCATGGTTGGGTCTGTTAAGTATTTTTGAAGCTCCCTGCTGCAACATATCAGGGACAACGCTCAGAGGCAGGGAGCACACACACATCGATCCCCCTTTGGAACAGACTTGCAGACCCAAGGTGGAAGTTGTGGTGGAGGTGGGAGCATTTTCCCATCACCTCATCGAACAAGCACATAACCTAACTTTGACATCAGGTCATTTAAATCCCCCCCCCCCCCCCCCCTCATTAGCATACCATTTATAATTATTATTGTTATTATTATTATTATTATTATTATTATTATTATTATTAATAATAATAATTATAATAATAATAATAATAATAATAATAATAATAATTCATTGGATTTAGTTTTTAGCGCTTTTCTCAGGACTCAAAGCACTTTTACAAATTGTAAGCCAATAATGTGCACACAACAAACGGACAGACAGTTATCATGCACTACAATCAGCCTGGGTGATACCACGGCAGCCAATTCACACCAGACTTGCTCACCCAACATATTGCAACTGACTTTTGCACACACTGATCAGACACACACATTCAGACAGACAGACAGACAGACTAACTGACTCCAGTTCCATTGGCAGTGCTTTAGTCAGGGCACTGATAGGAGTATTAACCCATGTTTTTTATAAGTCACATTTGATTGAGCAGAGGTGTATCAGTGATTAGTGTGTACAACACAGTATGACGGCTAACGTCAGCAGCGCACAGACTTCGAGTTATCTGCCAGAACTTTCGCTTTAAAGACATGCTTGCTGTTCCAGCTCAAGTCATCGTTGTATGCTGCAACACCCTATCTGGCAACCCAAACCCTCTTTACATGTACAGGGTGCAGGATCAGTTATGTTTCATGCTTGCTTTTAATCTACATTCAGAAAGCTTGAGTCAAAATTGAACCACAATACATTTTAAATTTCTGGATGAGGCTGAGAGATGTGACGAAGAAGCGAACCACAACGCGGAACGAACCTCCATCTTGTGAGGTTTATTCAACAGGATTAGCGATGGCCAGCAATGAATCTTTGAAGTGTTAAGAAAATATTCATCTCTGCATTGAAAGCAGTCAAATGCATTTTATTGTAGTGTTTACTTAAATCTCCAAATCATGCATCATTTTAAAGTCTCAGTGGACTTTTGTCTTGTGATACAAAGTACATTTCAAATTAGATTGAGAAACAAAACTTTCACATGGTGAATGTTGGTTAGTTTCAAGCAGTACTGTGTATGTATTACTATAGACAACAGAATCTCCGTCTCCTTCCAACTTCAAACTAAAAAGGCCGTTTTTAAATGTATTTTTATGAGACGAAAAGGGCCGGTCATTGAAAAATCATTGAAACAGAGCCTTACTATTAATTACCCGGGTCTGCTTCTTGCTTCCTCGCCGCTCATTTGTTACATCATTCGTGACCTTTCTATTTGATGTGGCAGCAGTCAAACTTGATGCTGGCTGAGCGTATCATTGACAGCAAGAAAGAGGGTCATTACTAGCTTCTAAGATTCGGTTATAACGGACAACCAAGACCCAGGATATGGCCACCAGAACCAACTTAATTATTGACCAGGCCTTAATTGGCTCCTCAAGTCAAGATCCTTGTGTGACGTGAGCAGGGCTATGACAGGTATAGCTAGTCCTCCTCTGCCGGCCGCCCTTTGTGCCAGTTCCATTAACCTTTCTCTGCCACCTCATCCTCCGCCTTCTCATGCTCAATTACAGCCACTATTCAAATGAGCCGCTGCCAGGAGACCTAGGGTTTTGTCATGGGCGGTGTAAAAGGAAATAATTGCAACTTTAATACCTATATCTGATGGGACTTGAATTTTAATGAGTTTGTGGGGCCTGCTTAGCTTTGGATTGCACGTTGGAGTGGTTGGTTGTGAAAAAGAAGGGGCATGTTTGGAGAGCAAACCAATTTAAAAAAAAAAAAGAAGCAAATGTCACTCTTTCAAAACGTGTGCACTTTTATCTGTAATTGAATTATTCCATTCTCACCTACGTTCCTTTTTTGTTGTTGATCAGGCCATACATCAGCTACAGAGCAAAACTCCTGACACATTGCAATGGCACAGCACTTCATTGAGAAACTTAGAAAATGTACAATTAACACTATGTTTCGCGCCGGCTGCCCTTTCCAGAGAGCGTGAGCTCTGGTCTGTGTTGTCAGTGCAGTGTAATTAATCATAGCCACTAACAGCATTCACAGGGTCCCCTTTGGTTAATTGGAATGCAGCTGTAGAATGGACTAATGCAATGATTTATTCACCAAGCAGGTACAATGCCACCCTGCACTCTCACACACACAGACTCTCATACACACACACACATTCTCTCTCTCTCACACACACACACACACACACACACACACACACACACACACACACACACACACACACACACACACACACACACACACACACACACACACACACACACACACACACACACACACACACACACACACCCTCAGGTGCCCAGGTCTGGATGGATGGTCTTGATTCTGCACCCATGCGACTCCCGGTGCTCCTCTATCCCCTCCGGCCAATCCACTTTAAGGGCACTCTCCCCTAAGGTAATCCTCGACATGAAAAAGTGAGACAAGTTTATCTTTGGAACGCTGCAACACCAGGTTTGGCTAAAACTCCTCCACAGTAGAGGGCTATGCTTGCCTTGTATTGGCCACTGTGTGCCTCTGGGGATAGGGGTAGTGGGGCTCTAACTAACTGAGACCCAAGTACCCAATGCCATGCTATCTTCTTCGTATGTAAAATAAATCTATGATCACTGGTCTACAAGATGACTTTCTGAGCCTTTTTTGTGGCGGTCGTATCTATGTAATTGCAAATGGTGTCAACATTGTTGGGTGAAAAAAGTCAAGTCTGTTTTAGAATTTATTTGGAATGGGATGATATGATCAAAGCACTTAACAAACTGCACAACGTTAGCATTCCTAACCAAATATGTTACAACTGTAACTATGACAAAAAGCCTTGACTGAGCGTCTCATAATAGTTGTTCTAGAGCTGTAAGTTATTGCGATTTGTTTTATGAGGGCGTAGCTCATAATAATGCTTTTCAACAATGTAATATATGTGACCTGTCATACACAGTGTTGACTGTAAATTCAGCCGACCAGCCACAGTGTCGCTACGAGTGGCTGTTTTCCATCTTCTCCACGACACCCCACATGTCATTGTTACTAACAGTCTGCGCAAGGAGCAGAAAGGCAGCCACAACGAAAAACAAAGACGGCCCATACATCAGCGTTTGGATTACACTCTCTGTGGCAGGGCTTTCTCTTTGGGCTCCCGGGGTACCATTACCCATAGATAACCACAGTTTAATAGTTAATGCAGCTGTGGGGGCCCCACTGAATTACGAATGGACCCATCTGTCTCGTGCCCCTCCCGCCCCCGAACTCTGCAGGCTGCATCACCGCGCTTGCTCCTCTGCAACTCTAAACATTCATCAATAGGTAGCTACTTGATACCGGACCGGAGAGGATAGGAAGAATACTGAGCAGCGCGATGTGGTCCCGGCCACAGACGGACATCCTGGTGTTAGAAAGGCTGGACCTGTCAACTGATAGCACTCCATGCACCATAACCATGTTCTTGGCTTCAACAGCTGGACGACTGCAGTAAGATTCCACAGTAGACACAGCAGCTATGGCATTGGAGGATGGAAGGAGGAGGAGGGGATGGAGGGGGGGGGGTTAAAGATGTGAGAGCTCAGTCTCTGCTCTGATTCCAGGAAATGTAGTACATTTGAACTGTTACAGCAAACAAAGGCAAACTTGGGTTACTTTTGATCATGAAAATTGTAGGGCTGTGTATTGGCAAGAATCTGGCGATACGATACGTATCACGATACAGGGGCTGCCATTCAATATATCGCGATATATCATGATACTGTCTGCAAGGCGATATATTGCACCTTTTTTTATCAAATCTTTGGAAAACTGTTGTAGTATGTAGTAAAAAAATAAAAAACTTTACTTGCTTTACATGCATGACAGCAAAACAGCAGAATCTCCATTTGTATTTATCAAAGTCCCTGTAACATCCAACATCATAGCACAACTTTTTGTGCAATCTGAGCAAAGAAATAACATTTGCCAATATCAGTAAAATCAACTCTGTTTTTAAGAATTGATACAGTATCGCTAACATAATATCGTGATACTCAAGGAATGGATATTTTTTTACACCCCTACAATATTGGCAGTAAACATTTGAACTGAGTCCTAGAACTTAAAAAAACACGTATTCCACTTTTGGGAGCTCTTATTGGGAACTCGTATTTTGTTAGCCAGGAAATGTCAGTCAATATGTAATCAATAAAGCAAAAGTGGCAGAAGTCTGCTGCTGAGACAAGCACCTCTATCTGTCTGAGAGTTTTTTTCCTCTCGGTCTATACTGCCATCAGGCCTGGATACTGCTTGCTGCCATAGTGGTATCAGCCCGTCTGCAGAGATATCCTGCTCTCCAGTCCCCATGGAAATAACAGCAACAGTAAATCTGAACTCATAGCACCTCCATAAGTAACCTGGCCAGATGCAGACCAGTCCGGGCGGCAGCTTTTTTTTTCCTGGGGGTGCAATCGCTGCCAAAAAGAGCCACAAGACGCAAGATAGCACATGCCCAAAATGGGAAAGCAGGCTCCCGTTTCCCTTTTGATTAATCAGGTGTGACAGAGAGGGATGGGAGGAATTAAAAAACTTTGTATTCACAGTATCCAAGGTGACTCTCATCCATTAGCCTCTTAGCTCCCCTCCTGCTCTAGAACTGAACATAAGTCAGCCAAAGAGATTTGGCTGTGTTGCCATTTGGTCCTCTAGTTCGATATGTCTGCAAATCGGTAGTAGGTATAAGTACTCCATTTAAGCTCCTTCTGACCACAATTTGAGAGTTTATTCTTTAAATAACTGATTCCCCAATTTTACATTTTTTATGAAGTTACAGGATTGAGCATTAATAGTTGTCCACCTAACACAGTCAATGTCTTGTAATAAACTAAAAACACCTAATTTAAACTCACCTATGTTTCCCAGGTTCATCATCAACAGCAATTGAATGTGCAGTTGTAACAGACATAGAATTGGTGAAGCTCAGTGCTGTAGTTTAAAATGATTACTTAACATGTGCTGCCTTGTGGTTTTGATGTTGTCTCACTATGTTAGACTACCCTCTGCTGGGGATAGTGTAGAAGGCACCAGAACACCATGTATGGATTTCTAACGCACTAGAGAAGGAAGAGTGTTTCCTTGGCAACCCCAGAAAATCTGAGCTGTTTCTCTCCTGTCCTTAGCAGCTACATAACAGTAGAAAACCATTTTTTTCTGGATAGTACTTTTTTTATAAATTGAGTGTAATTCAGAGAACGCATAAATTAACTATTTTGGTGAGAGATGGAGATTTGGCCTTGTGATTTTCCTTGAATACTTGGATTCACTGTTATTATAAATAAGTAATTGTTCAATTGCACAGTATATCCAGAGCCAATTATGATCAGACGTAAGTGTACTATCTATACAAAAAATATGGCATTGCCTGAGGTTAATGAAAGAGATTTCACTTTCCATAAGAATTTTCATCACGACTCTCTTTGCTCCAAAATGTCCACAAGATGGTGCCAATGGGTTGTCTTAACATGTTCAACGTAGTCTGGACAATACCATACTGAGTATGTACCAATTAACGTCTAATAGTATTCATAATTACTAAAGTCTCTCAAAATTGCATGAAAATAAACTATAACGGAAATTTTCCATGGTTAATGTTTTAAAATATATGAATTAATCAAAATGAAAATAGTTTGAATATGTCGTGAATCTACTCTTTTGAGTGGCCATGGGTAGGAGAACATGATACCCTCAAAAGACCAATACATTGGTTACATTTTGTCTCAAATACAACAATATAATTTTTTTCAAAAGCTTGAGTCACCGTGGGAAGGGTACACCCAAAGAACCAGTACAACCAAAGGATTTAATAAGTCAAGGCAATAGTGAAGCTCTGACTCAGTGGCTGATGCATCGGGGTGAAATTAGCTAGTGTACTGTTCCTTGTGTGTTTAAGTTTCATATAAATACAATGTTGTGTACCCACTAAATGAGCAGCACGCGCTACTTCCTGTGTTTGTGTGAGTCAGACACTACTCATGAGTGAATCAGCCAGGCCTGGCCCCATCCCCCACCCCCTCACCTCTCGACGCCCCCTCTGACACACACACACACAGACATTCAAATGCACACACACTCCCATCCCCGCCCACTTTGCCTTGCAACTACTCCCTCATTCTCCCTCTTCCCTCCAAGCCAGTTTTCCCCCTTTCTTTCGGTATTTCTCCAACACACACACACACACCCACACACACACACCCACACACATACACCCGTCCCACTACTACGCCCCTCCTTCCTCTTCTCCTTCTAAGAAGATGAGAGTATGTGTTTCCGTGCACGTGTGTGTATTAGTCATATTCAAGCTAACTCCATGCCAATACCAGCAAAAGCAGGGGGAAACCCAGGCAGGAATAGGATGTTTTTGTCCACATCTGTTAGTCGGTTTGGCTGCAGAATGCTGCAGTTTGCACATGGCCTAAAAATGGATTGGACAGGAGAATGTGTTTGGGGTGAGAGAGCTGATGAGCCTAGGAAGGAGGACAGAGATAGTGGAAGGCATGTCCAAGTGGGCCAAGACCCCCCTCCGATATTTAATAGGATTCACTCAGCCTAGTGTTGAGCAGACTAGCCTGTCCAGACAGTATGGATCAGGGTCTGCTTTGATAGTGTGTTGCCCATATAAAATTTTAGTTGATTAGAATGCAGACTAATTGAGGTTTTTGTTTCCTATTATTATCTTTTACACAAGCAAAACAGTTTTTCTCTGTAAATACTAAATAATAAAAGGGATTTATAGTTTAGTTTAATAGAAGAATGCAATCCAATATAAAGACAATACTTCTTCAAGTTAATCATTTAGCCTTAGCAATGTTGTTAATTAACATTGATATTTTGATGAATGATAAGTTGTAGAGGGGCAAAAATGAGATGCTGCATGAATTCAGATCTTTGGAATTGGTAAAGAATGCTTGGCTGAAATATTAAGCATTATGTTATTATTTTTATTATTTTATGTGTTGACATAAATCAAACAAAATTGTAAATTAAATTCATGTTAATTGTACGGGCACATGAGTTTTACTCACAAAAAGGGTCACAAATTTACATTGAAATATATTTTCTTTAGAAAGATAAATGGAAACTAGTTAACTTAACTAATTATTTCAGGGATACTGAAAATGCCGTACTCTAAAAGCGTAACACTGTCAGCCATACAATTTAATCCATGTGTCAGACTCCAGGTTGAGCCAGAAGTTCAGCCAGGCTCATCCCATCTTTAGGAGTACGACATTCCTCAGGCTAACACCCACCCTGGGCTCATGGCCCTGTCCTCATCCCACTATAGAGGGCTGAGTATGGCAGAGATGTGTCAAGGGGTGGGGGATGGGGCGCAAGTAGATGAGGAGAGTGGGAGAGAGAGAGGAAGGAAGTGAATAGAGTAAGAAAAGAGGTGGGGGCGGGGCTGGAGTCTGGCATGCCAGGCGAGCACATGCTGAGCAGAACATTGGATTCATTGAGAAAAAGAGCACTTCTCTTTATTTTTGCCCAATCCAAGCTTCCTTTCACCCAACGCACTCATTCATTATTTCTCTGATCATGTACAGTAGGTTACTTTCCGCAAGTAGTTCTTGCAGAACAATAATTTTAAATCAAGTTTAAAATGGGTGTAAAATATTTTTTTAAATACCATGATGTTCACTGTGTAGTTGTATAGCATGGCTATATATTTTTTTGTAAAATAAAGTAAAATAGTTTATAACACAGGCAAGGGGAGACTGGTTGGGCCTGTTGTGAGTTGGGGCAGTGTGTATGGGGGGAGGTGGTAGACAATGTAAATATGGAAATACACGTCTTCTCTATGGTATGGAACACTATTGTGGGAGTGTTCAGCTGATTACCTTTAGAATGGCACAGTGATGGACAATCTAAAGGTTTTCTATATACAGTTGTGTTCTTTTTTTCCCCAGTTAGATAGTTTAGACCCATCAAGTTGACCAGAGCAGTTGATTTGCATCACTGGTGCCACCGTGGGGGACATTGTAGACCACTCTGTTGAGGATATTTCCATAATACTCAGTCCCTGTTCTCACATTTGTCCTACCTCACACACCTATGTTTGCATTGCATATAGTCTGGCAGGTTGCTTGCACCAATGGAGCTGTGGCGTCTGTGAAGCAAAATAAAGTTTAGTTATTTCTAATATATATGATGCCATGTGTTTGACTTCACATGACATATAGCGTATATTTTTTTAATATAATTAGAAAAATAATTAGAAGAATAAACCAGTAATATTAGAATACTGTTCAATTTAAACTTTAAAACTGGATACAAAGGGCAGCGATAGAGGGGGTAGGGGTCTCTTGGTAACGTTGGTGGCCCACTTATCATATCTCCGCCCTCCAATGTTATAGCTCCCATGAGGACGGCTCTTTAAATTGCCCTAAAACTCCTTGAGGCTGGCGCCTTTTCTTTATCTCGTGGAGACAAGACACAGAGACTATTAAAAATACTAACTGGATTAGTTCCGCAACCTGCTCCATTCCTGGTAAACAAAAAAAAAATTAAGAAATATTTTGATGTCCTTCAGTGGGTTTGTGCCATTCTGTATTTTTCTTTCGCTGCATAAACTGGGATTTAAAGGGGCGGGCAGTATAGACAACGTCGAATAGAAGTAGCCTAACCTCGATGCAGTGAGAGGCTTTAACCGGCCAGACTAAGATACCCGATTGAGGGAAACATTTCGTTTTAATGTGGTCTCTAACAAATAGCTGCAAGGGTTAAAGGTAAGCGCAAACGTAGAATAGTTACTGTATGAGAAAAACGTACGTTGCAATTTGCCTATAATGGTTTCTTTCGACAGAATAGGGGGAGATCCAACAATAGCATCAATGCTTAATCGTGTTGTGGTAAGGTTTTCTAATATTCTTCACTAATTGTAGTCCATTGCATATTTTGGTTTAAAAAAGGGGTAATTTTGTTCCGATTTTTGTCATAGTATGTGTATGGAGGGTATTAGGAGGCGCTTGAATTTTACGCCATCCGCGTCGGCATTTAAACCCTGCTGAGCACATGATGGCACGCTGACCCTATTGTATGCAGATACAGTTTATAGTAGAACAGTGATTTCAGGTTGAATTGGACGTATTACCCTTTTATCTCGATTTTAAAAAAAAGAAATAAACATGCCTCAATTTTTTTGGACGTTGGTGAGGCGATTCGGATCGGTTTGCAGCCTATAATGGGCCTTGCTGACTATTGGGCTACCTGATCGGTAGCCTGCAGACACAATCATGCCGGTGGATGTCAATCCTTCCTGCTCGTCTACCACTGACCCATTAAATGGAGCAAAGAGCCAGACCGCAAATACACGCGGATTACGCGTTATCCCTGTCATATTAATTTGGGTTCTTGTGAATGGTCACTTTAATGTATTTGATGTAAATGTATTTGCTGAATACCAGTTGCTGCCATTAATTTTGCATTATGCTTGTTTTTATAGGTAAACTAGGTAACTATGAGTGACAAAGTAGAAACTCCTAAGGAGGCTGAGAAGAGGGGGCGTGGAAGACCTCGCAAGCAGCCACAGGTGAAAGTTTCTGAAGTAAGTATAACATAAGAAATTGCCTGTGCAATCATCAATTTATCAGTGAACTACTCTTAAAACGTGTAATTTATTATACCACGAATTCTACGCCAAGTTTTATTTTAAAAATAATTTAGGCTCTTTTACACCATTCTACAGTGTTTAATTAGTAAAACTGTTTACCCATTGGTCGTTGACGTTTTGAACTGCAACCAATCCACGTAGCTTCACCGCGGATGACCTGTTGCTCTTACAGTGTTTTTTTTCTCTTGAGTGACAAAGATAGAAGTGAAATTGGATATGGCCTCCTTTTTGACCATCTCTTCACCCTTCATCCGTGTTAGTGAGGACAGCCGTAGTCATTTGCTGTGTGGTCTTTGGAAGTTGTTCAGTGATGTGTAATATGAACCCTTTAAACCATTCATAACCTCAATACCCGCCTCTGCTCATCACTGATTGGATGGTTTAGCAGAGTTACAGCCGTGAATAGCCGGTGTGGACGCCAGTCAGGAGGAAGATAATGGTATTGGATTGCTTGGTTGCCGTTAGCTGCAACTGTAAACACTGAAGTGAACGTAGCAATACACGATACCCAATATGACATTGCATATATAAATAATCTAGTGTTTCTTTTTTATATTTATCCAAAATAATATCCAATATGTAGACCTATTTAACGTACCCACTATGACTGTAAAGTATTTTAAACAACTGATGTGTTGCTGCTATAGGCCTACAACTTTATCGACCTCTACCTTCTTTGTGTTAATTTCAGGACATTTCAGAACAAGTTGTTGGTTTGTCAAACAGCTGTCTGGTTAGCAATCCTTTATATTTTCAAATTAAATCAGCATAAATGTATGGAGCTAAATCAGTGACTAATTTCGTATGCGTAGGGCCAACAGGTTTTAAATCCACATATACGAATCTTCACTCTGCTTGCGCAAGCCTTCACCTTTCTCACCAAGTTTTGACAATGAATTTCGCTTAACTAAGTAAAAAACATTTGAGCGGGCAAGTTAAACTATTAACCAATCAATGGGAGGGGCATGACCTTGTCTACTAGGGGGGAAACTTACTAACTTTACCATTGCTTTCAGTGAGATCTTAGAAAACTTTGTGGAAGTGCAAGATAAAATGTCATATATTGCAAGTTCAAGGCAGTATCATAAAATGAAATCAACATGCAAAGATGACAAAGTAGTCAATAGTTAAAAGTTTGTTTAAATTGGATTAAAGTGTTTTTGAAGACATTTATCTCTCACATCAACAAAGATGCTTTCCAACCCTTATAGGATAATGGAACTGTAATCTTAAAGTACTGTTAAATGGTTATATTTGCTATGAACTCCAGGCGGTGGGAACATATACTTATTTCCCCTTTCATACATTTTCACAGTATAATTCAATATATCTTTAATAATTTGTGCATCTGCAGTTTTTTGGGCATCTCATTCATACAGGCAATACTTGTGCAAGTCACACACAATAGTCTCCCTACTTTA
This sequence comes from Galaxias olidus, assembly GCA_026901105.3. Lineage (NCBI taxonomy): Eukaryota > Metazoa > Chordata > Actinopteri > Galaxiiformes > Galaxiidae > Galaxias > Galaxias olidus. The sequence goes on along the minus strand of JAPMUY010007690.1, from coordinate 863,716 downwards.
ACCAGAGTGCACCAAGATGTTAGCCGCTTCTATCTAGTATAAATATGCACCCAATATAGCTGTGCATAGCATTATGGTACACGTACGTTTCAAGCCTACACTACCCAAGTTAATTTAATATTTATTTTATGTATTTCATACTCGTAACACATGATAATGCATGACCAGGGTTACGCGCCAAGCCACTTGTAAGGAATCTGTGTACTTCCAGATAGCTATAGTTCTTCATTTTCAATGCTGTGTAAATTCCAATGATAAATATAGTATTAAAATGCTAATATGCTAGCAATATGCTAGCTAGCTGTGGGCCCTCATTGATGGCAAAGAGTTGAAACGTTGGGGGAAATAAATATTATATGATTCATGACATTGACTCCAGCTGCATAGACCTTCCAAACAGCCACTTTCAACACACCACTTTACAATTATTTATTTTGTAATGATGAGATAAATCTCTTAATTATGTAATCTTATTTTGTTCTAATGAGATAATTATATGTTTAGTAATAACCTGATGTAATTTTGTTATAACATGATGGTATGTAGTGAAAACGTTATTTTATTTACTTTAAAGATAATTATTAACATTTTTAGTGGCAGCAATGTGCCACCATACTCCAACCTTATGTGTAATTTTAAACTTTTTCCAGTGAAATACAATTTTTCAAGTTGTTACCTAAGATGGTAGTATTGAGACGCAGTCAAATTCTTACCTGAGGTTAGCACGAGCAAAAAAAAGAGGCGTATTCTCAGAGTGAAGATTCATATGCACAGAATTAGGGTCTAAATGCGTAAATCAAAGTTTTATAACTTACATGAGACAATTTGTCACACCACATCCATTTTATATTAGAAATAGCATCTTTTTTTACAGATACAACTCTTTTTTTTATCTACAAGTTAAAATCAATTTTACAATGTCTTCAAAGTGCATTTAAATATGCATATGAAATTAAAGTCACTGATGTAGCTCCATATAAACTGGCCTTGGTATCCTATTATCAACAGCTCATGTCATCCAATGAACAGCAGTGTAACTCCATAGAGCTTGTTATAGTTAATAGAACTTGGCAACCTGTGGCTTTGACCACCTGTTAGTCTTAAAGTAGCAGCGGGTGTCAGTTGTACTGACCTTGAAACCGTGCACTCTTTGTTTCATGACAGCCTTTCATCTTCTGGGCTACATGTTGCTGCACATCAAATGCAATTGTGTACATCAATGCTTTTTTCTTAAAACATAAAATTTTTCTCTCTCTCATTGCTAATATTATAGGGTTGTATCTATTTTCTGTCATTTCAGGAACCCAGTGGGTCCCCTACTCCAAAGAGGCCCAGAGGAAGGCCGAAGGGCAGCAAAAACAAGACAACCACCAAGGGCAAAGTAAGTCAATATCACAGGCCTATTTGACATGTGGATAAGAATTGGTGTCCCCCTCTGGCTTGCTTGCGTCTTTACAGAACTGAAGGTGCTAATACATTAAATCTACAGATCAAAGCTAGTTTGGACAGTTCAAGCAAGTAGCCGTAAAAGGAGAGCTACCTCAGGGGTTCCCGATATGCTGTGCAAGAAAACAGTGTCAAATGTAATGAAACTGTATTACCCAAACCACGGTTTATGGTCTTTTTTGTAGTCTTAACGGTAGCTAACCTCATCCTGTCTAACGGATGTCCTGTTGTTCCATACGATTTATTGGCTAACTGCAAAAAGGCAGATCCCGCCCCCTCAAGTGTCAAAAATAGTAAGGCCAGGGCTTCCCTTTGTATGATAATCTTGGGTGTGTTGGCTGTTTTAAAGAGACGCACGCTCACATCAGGACTTCCTGTCCTCCAGGCATCCTGTAGAGCTTGCCGTGCACACTGTGGTGCAGGTGCAGAGGCCGCAAGTCTGTTTCCAAGCTGACACTAAGCACCCCCTCCATCCTCCTCCCCTAGCACACAGCCCTAGTTCGCCCTCTTTCTATCCCTGTCGTCTCCATAGCAACAGCCGATTTCTCCATTGCCCTCGGTGCTGGTGTACTAGTTGCTCTTGACTGACTGTGCGAGTGTAGATATGTTATGATATGGGATGTGTGTGGGTTGATACAGAGCTGCTGCTGTGGTGAGTTTGTCTCTTGCCCGGTTTCACCAGCTGTCTCTGAGCCTCAGACCAGGTGGCCAGCGAACTGGAGTGCCCTGGGTGCAGTTCCTGTTGGCCTCCCAGATAATAGCCAATGAACCCTATGCCCCCTAACAATCTGGCTCCAAGCAGAGGTGCTACTGCCATCTATTGTCAGAGCATAGTAACCACTCTTCAAATCATCAATGCTCTCTCTTTTTGACAGAAGGCACCAGCAGCTTCTTCTGCAGGTACGAAACGCAGGGGAAGACCCAAGAAGGAGGTAAGGGATCATTGTAAAAGCACCCGTATTTACATCAGAAAGTCTGTGGAATCAATGTTGCCAAGTGTTGGTGTTAAACATAGTCTAAAGAGGTAGTTCTGCAAATACTTTAGGGTTCCCTATAACCATATGACCCTCTTAAGTAGCAATGTTTTATAAAAAGTTCTTCATTTTCCATGTAGTTATCATTATCACTGATCACATCACTGCAATTTGGTTTACTAAAAGGGAAAGTTCAACTTTTTGGGAAATAATATATGTTCCTACTTACCACTAGTCAGACGAGATGATCAATATCAATGATCTGAGTGTGCATCCAATAATTAGTTATTTAGGTATGTAGGTAGGTTAATGTAGCCGAGCTTTGAACAACGACTGTAAGCCAGTAGTGTCGGCTAGCATGGCTCGGTCAAAATTGAACAGATATGTGGAGGCTCTCTATCTGACACAAGGTAAAACTATGGTTTTGCAACAATAGGTCCAACCTTGTATCTGTTTCAATAACAACAGTGTCTTGCTTTAGAATTTTCATTTCTACACGTATGAAATACAGAAGATACAACATGTGAGGTGTATTTTGTCACTTTTGACGGAGCCATGCTAGCCGATACTACTGGCTTACAGTCATTGTGTCAAGCTAGACTACATTTACTTACCTAAATAACTAATTATCAGATGTACAATCATAGCATTGATATCTGACTAGGGGTAAGTAGGAACATTTATTTTTTCTAAAAACGTTTGAACTATCCCTTTAAATATGCTGTGGCTTATAACGGCAGCTAAAGTAGACCACAGTTATTAGTCAGACAGGAAGCCTACCTGGCCAAGTACATGTGTAATGATGGAGCTTCATTCCATGGATCAACCTAGTGTGTATAACACCATAAATGTTTAAGCTCAATGGTATCCTGAACAGTGTCCATTCCTTCAGCGTTGAGTCATTCATTTTAATGTTGTGGTTGATTCCCTCTAAATAAAATATGAGGGATAGCAGAGATCAAAGAAACCAAAGTCTTGTAATAGCATTCCCTCCTATGCCAGTGGTTAGGGTGTATGTGCTGCAGAAGCCTGTCTTGCATTAGTCACAGTCACTCAGAGGGGAATGACTTAGCCCCAATCCCACCCTCCCTCCAGGCCCCTGCTTTTATGAATGAACATCTCAAGACAAGAGTAGGACGGTGTCATGAAAAGTTTTATATGGCCTGTCTTTCTCCTTGGTACTCCTCACTGGGAGTTTTGTCTGGCCTGGTTTATCCTAAAGATTTGAGAAAATGCCTCCATTTGAATACTTGTTGAGGGTAGAAATGGGAAATCTATCCAGACTTGCCATTAGCCCCAATACGCATTATCATTCAACAGAAAGCATAGCCGAGTTTGACTGTATCGTGTTTTTTGTCTGCAGGAGAAGGAAGAGAAGGCTTCCCAGGAATCATCTGAGGAGGAAGAGGAGGAAGAAGAGGACCAGTAACCCATAACTCGTGCTACCTCACTCAACATACAAACTTCCTGCTTATCAGAACTGGGTTGTATTTTCAACACCAGTGCCACAACCAATAACCAACACCGCTTTGAGCCCTCTAGTCAGTGAAGGGGCAACATGGTTCATCTAACCTCTTTTTGAAGCAGCACTGGATACACAAAGGACCTTTCTCAAGCATAATATCTATCAAAGAATCACTATCAAGACAGTTGACAGTCCTTTCTCTGTATGTTGTGGTATTCCAAGTCTTTTATACTGGACAACAATTATGCTCTGAGGAGCCTGGACCTTTTTTCTCTCCCAACAGATGGTTTGTGTGTAGGACATTTATGTCTCTGCTTAAAGTTACTAATTATTTCTTTGTACCTGCATCTGAGATAGTAGGGCATATAGACTTTATCCATGTTTTATACTGGACAAAGGTGAATTTTACCTATACTTGCTGTTATGTGTGTTTGTGTGTAGTGGTTACTCTTATCCCTTGCATTTTACTATTGGTGGAGGAGCTGAGCTTCAGCATATATAGAGGAAGAATAAGATGTATTATGAAACTATTATCCGTGTGTAATCTATGTAACTGACCTTTTCCATATTATTCCATTAGCAGAGAAGCATCCAACCTCTTCCCTGGCACCATCTTCATCTTTCCCTTGGGAAAAACTGACTAGAACTGTTGTTTCCATATGTCTCCATGTCCTCCTCTGTTGAGTGCTAGTAAGGACGTTTAATATGTACTGTTACGTGTTGGGACTGTTGTTGTTTTTTTTCTCTTTAGGTCACAACACACCATCACAAAACATGAAAGTGTGCTGCTGTTATTTTGGCAACTCAACAATGTAATATAACTAGTTTATTGGTTTTGAGGATAGGCAGGTTGGGCAAGAATCAGGCTGGGAGAATCTGTCTCTCACATCTTCAGGGAGCTTTTATAAACTTTTTCACTGGCTAGTCTTCAAATTGCCATTCATTTCTACAGCATTTATGCACAGGAAACGGTGGTTGGTTTAATTTTTACAGAGTGTCACTGTTAAGCAGTATAACTATCCAATGTTTTCATTCCATTTTAGAGCTCTCTACTTTAGGTAATGCAGTCTCTCCTTGTCATCACTTTGTAGAAGAAGTGGAAATACTCTTAAGAGCATTGTGTTTGTATTCTGCTCCAGAAAAAGAAAATAAGATGTGTTTTGTTTGTGTATTTCTAAGTGTCAGGGAAATCTTGATTACAGTTTAGTTACTGTTTTTTTTTTTTTTATTCCACAAACCTAAGCTGCTACAACCTTAGTTTCAAAACCCGGAATACTGCAAGCAGGCCATGCAGAGCCTGGAATTTCATACCTCACACTATGACAGCTTAAGTTACCATATTATTTCATTAAACTGCTTTCAGTTATTCAATGTAAACTTTGGCAAGATTTATGAAAGATGTCTTTATTACTTAGTGTTTGTATGTTATCTTTTTTAATCCGACTGTATTGAGATATTTGAAAGATGACAGCCTAGCTTACGTATGCTCACACATTGCTTGGCTTCTCATGTTTTTTTTTTTAAACAGGTTGTTAAAAGGTGTGTGTAGCAAGTCAGGGAGACCTGTCAGCTTGGCAATTATGTTCGCTGACTGTGGTAGATGTAGATTTGTGTTTATCTTTTTTAATAAATCTTTCTGGTGCACTGAAATGCTGGTAGATTTTCATGGCACATGTCTTTTTGTGTATGTGTGTATGTCAAAGACAGGGCACTCTTTTCAATGTGTTTAATTTGTTTTTAGCTATAATGCATTCGGCACGAGGCTCCTCTTAATGGTCATCTAATCCTCATTTTATATCCAACTGCAACTGTGTTGACAATGCATCATTTCATACCAAGCTTATCCATGTATGTCCATTTATATGAGGTCAGTAGGATGGGGTCATTCTTTATAATGTACGCTGTCTATAAATGTACAATGTCTATATTTCTATGGTGCCCTATGACGATTTGTATCCAGCCATGGTCAATAAATACAAGAATTTATTCTAAGTTGGTCTTTCATCAGCCAGAAGCGAATTTTCAGTGATGGCCATGGAGCCAGCGTTGACTTGACAGCGTGAATTTGGTAATTGCAGAGTAGCATGACTTAATCAAGATACAATTTGGTAACTATTAGGTACGTTTCAGCTAACACAAGACATACATTATTTGGTTTCAGATATCACAGTGCAATGAACTTTTTTTTCTCTCCCTCAAACCCTCCACCTGTTTGGCGATAACGGCAGTGTTGCCAGGAGACTGAGAAATTGCTGTTTTTTCTACATTATATACCTACTGGTTAGATGAGTTACTGCACTCCTCACAGGTTCTGAAGTCAAGCTATTATTAAAACAAGACAGAAAACATTTCTCCACTTTGTTTTATTGCATTGACAACACTTCAATGCCATTCATAAAATACACCTCCCTCGTGTGTGTATATGTGCACGCACACTCACACACATTACTCAATCAGTGCATCAGTCAGAAAGCAAGTTAAATCCAGCAGTTTGAATAATAACGTGCAAAGCTTAATATTTGCCGTCTGTCACATTCTAAGTTTTATTCACCAGTTGATCTGCACCTCATTGCAACATTCCACGGAAGCTATCTATCGTGAATAATCTAAACCTATTTTAAACAGTGCAAATGTTTTTTATATTAATCTTACTTCTGTTGCAATTTCCATGTCCAACAAAATCTCGAGACCAAAACGTACACGGTCATGTACACGTCCTACAATTTCACATAAAAATGTTGCCTTACAGAAGAATCCCCTTGCAGTAATACATAAAAACATAGCAAGTACTTCCTATAATGGAGATGCCAACATGGACAAGGCATGACTTTAAAGCCATGCCTGATGTCCAAGGGAGCGTTGAACTTTTCTCATACATAGACTAATACTAACACTCGCACATGCAAGGCAAAAGAACCAGGGCAGCAGTACGTTCATTGAGCCATAACTAGATGTCAGATTTTAAAAGAAGGAGTGGCTGATTGGTTTCCTGAGTACTCCACACAGTCAGGCCAATGGCATTTATCTCAATGGCTTCTACTCCAGGCACATCCATCCTGGTGCCACGTCTTGCAGACCGGACATATTTCAGGTGGTAGTCATAGCTCAATGGTGGAGATGAGAATGGCGGTTGGTGCAGTCCCAAATCTAGATCTGGACCTTGTCATGCCATAGGAAAATATTCATCCTAGGGCTTGGCTACAGCTCTTACTCATCTGAGGGCAGACTAGGGACAGAAGGGGGACTGCCAACATTCATTTAGAAATAATAAAAAGGAGACCGCAGAAACATATCTTACCTATTGGTAATAACGGAACCAAAAGCAAAAAAAAAAAAAAAGTATTAAAAAGTGGAGCAGGAATCAATCTCTTTTTGGATGTAGGGTATGATTTCATTAGATGGGCACCATGGAGATTGAAGATTCTTAATTTTAAAACTATAAAATACAAGTACAATTTAGAGGTTAAAGAAAGGGACAACATGCCTATTAAACGGCTTACTAGATTCCACAGTACGAGTAACCTTATTAAATATCGTTTGTAACGCTTCGCTCTCCTCACACAAAAATCGAATGGAACCTTTCCCACGTGTTGTCTGCAGAAAATATTGGTCCATTGGACCTCATGTCAATCAATGGCACTATGAAATGTTGAGCTGGCCTTGGCAGGTGGACCTGCTGTAGAAAAAAAAACAACTACAAATTAAATCCCAAGATTGCTTGCTGAATGCATTTGAGGAAGATAAGAATTGTAAACCATAAAACGGGAGATGAAACAGATCCACATAGGCTTGGATGTCTGAATAAACCTAAACTGACTGACCCTATACTTGGACGGAATTCTCCATTCTGCCAATTGCGATCATAGATTTTAAGAAAAAAAACTAAATTAAACCAGACTACTGTAAACTTTGTCTGTGGATGTATGCTTATTCAGAAGCATTACGATGTACAAAAACACAGTAAAAATGAATAAATAATCCACCAATAAATAACGTCCAGATTCTGCGGCTGTCAGGCACACAGGATTGGCTTCAAGGGTTCAGAATAACAACAGTCCGCTTCTGTACAACAGAAATTCAACAGAGGAGCAGATATGAGGATGGTTGTGGATTCGGTGGTGATGCAGACAACGATAAAGGGATGGCCTACAAATCACTTCGACATGCCTTTCTTCATTGAATGATATCTCTGGCCAAAGGTTAGCTGCACCAGTGGTTGGGTCGGTAAATATTGATGTCACATATTCCAATGTATTCATGCATGGGCATCTTTATTTAGAAGTGGGCGTTGCTGTTGGTAAGCCCTCGCCCATCCCTGCACCACCTGAGGATACAAGGTCATTAAGGCAGTTTGAAGAAAATAAGTAAGCAATTGTACTTATTAGCCACATTCTGTAGCATAGCATGGGGATCAACATAGTAAATACGTTCTTTGCTACTGTAAGATAAAATTAGATCGAAGCCCCAATTTCAAAGAATGGCTTTTTGTCGCCACCTAGTGCTCTTAATAATATTAAACTAAAGGAGTTGCACGGTTATATGTAACTGTTCATCTGCAAGGTTGAAAGGTTGCGTTCCCTAACACTGTTGCAGCTACCTTTTACTTATTAAAACAAGTTAAATGTAGCAGTAATAGTTTTGACACATATATTCGTATTTGGGCTAATCAATGTCATGAACTAGAGCTGCCTACCTTAGTGTCCTCCTCTTTCCATAGCATCTCTTGTTCCACCTCATTCAGCTCCTCAGATGGATCGTATGTGTACACTGGTAGTAACTGGTGCCTGAGCCTGTCGATTCTGTAAGCGCATAACCAGAGAAAAGATCAGAAAGAACAGAGGCAAAACAATGGACTCATCTTGTGACATCAGTGTATGGTTGTAATATGCTAGAACTGATATATAAATGTACCTTCGCCTCTTGCGTACATACATTACCTGCAGAAAAAGAGAAAGTATAATATTACATACTCTAATATTGTTTCGATACAGAAAACCAAATATTATATTGTATCATAGAAATATTGTGTCCCTTTAACTTTACAAAATATAGAAGTCCAGGGCTTTGAAAAGCCACATTTTGGGCATAGTAACCTACAAAATTGTGGCAAAGACATCAAGTAATATCCCTCCTCCCAACCAACCCTGCTTGTCACTCACCACAGCTGCAGCTATCCCAATGACGGTGATAAAGAAAAAGGGAACAAGAACGTAGCTGACTGCCACATCCCCATCTATGGAACCAGGAGGTTCAGCAGTGCTATTGCTCATTGCATATGGTCAGGAAGAGGATGGCACAAGGGGGCCGCCTGGCTAACCCAGTAAGGGCTTCACAAGCAGCCAAATAAATCCCTTATCGATGGTAGAAGCTGGGCAGCGGCAACAGTCCTTGCCTCGAGTTTCTTCCCTGCTGTTTACGCCTCATCCTTTATGTTCATGTGACTCCCACATGGTCTCTCTGCCCTCCCTAATCAGTGTGAAATCTGCTAGAGAGGCATGGAGAAAAATATTTGCTGGTTATGCATAGCCATTTCTGCAAGGGAAATCATACAGTAAATGGGTATCACAAAACACACATAATGGGCCCCTACCTACTTCCTTGTTTTTTCGACAAAGTGCCACAATGCCCATTATTATGCCCTACTTCTCTCATGACTGATCGACCAATTTAGGCTTTATAGATAGACGAAGATTACATCCCAGCCCACGATTGCATTACATATTTCTAAATGCTAAATATATGGCCGTTGATTGGCTACCATTAGAAAGTCTAACTACTTGCTGTTTGCGAGGCTAAATTAATCGTGATCTTGCAAATGCAAGTCATCTTTACAAAAGTTCGACCTGTCAGTAATATCTTTGCTAGCTAGTAGTATTATTACTGCAAGCTAGCCAAACATTTCAAGCTATTTATGCTTAACTTTAGCGTAACTGTCTAAGTATCTTGATTCATTAATATTTTTGTGTAATAGCAGTTATTTCATGCAGCAATGCAACACGTTGTTAAAAATCATGAAAATGTGAAAAACACAGATTTCATAATTCCTTTTTCAGCATGTTTCAGACTGTCAGTGTCACAGGCGCGTAGCTTGCTTAGCTACAGGCTGCTAGCGTCAACGTAAATTATCCGTTTAATGTCCTTAGCTAGCCAGCTTGAAATTCAATGGAGCAACAACTTTATGTCAAAACACAGACTCGTTATTTGCTTAGCATTTGTGAATTTTCCTTAATACTCATAATTGTCACTATTTTTGTGGGTCAGCTTAAAACCCCACAGGACCACACTGGCTTGGGCCATGGCCTTGGGAGATGGAACGTGTCCGTCAACATTAGCCTAAATTTGCTTGTCAGGCTAATGTTACAAAACATGAGCTAACTACCACAATGGCAACTGCCCACACCCAGTAATTTTAGCTTTGCATGACACAGGTGAAAGTTATCTACCAAACAAATTGTTACACAATCGACTTAGCTACTACTAGCTCTTTCTGAGCCATCATAGTTCTTCTGACTGAAACGATTTTATACGTAGACTTTTATAAAAACTCACTCACCTTTGAGTTGACTTGTTCTAAAACCAACTTATGTTTGCAACACAGCCAATGAATCAGACATTACGAACCGTGAAGTAAACAATGTCATAACATGTTCCTGCGTCAATGCGTGTAATAATATTTTTTAACTGAGTACTAGTTCTGGCTTTTGTCACTAGGTGTCGCCAGGTCAAACATAACGGACAAACCGATATTTCAAAACAGGCACTGGGGGACTAAGCTGGTAAAAATAAAGCTACCAAATCATACTTTATTATTATATAGCCTATTTACATTTGGTATGACTTTGTATTGTTAGACTACCTGGATTCTTTTTTTGAGATCCACATTAGTTTTAGTAGCTACAATATGCAGTTCAGCTATCACATAAATAGATTGTTCTACAGAATAAAGTGTCTGAAAAGCGAAGTGTTAAATACAATCTATTAATCAAATGTTAGTTGCCTTGTAGCTAATAACAAAATTAAATTAGCTTTCAGTTTTGTTTTCCTCCAATAAATGGAACAAGATTCAACAGGAATTAAAATTAGTGTAGTTTGTTTTTGTTGAACAATTTAATTAAACTTGTATTGGAGGATTTGGTAGTTGAAGAGTGATCTTGTTTTGGTTGAAGCTTAAATATTATACTGTTTTGTAAATGTTGAAACCTATTTGTATCATTTGCTTATTTTATTTATTTATTTGTTTTTGTTGTTCCAATTTATATATTTTGCCTTTAAACAGGGCACTGCTGGAAAACAGACCTAGGCTTAGTCAGTTACCCCTGTATAAATAAATTAAATAATAATAACTATGATATGGAAAAATACAAGATGGACAGTGCTTTTTGTTCTGCCATATCCAGTTACTTCTACGGGACTCTTTTTCAAGGAACTAGTATTTTCCTCATTTAAAAGTTATAATTTAAGACCTATGTGCTTGAACTCCCAAAGAAGGTCAAACTTAGAGCTCTACATAGCATAAGATCATGCTTTTCACTTGAAAACAGAAAGGCAATTGTAAAATTGACCCTCTTCATGGATTGTAATTATAATTGTAATTATAATTATTATAATTATAATAAAAATAATTATAATTATAATAATTACTGCATCAAGGGACTTTAAAATAGTTGGGGCTGCATGCATCTATACAATATCACCTATTGTATAGATGCATGCAGCCCCAACTATTTTAAAGTCCCTTGATGCAGTTTTGTTACTGGGGATAGTCTTAGAACTCATCATTGTACACTGTATAAAAAAGTAGGATGGTCTTCTCGTAGTGACAGGAGAGAAAAGACTTTGTCTTATTTTTGTTTACAAGGCATTGCTGGGCAAGTTACCTTTTTGCCTGACTTCACGTTTAAAACACAAATTCAGAAGTCATAGGACACGCTCCCAAGACTATATCATCGTTGAAAGCCCCAAAGTGAAAACAGAATTTGGTAAATCAGTTTCCATTTTTTTTTTTGCCTCTGATAAATGGAACAAGATTCAACAGGAATTTAAATTAGAGCAGTTTGTTTCTGTTGAACCATTTAAACTTTTATTGGAGGATTTGGTAGTTGAAGATTGTTCTTGTTTGGGTTGAAACATAAAAATTGTAGCCTACTGTATTGTAAATACTGTAACGCGTTTATTTTCTGCATATCGTTTATTTATTTTTGTTATATATGTAATTTATATGTTATATAAGTAATTTATACATTCTGCCTTTACACAGGGCACTGCTGGAAAAGAGACCAGGTCTCAGTCGGTTACCCCTGTATAAATCAAATAAATAATAATACTGTATAGCTGTCAGCTTTCGTTCTTGTTGCAGATGCTCTTTTTAAGAATCCGTGGAACTCGGGAGTCCAGCATATTCCAGGAATTTTATTTTTCTTGGAATTGTGAGTCATTCAAGAGGATCAGTGTGTGCCATCAACCAAACTCCCCTCTCTATCACACACGCTCACATTCAACCAAAAACAAGAAATACAATGTACATAATTATATAAGTTCTAATAATTCAGCTTTCTCTACCATCAGGTCAGAGTTTACCTTCTGAGTTAAAAGAAAGGGCAAACAGGTCCGTATTGTAGCCTGGCACAGTCTTGAATTATTTGAAGGAGGCGCTTACCACTAATACACAATCTCCCCATTGTTCCTCTGTCAGTGGTTTCCTCAGAAAACACCCAGGGAATATTTTCCTAGAAAGTGCTCAGACCTCAGCGAAAAATGGCTAAGATTAAACACTTTATTAAAGTCTGGCTTATATCCATAAAGTCTGGTTGTATTTTTGGACACAATTCATGGCGCAACAAATAATAAGGCTCTTTATTTTCTTACCATTGGTTCAACTAATCCCACCTTTAGGGTTTAGTTGTTTAGCCAGTTCTTATGCCAACAAAAGTTTTTCTTAAATTACTGCGCAAAATAATTTTAGGCTGTGCTAGGTTCATTATACACACCACCATTCCTCTTGTCAATGCCTGCGGCAAAAGGTACAACAGCCTTCAAAATGAGTAATTGTAGAGTTATTTTTTACCTCACTACAGTGAAGGACAAATGACAAATGAATAAAGCTAACTTATAATACCGTAACAACTGAGATAGTATTTATAGTTTGGCTTTGTTGCTCAATAATCAAGCCATTTATAATTTTGTTCTCGTGTGGTGATTTATGGTCATCTGCATAGTCTTGTTTTTGTGTTTTTGTTTTGTTTTGAACTGGTTAAATAAAGATTATCCTTATTATGTGAGGCAAACTGAGCCCAGATAATACAAATGTTTTGTTATTTGAATGTTGGTGAAATGTCCAATAATGTGTATGGAATTCTCACAATGTTTACATAGAAACATTTTCTTATTGTTTTCCTAAATATATGAATAAACACATTCTGGTGAATGTGAACTTACGATCTTAATCAAAAACAAATACATTTATTATTGAGTATTTCCAGATTTTTACTCGAAAAAGTCACTTGGTACCCGCATGGCTCAACTTACCTTTTACCTTTGGAGAGTTGAACCACATGATCACTTTGTTTTAAGAAGTACTATTTTTGTACAACATTAGATGCATTCTAATGAATTAAAATGAAAGTATTAATATCCTGAAATATAGGTGGATATATGTCTTAAGCATTAGTCAAATGATTCCTTGTCGAGAGGAGACTAAAGTAAAAACTGTCTCATTTCATCCCTCTCTCCCCAAATATTATTTCATAATAGAATTGACTTGAAAATCTCTCTCTCTCTCTCTCTCTCTCTCTCTCTCTCTCTCTCTCTCTCTCTCTCTCTCTCTCTCTCTCTCTCTCTCTCTCTCTCTCTCTCTCTCTCTCTCTCTCTCTCTCTCTCTCTAATTCCAATTTCCAATTGTGAGCCTGCACTGGATTGTAAGCCTCATCTGGATACATCAAATTTGAACAGCAGGAATAATAGTTTAAACATTCTTAAATAATAAAGAAAAATGTCAAACATCAAACTGTTTTTTTTTTATATATTGGAAGTGAATTGAAAAATATAGAAAAAGTAAATAGTTTGAACTTGAACAGGTTTACATGTCGATTTCAAAAAATTATACCACTACCTGATAAAACGTTTGCTGAAACAAATACTTTTGAGGACCAAGTTTACAAAAGTGACCAATTCATCCAATATGCAAGTGTGAATTTAGAGACAATCCAACGACACAGACAGAGAAATGGTTCCTAGAGCACAAAGGGGTATTCCAGCAAGAAGTTCTTCAGTCTTCCGGGTAATGGCAAGCAGTGGTGATTTCGAGAGTGCTGGTTGATAGTCACCCGACAAAGGTGCTGCAGACTGGGAGAGACTTTACGGAGTGGCCTGATGAGTTTCATCTGCAACGACGTCTCTGCAGCCAGACAGCTGGAACTTACAGAAATGTTTTGAGATTCAAGTTCAGTTTTCTGGTTAGCCAAATGTCTAGAAGTCAGATAATAGTGCTGTACAAGATCCAAAGCACTCTCGAATCGCTGCAGTTGAAGCCGTGCCATCCCCACAGAGTCAAAACCAAACATGCCACCAGAGTATTGGATGCGGAGGTGTGTGGGGCCCATGCTGGTGGTCATGGACAGAGTTAGAACAAAGCCCTGGTAGGAACTATCTCTCAACAGAAAAGTACCTTCTGGAGCATCGCTCAGGACCTGCTTTGCCTGAGCAGCAGTTAAGGAGCCCCAGTACCAGCCTGGAAAATGCACACATAGGATTAGGTCAGTCACATTTAAGGACACGTTTTAGATTACAGCAGCAGTGTAACCGGTGTTGCAGTTGTTTGTCATGTAGCGAGATACAGACTAAAATTGAACTGCTATAAATATTGGAGAAACACACACACACACACTCTTAAATAAGAATGCATTTCTATGAGGAGGCAGGGCAAGAGAAAGCGGCAGTACATAATGTACAAAGGGTGTATCCCAAAAGATTTGTCCAACAATACAAAGACCTTGCTTAAGAAAGATGCCTATGCTTTTAATCTATTATACATGTACATTTTGATAAGCCTTCTAACCTGAGTCATGAAGGTGGGACATGGCTTTTGATAAGTCTGTGGCATTCTGCCCTGATTCAAATAGATTCGGATCCAATAACTCTCGGTCCTTGAACCACACAGAGTGGATGGATTTTTCGGATATTGTGGTCTGTAAGATCATTGATCCGGACTGTATAGAGGGGAAATATAAGAAGATTTAAAGAAAATGTCAAAAAAGATTAAAAGGATCTCCAAGATGTTACCCCATGATGTGGTCAATTCTTAAAATAAATCTTGTCTATTCAGGATTTGGCCCCAAAACACATTTATGAAGAGTCTTTGCATGCATTCCTGATTCTTGCAAACTAACCTTTTTTGCGTGCGTCGTCGGTTTTTGGGTAGGTCTTATTGCGGCAGGAAAGTAGACTTGCTTGTTCGCGCAATCAGGTTCGGGAGTGGTTATGGCACTCAAAAGCAGTGATTTAGGCTAGTACATTGGGAAAGTAAGTGGGTTAAGAGTAACCCACCAATACAAAACTGCCCCAAACAAAAGACCTACAGCTTCCACTGGTCACAGGCAATTGTATTTCCCAAGACACAGAAATTCCATGGTGAAATGCGATTACTTTCTTTTTATGTAGCGGGGTTTTTGTTCCGTCGATCAGGGCAAGCGCATTTCGCTTTCCAGGAACATTCTCAGAAAGACATGTCACGTGATTGATTTGATCCAGCCACTGGCTCCTACTCTCGAGATCACATCGTCCAGGAAGGCTTGTTGTTAACTCAATCATGGACTCTGGTTCAGCATATTACATAGCCTACTTATCCCGTTGCAAGAGGAAATGCCATGTTGGAAATGCTGGATGTTCGTGATTTGCTGTCAGTTTAGGCCGTCTTGCGGTGTGTGCGTGCCTCCGAGTAGGCTATGTGATTGTGTGTGTGTGTGTGTGTGTGTGTGTGTGTGTGTGTGTGTGTGTGTGTGTGTGTGTGTGTGTGTGTGTGTGTGTGTGTGTGTGCGAGAGAGAGAGTGACGGCCTGCATGTGCGTGTGTGTGTGTGTGTTAATTTGTATAGCGCTTTTTACAGACAAAAGTCACAAAGTGCTTTACACGAGCAAAACTAAAATCACAGTGTAAAAAAAAAATACACGCAACTAAAAACACAGAACACTAAAAGATGAACAATAACCAATAGACAATAAATACATAAAAAGCAGACCTAGTGCATAAAAATTACCCAAATGCCTGTCTAAACAGATATGTCTTTAGCTGGCTTTTAAAAGAATACACAGAAACAATAGACCCTAAAATTGTGGGCAGAGTATTCCACAGATTAGGTGCTACAGCCTCAAAAGCTCGATCACCACGCGTCTTTAGGCGTGTGCGAGGGACAGACAATAAAAGTAGCTTGTTTGACCTAAGAGAGCGAGCTGATGAGTGTGGACGAAGTAGATCGGCCACACACGCAGGAGCCTGCCCGTGCAATGCTCTGTAAATTAAAGTGAGAATTTTAAACTGGATCCTGTACGCAACAGGGAGCCAGTGAAGAGTTTTGAGTATAGGGGTGATGTATAAGGGTGACGGTATTTAGGTGATATATAGTGTCTTTAAAAACGTAACTAATTTTAGTACAAATAAGTATTGTATTGTATAAGTATTTTTGCCGAGGTAATGTGAAATCTGTTGCTGATCACCAAATTACCTTCAAGTATGCCTATAGGCTAATACAGGTGAATTAGTCATTCCTTTTTTGACTAGGCCCACTTGATTTTTTTTTTAATTAATTCTCTTATCTCTCCATATCCTGTTAATCTTTAGGCTATTAACATTATTTTCCACTCTATGTTGTTTTGCTTCTCAGCTTGTCGGAAATTAAATTTCTTAGTTGGATCCATTTGTAGCCTAGCATATAGGCTTATAGCCCATAAGCTTGCGCCCATCCAGTTTTGCGCCGCAGCCATGTCAACTTTATAAAAAAATGTTATCAATGGCAATGCTATATATAGGTTTGAGCTTCCAATAAGATTTGCCCCAATTCAAAACAACAGAAATACAATGTGCATGTTCATAATGTTGTTTAACTTGGATGTCGACTGGCTATGACAGGAATGACTGCTTCACAGAGCACTGCCTTAGGTACCTCTACAAAGAGGGAAAATAAAGAAGTATCTGTATACTTCCTTGCATGCATCCTTTTATTTGTTTCCGCATCAGCTTCTTCATCTCCTATGTCTTTTGACATATTTTTTTATGATGAATCTGGTTTGTACACATAGGTGTAATTTGAATCTAGATTGCTTGACAAAGTCACTACTGGTTTTGACCAGGTCATACATCAGTGATTCATTATATTATAGTTTTGCATTATATATTGACGCACAACATTTTACACTGTGACTGTGATCCTTTGTGCACACCGACTAATAATGGCATGAAATAACCTATAACACACTCATGAGGGGCTGAGTGCCTTACCTACATGGACCCATATAACCAATAATCCACATTCAGGATACAAATGCTAAATCCAGACCGGTCTAAGACACATTTCGTTTTGTGAGTTCTCCATAGCTTGACAATCTATTTAGTTTAGTTTAGTTTAGTGGCCCACTAAAAATCCAAAACCCATGTGATGCTGCACAGAAATGAGAAAGTTGCGTCATCTGCTCATAAGTCAATGTTGTAGGCCTATACCTATATAAATAATAATATTACTTATTTTATTTATATGGTGCTTTTCTGAAACACAAATACGCTTCAGATGTGGAGTCTGTCTCACAGTAGTCTGTTATGGAAACCTTCCTGCTTCACTGACATTAAAACAGTGATATAGTGCCATCTTGTGGTGATTCTTCTGTTTACAAGAAATGTCATAATTTGCAGAATTCTTTTTTACTGAAGAAAAAAAACGATGTTGACCTTTCTTACATAAGAAGTAGTCTATATTTTATCACGTTAATAGTTGAGACTTCCGTTGTAGTCTATGATACATTTTTCATGTTCGTAGTCCGAAGAGAGGGAAAAAACACCATCCCCCAACGCGGGCGAGCGCTTTCAGCCCCCTTTTGCCGTGTGCACTGTGATAACGCGGATGCAGTCTCTTGCAGAAAACGCAGGGTCACCTTCTGTCATTGCAAGAGAGAATTGATAATATTTTGCTGGAGATTTGGGTAACCGTGTTACATCCCTGGTAAGTCAGTCATGCATGCACGTAGCTTGATGTTGCATTTCTACAATGATTAGACAAGTCGTGCATCATCTTGGTAAAGGGCGATGTGGGGATAAAGGAATCTCACGTTATTCCCTTTATGGCGGTTATTCAGATAGATGTATTTAGCTTTTGCAGGTTTCAGTCTTGTTCCAGGTTATTAATTAAGTCGATTTGTGTTCATAATCTATGTCAGTTAATTTTGTTATGATGTTGGAAATGTTGCGATATTGGGTTAGGACGAGAATCTAAAGATATCTCTGAGCTTTAATTGTAAAGTAAGGCTATATGACATGTTTATCGTACTGGGCTATTAAGGGCCTACAGTGCTGGATTGTGTAATTCGTCATTTCGTTCCAGGCTTCTACATTGCAATATGTTTTTTTTTCTCACAGAACGCGATAATGGCACGACAATTGAATCAACACAAACTTCGCAAATTGGTATTCGTGTTTCTTTTCTTTTTTTTATGTGAAAACGCTTGCAAGGTAAGCAAGCTGTGTTATAGATGTGTGCAATTTTAGGCTATTGTCAAGCCTTACAAAAACAAAACAGCATCAGGGGTTTAAAAAGGAATTTACTGTAGAAAGTGCGAATGAGTGTAACCTACATTCCATATAGTCAATGGTGGCCAAGGTTGTGAGGGAATTGCAATAGGTTCACCCTTAATTGTCTATGCGTGTCTAAGCGCAATGAGATTTAATCAGCTGGTAGTCATGTTTAAACTAATAAAACAGTGGGAAAATGGGAGTATATAAATGACAGTAACCGCGTTATGTCACAGCACTGTAAGAGCCATATTGGTATTTCCGATTAAGTGCATTTCGCCCTTTCGAAACAAACAGCTGCATTTCAAGTAAACAATCAGCCCAATCTCTCTCTCCGTCTCAATTCAACCCCCCCCCCCCACCACCACCACCACCACCTCTCTCTCTCTCTCTCTCTCTCTCTCTCTCTCTCTCTCTCTCTCTCTCTCTCTCTCTCTCTCTCTCTCTCTCTCTCTCTCTCTCTCTCTCTCTCTCTCTCTCTGTCTCTCTCTCTCTCTGTCTCTCTTTTATGGTTTATGGTCTGTTTGGTTGTACGGAACCAATACTGTGTGAGTATGACATAAAATAGTAGACATGTTGCGTGCTGATGATACCGTTTTTTACTATACCGTAGATAGAGTTGGCATGTGTGTTGTGGCTAGATGATTTGGGGAAGGAAAGGTGGGGATCTAAAAGCCTTTCGGCTATGCTTTTGGAGCTATCCTTGGTGCTGAATTGAGTTCCACCATCGTTGAGCTGGATAGCTGGAATAAACATCCGTTAACAAAGCTGCCTCAAAGTAAATTTTTAGACACAGCTAAGGAAGGGAGTGGAAGGGGGGGGGGGGCAGATAGCAAACTTTATCACTAACACAGGATGCTAATCTTAACGTCATGGGACACTGTAAGTAGTTCATCCCCACTCTACAGCGGGTTTGGTAATAGCTGACAGAAGATTAGTAGAGATTAGTGAAAACCAGGTTATATTTTCGTCTGAATATTAGGTCAGTTTTTCTTTAGAAATTCGAAAGGTTCACACCTGGTTTGTCTTTAATATGTATATACTCGTGAAATGGATGGAGCTGCGAGTACAATGGCAGTATTTCTTTATCATTAATCTATAGTTGGAAAGTACACAGGGATTGACATGCTGGCCACACAGGCCTTGACTCATAGTTCAGGCAGGGTCTCACACAAACATTCATTAGCTGTTCTCAGCCATCTCCTGCCATTGTGGCTTTCAATATTAGCTTTAACAGCTATCAGATTTGTAATATGTCAGTTCTCTACACCAAACCGGCCAGATTAAATTTGACAAAGATATAACAATTTAATATTTTACAACCAGATCAGGACATGGCAATGTGTTTTTGCCATTTAGGCTACATTATTCCAAATAAATATGACAGTCTGACTTATTGATCAATAAATCACACATGGATTATTTATCCAGGTGAGGTTAGCTGATAAAGTAGTTAATATATGTTGTGATTAACTACCTGTGGGAACAGGTTCAAGAGGAGGGCACTCACTGGGGAGTTGCTAGGTCTACCAGAGTCCTGTGCTGTTGTCGACCTGTGCAGCTACACCTGGAGAAACTCTGGGTTAGAGCACGGTCTTTAGGGGAAGGGATTATGGTGGAGGAGAAAGTGATGTCAGCCACCAGCTCAGTTGTCCATTCACATCCAGACCTACATTCACTTTCTGTTGATTGGCTTGCTTACTTCTTACTGATATACATACCAATGTGTTTTGATCATCTCCTACCTAAACGCTCCCCTCGAGTTAGTTAAAAAATATGTCGCCGAGGCAACCGCTTTTAATGCAGCCTGATATGTTTTGTAGTGATCAGATTAATCATAGTGGGAATCTTTTTGAGATACTGACCCCCCACTGGTGGGTGTGCTAACACCATCTCCTCCTCTGACCTTTTACGTAAGGCCATGCAGTATGCGATATATTCAATATTTCTTACACTCTTTCTCTCTGACTGACCTATTGTTGTTTGTTGCACTTGTCTCTCTTCTCTGCTCTCTCTTGTTTTGTTAGAGGCTGACCTGTCTTTTGTTCATATAAGGTGGTGGCTAGGTCCTACGGGAGCTTTGTGAGAAAGAACAACGTGGGAAGGTGATAGCAGTTTGGCACAGAGAGAGAGAGAGAGAGAGAGAGAGAGAGAGAGAGAGAGAGAGAGAGAGAGAGAGAGAGAGAGAGAGAGAGAGAGAGAGAGAGAGAGAGAGAGAGAGAGAGAGAGAGAGAGAGAGAGAGAGAGAGAGAGAGAGAGAGAGAGGGGAAGCTAGTGTTCTCTTTTTTTCAGAGAAGACAGGGGTGTTTGACAACCTGTGAAAAAAGGAGGCAATGTGACAATGGTGGGTCTGAAGGGCAGCTAGGCTGTCTTGTTTCTCCAATGCAGAGGAAAACACACGGCTGGCTTTTTCCTTTGCTATGTAGCTGTGCATATGTTTCATTTGTGTCTTGTTTGAAAGCAGGATCTTTGAAATATCCAGTCGTCCTTTTTTATTTGACTGTATCACAGGATTCCAGTTGTTCAGGCAAAATAAAGTTACTTAAGAAAACCATCATAACAATTACAAAAAATCACATTTAACCCAAGATAATGTTGAAAACTTGTGCAATCAATCCAATAAATCACTGTTAAAATGGACGTTACATTGAATGCTGCTGCTCACAGAGGTAACGGTTCATATTGTTATTGATCAAATTTAATTAGCATGCATAGACATGTATGTATGTGTACAATGCAGCATTTATTTCTTGGTCTGTGTGTGTGTGTGTGTGTGTGTGTGTGTGTGTGTGTGTGTGTGTGTGTGTGTGTGTGTGTGTGTGTGTGTGTGTGTGTGTGTGCGTGCGCGTGTGTGTGTGTGTGTGTGTGTGTGTGTGGGTGTGTGTTGGATCTTCTACGTTTGCCTCGTCTGAATGCGGATTCTCCTTACACAAGTCCACGTCACAGGGAAGCAGCGCACCGACCAATGATTTTGGTCTTCCCAAAATGGACACCGACATAGCCTGTTTGGTTTCAACTTCATAAAAGCTGTACTACACTGAAGTGCTAGTGTTGTACTTCCTATCCCGGTGTCACGGTTTGTGGCTGTCCTTGTTGTAGTGGCACGCTCATTAAACCGGAGGCGGTTTGCATAGTTGTTGTGAACACTAGAGGGTGTGATCCTTATGGGCTAGTTCAGGCTGACCTCAAGGCATCCTCTGAAGATTGTATCTCCATTTAAGTCTCCTCTTGTTTGCTTTTTACAGAGCCCACATTACATTGCAAAAGTGAAATTGATCCTGGTCTTGCTGTTATGGCCTATACTGAATATCAATGGGTTTCCATGCATGGTGGATGATATATCGATTTATCAGATCTGTTACTGCTTGTTGGCACCGAAACATTGAAACAGTAGAATTGAAAAGGTTTACATTTGGAGGTCCCTATTGCATATCATTTTTAACAGTGTAGTTGATTTGTTTAGTGGATGAGGTCATTGAAGTGTGTGTCTCTCTGTGTGTAGCCTATACTTATTAATAGTGAGATTCTAGAACAGATGGCATAGAACACATGTAACCGGACAGACTGCCTGGGATTTCCCCACATTTCCCAGGCCTTTGTTCAGGTTTGCGTGGGAATAGGGAATATATTCAGAGTATACTTACTTTACAGCTTAATGATTCTGCCTTGTCAAAGACCCACGCAGTCATTTCCGATGCGCAGGAGAGCGGAGAATACATAAACAAGTGTATCCTTGTTTTCATAGGGGCAAAATCATGAATGTTTAATGTTTAGAATTCAATGGAAATGGAATGCCTGGGTAATTCTGTTCCGGAATCAGACCCACACGTCACCCTGGTGCTGGTTTCCATAATGGAGGGTCCAAACAAAACAACACCAACCCGTTTGTTGTCTCTCTCTGTGTCCACAGGTGACCTCCCGTAGAGGACAGCAGCTCTCTCTGTGGGGTTTATGGAAACCTGACCTCCCATTGGTGGAGAAGGTGAGTGGTGTCTTCTCCTCTCCTCACTTGCATAGCGATAGTCGTTAACGTGATTATGGTTTTTGGCAGAAGTGATCTCCAAATGATTGTTCTCTTTCCGCTCGCGTAACATCTTCCTAAATAGTGTTCCTGTTAGAATAACTAAACAATCACTAGGAACATCAGCGATTTTTCTCAAGCTTTGGTAGAGTTTACCGGAGATGGACACTTTAGACACCGAGGAGTACAGTAGACAGTAGACACTGAGGAGTACAGTAGACACTGAGGAGTACAGTAGACAGTAGACACTGAGGAGTACAGTAGACACTGAGGAGTACAGTAGACAGTAGACACAGGAGTACAGTAGACAGTAGACACTGAGGAGTACAGTAGACAGTAGACACTGAGGAGTACAGTAGACAGTAGACACTGAGGAGTACAGTAGACAGTAGACACTGAGGAGTACAGTAGACAGTAGACTGAGGAGAAAAGCCAGTTATCCCATCTAACAACATTATTCTGAGCTACTGTTTAGTTATGTTGCAAAATGGTCAGACATTGTGTCGATGAAGATAATGTTAAGGTTGATTGAGATAGTTGGCTGAGCTAGTTTGGTGTATGTATCTTCCACAGGGTCTGCTTAGCTGCGTTGTGTCTCAGCAGGCCTTCTTCAACTGATCTCAGATCACTGGGAGTTGATCATTGTACTAGCCGAGCTTTTCACCAGAATGAGGTTAGGAATTCACAATCCGAATTTCATCATCTCCCCGACCCCTAGGAGAGCAGAACACCTTCACAGGTTGGAATAATCCTGGAATCATTGTTGTCAATTTCTCGGGGTGGGGTGTGCGTTTAGCAGCGGGGAGCGGAGGAGGAGGAGGAGGAGAGGCTGTATGGAGATCACAGACAGTTGTTTGGATACCTTCCGCAGTCGCGCATAATCAGCGGATGTTACCCCCCCCCCCCCCCCCCGCCCCCGTTCCACAGACCAGCAGACCAGGGGTCCATAGTCGATGTGTGGCCTACGGCGAAAGACGGGCAGCAGGGACTTGTTCTGCACACTGTCGGCAGAAGACAGGCAGCAGCAGGGACTTGTTCTGCACACTGTCACATGCAGGCGTGTTGATCTATGAAACCAATATGAGGCGACTGAACCATTGATTCCGACCGCCCAGGTTCCAATTTCCAGTGCTCTTCAGTCCATGTACACTAAGAGGGTCAAACGGGTCTACCCAAGAGCTTATTCATTACTTTCCCAACTCAATTTTCCCACAGACTAAATGATAGTGTCCGTCTCCATGTCTTGCTCCATCCAGTTGATCTGTCAACAGGATATTGTGTGTCATATAATAGCACAATCGATTATTTTCACCAAAACGGCTCTGCTGTGACTGAAAGCATCATCATCTCTTGGATTCTGTAGGCAATATTGAGCTTGACCATCTCTTTTTTTGTTGTGGTGTTAGGTTAAAATGAAAAGAGCATGGTGCTTATGTGGACTGTGATCTTTTATAGTTTTCTTCTCTGAGATAGTTTTGCTAATTTTAGGGGAATTTGTTATTGGCACACTGATGATGCCATCATTTAAGTTGCATGCCCATCTTCAGGACCACTATACAGTATGTGTCAGTTAAGAGTTAGCATCATCAATTGGGGAGTATATTAAGTATTGGATGTTGATGCTGCAAAGAAGTCTATCAGCGGTTCCATTTGATTTGTCTTTGCAGATTAATTTATTTGTCTTGATCGTTACTGTTGTTTTTGTTTACACATACATAAGGTTGGTAAGAGGGAGGAAACAAAATGGAGTCTCCTAGTGTAAGAAATGCAGAGGATTTCCCCATGCAGCTATACTCTCCCTCCGCCCTATCACGCTAATTCAGAAGAACATCTATTCTTGCACAGCCGCAGACACCCTCACGTGCACATGCACACGTAGATGTGTTGCCTTTGAAGAGACCCCATCAGTATGCAGCGCAGTGTCAGCCAGCTAAACGGGAAGACGGCAGAAAGCTGGTTGGTGGGTTTGAAGAGCATCACTCCCCTGATTTACCAACGCCTCTCCTCCCTCTCCTCTCCTCTCCTCCCCCTCCCATCCCCCTCTCCCACTCTCTTCACTGGTTGAGAGAGAAAAAACTGGAACGCAGCCGAGAGCCGTGATGAGTGCCTCCATTCTCTCTTGTTCCTCTCTCTCTCTCTCTCTCTCTCACCCTCTCCCGGTCCGGAGCTGGCAACCATTGCTGCGGCTCATTCCTCCCGACACAAAATATGTCTATTGTGTCTCCCTCCCCCTCCTACTCCCCCGTCATCGTTTTTTTCTTCCCCCTCCCCCCTTTTGGGTTCTCTCCCTTTCCTCTCTTCTTACGCACACTCACTGTCACCGGGAGGCTTGGCAGTTACATAAGCACTGCAGCAGCTCTGAGTGGACACTGTGCTAAATCAAGGCTGGGACCGAGTTGCTGGTGCCGTTGAGGGGGCAATGGGGGGATGTGTGTGAGAGGGGTTGATTGCGCGTATCGGCACACCAGTGTTGCACTCTTTTGTTTGAGCTTGAGTGTGTCTGCGCGTGAGAGAAAGAGAGAGAAAGAGAGTGGGTGGAGTGTGGTGTTGTGTGCGGTGTGTGTGTGTGTGTGTGTGTGTGTGTGTGTGTGTGTGTGTGCGCGCGCGTGGTGTTTGCTGGTGCTCCTTTCATTTTATGAACAAAGCCAAGCCCCTAGTGCACCATGAAATGTATGTTCTGCCTTGCGATCAACCCTTAGTCTTTACGCTTCCTCGCCAAGCTGTCCGTTGATCTATATGGTCACTTTGGAGATGTGTTAAATGGTAAGGCAATTAGCCTACCTTAATTAAAGTCACACATTAATGGTGGTTTTGCCGTGAGGTATAGAGCAGTTGTAATAATGATATACTGTTCTGCATTGACCTTTGTTCGATCAATGAGAAGACATCTAGTTTGGTATTGTAGTGGCTTGGTCGGTATCACTGAACAGAGCACGTTGTGTAGCTGTAGAACCGTCTCTCTCTGACTGTGACTGGCTTCGTTGAACATCTGATTCTAGTGTGTAGTTTATTCCATACTTCTTATTGAGTCAGTCTTAATGAAGATTCTGACCTGCGCTCTGCGATGTGTATCTGAGAGTTTGTTTGTGTGTCTGTGTGTGTGCGAACACGTACTCTTGAAGCACACCTTTCTTAACAGCCCAGCAAGTAAAGATTAGTTGAATCAGGTATTTTTGTTGCTTTGTGAGAGTGGAACAAAGGGATCCAAACAGCTTGAGGATTCTCCCCCCTGTAAGAGGAGGGGAAATTGATCCAGGGGGAATGGACCTTTTCCTCCCCGAGTCTGCTGAGAAGGGGGATTCTTGGTCAGAGAGCTGAGCCATGCTGGGTTAGTCGTGATTCACGCAGCCAGCAGAGAGGTAGATCGACTACAGGGGATCGGGGGGGGGGTCACATTCAATGAGAGACACGATTGATGACGGACATGGGCCAACATGTAAATTGGCCCTGTGAGAGCTAGCACCTGCTCAAACCAAGCCAATTACATCATGTGTGCCAAAGCGATTTGTTTCTTGTGGTGTTTATTTATTTATCTTTTTTTGTTGCTTGCTTATGTTTTATGTCAGGGGAAATGGAAGGAAACAGCATCCCCATAAATGTTTAGAACAGTAAGGGTCCTCTTTGTCATTGCAAGGCTGTGCATCTGTAGAGGGTGTTTCTATGTTCTGAAATAGTAACAATCGCTATGCGTGCGTATGTTTGCATGTGTCTGTTCCAGAGGTGTTTATACATTGTTACACATGTTGTCTGAGGGCACATTCCGACATTCCGACATCTAAAAAATAGATACAACAATTCAGCCCTAGTACAATATGCTATGTGCTTTAATGAACCATAACGGTGGATTTCAGTAACAGCATGCTTCTAGTGTGGAGGGTGCATAGCCCCCCCTCGTTCTCCACCTACACACTGTCTTGGGAAAGTATCCCACACACACATGCTGCGGCTGCTGTACATTCAGCTTCGTTCCTCTCTGCGTCTGTTAAGCCTCAGACGACGTCAGTCTCTCTTGGTGCAGGAACGGAGGGTTATGAATGGGACTGCGTTCTGGAATGTGTAGCGTAACGGTGGTGACACGGTGTAGTGAACGGGAGCGCTTACGGAGCAGGTGCCCGGTGGATAGGGCAAAGAGAATGTCCTCTATTCCCTTCACTGGCACGCTGTCTGTTCTGAGAACGAACTAGAACATTCCTTTTAGACAGAAGCCAATCGTTGCTTTTCGTTTGCTGGGTTAGCAGGTAGCCCCCCTTGAGGAGAGGCAGAGAGAGGCCGTTTTGTTCTTATTTTGTTCTTTCAGGCGGCCGCTGCAGACTCCCCTATCTGGATCGACACGTCAGCCCTGATTTGGCTCTCTCGTTCCACGCCCCGGCGAGCAGTGCACAGGGGCCCCACGATGTGCCACGTCCAGCAGATAAACACACCACAACCCTCCCCTCGCCATCTCCACTCTCCCTCCCTCGGCCCCTCTCACCGTCTCTCTCACCGTCTCTCTCTCTCTCTCTCTCTCTCTCTCTCTCTCTCTCTCTCTCTCTCTCTCTCTCTCTCTCTCTCTGTCTTTTGCTTTTGCTCCCACCCCCCTCCGTCTCTTCCTCTCACATATCCAAGCCCCAGTGGCTTCACTCTACACAATAATCCCCCTCTTTTCCATTCCCATCCCTCCATCCGATTGTCATAAACACTATCGTTGTACTCCTCCCTCCCTTTCCTGTTTTAGATGACAAGTGCTCATCTTTAGCAGATATGGATACACATTAGGGATTCACATGGAGACGGGTCCTGCAACCTGATTGCAGAGTGACCTGCCCGCAATGATGTCACGCCACTGCCTGTCACTCTCTCCTGATTAATCAGTGTAATAGCCAGCATCCCACCGTCATCTCATCCGCCGTGACCCCTGTGCTAGCGTCGGCCCCGTGGCTTGGGTTAGCGACAACACTGGCTCTCCGGGTGTCTCCGGAGCGGCCGGTCGGTAGCACAAGGCTGCGCTGTCTCCTGGCAACAGGCTGTTTATTCTCAGCCGCACCCCAAGATGAATCAATGTCTCTGTCTGTTCGAACCCCGTGGCAACTCTCCCCTCGTACTCTTTATTCTGATCACTCACTTTCTGTCTGACTGACTGAATAACTTGACTGACTGACTGACTGACTGACTGACTGACTGACTGACTGGCTGGCTGACTGACTGACTGGCTGACGGTCTGACTGGCTGACTGACTCTCTGAGTGACTCACTGAATGACTCACTGAAGACTGACTGACTGGCTGACTGACTGGTTAGGTTGTGGGCTGGCTGTGTCCTCACAGCATCCTGGGCCTGCAGCCATCCTCTCCGGCTCCTCCTTCCAGTATCGTCTCCTTCCCCTGTCTCTATCCTTGAGAAATAGACCACCCCCCCACTCTCTCTCTCTCTCGCTTTCTCTCTCTCTCTCTCTCTCTCTCTCTCTCGCTTTCTCTCTCTCTCTCGCTTTCTCTCTCTCTCTCTCTCTCTCTCTCTCTCTCTCTCTATTTATGTCTTTCTCCCTTACTCCCCATGTCTCTTCTCTCTTTCTCTCTCACTGTCTTTATTTGTCCGTTCTCTCTCTATTGAGAATGTTATTTATTTTTCCATCCCCACACCTGAGTTGTCCAAACATATCTAATAAATCAACAACCAATACAGACCAGGGCCACGGTGTCGACATGGACAATTAGATCTATGTTACAAACACCTGTCTCAATGACCCATCTAGGTGGTTTGGAAATATTTGCATAAACCTCCTCCCCGGTTAGTCGAGGGACGGGGGGAAGGTAATGCCTGGTCGAGTAAAGTTAGAACTGCACTCTGCAATCTGCTTACGGTAATAGGTTTACCCAATTGTTGTGGTTCACTATCAAGACTTGAGGGGACTGGTAATTTTACAGTAAACTTCTGATTACTGTTGTTGGAGATTTGAAAATGGGTCCTTGATGTTTCACTGAAATCAAAAACTCCATACATTTTTGGCCACCTGCTACCATGATCATGTTTGGCATGTGCACACACACCATTTTCCTTCCACACATAAACAGAAATATTTGCAATTTACAATTGTCTATACTTAACCACATCAATAGTTTCTGAATGTAGCTTCAGAAACTTAATACATTACTTTGTTGAAACTCATGCCCTCTTTTCTGTCTCTTCCTGCCAGCTCCCTCCCCCTCTAAGCTATTCATGAGGCACAGAGCAGGATTATCCCTCAACCATTGAAACTCACTGGTTTGTTCACGCCACGGCGAGTCTGGACACTACCACAAACTGAAAACAAAGTTTCTGATGTCTTGTAACGTAACCACAAAAAAAAAGTGTTGGATCTGGACTGAAAAATAAGAGGAGAGAGTAGGACGCCTCTGGATATAATTTATTAACGTCTTTCTCATTTGTCATTATGATTTCCATCGAGGTAAGCCTATGTAAATGACAGTGGGTCTTTGCTAAAGGCCCTGGCGGTTTTGGTTATTCTTGTTGCTTCTTGTGTGTAGATTAATTTTGTCTTGATATCTTAATTATGAATTCCCTAAAGCATGTAATCAGGCCTGCATAATCCATGCATAGTTAATATTTAAAAGCTTTCACTGTAAGTTAGGATAGAATTGTTCTCATAAAAAAAAATGTCAATGTCGTATGTGTGACCTATAGAAACTTAAATCACATAATTTAATCAACATTTAAAAGTGTTATTCCAAACATTTATTTAAATGCAAAGTGTTAAAGTTTTTTTTTAAGATGCTTTAACTACAAAAACAAATATTTTTGATTAGATTGATGGCCGATCAAATTGATTAAATCTAACATGTCCTAATTGTAGCCTATTATAACACCTGGGTAGGGTGTTATCAGTAGGCCGTTTAAATGACTTAGACTTCAAGCAGACGGCCTGACAGAGCGAACACACTCTTGCTACTATTAAATAAAAGCATCTCTCCGTTTACCTAAATAGAAATAACAATGTAAAACTGCCCCAATAGTGTCTCTCACTCCTGCCATACTGGTTGAAAGTGATGATGGAAAATGTAGTCCTCATTCTGGCAGCCATTTTAAAAAGCAGCTTCTCAATATGCCACATCGAATTCGATTTCATAGCTGAATGATACAGAGCTTTGACCAAGTGTCTGTGTTTCTGTCTGTTGTGTCTGATGTGGATTGACCCGAATGACTGCTGCAGCAGGGACTTCACAAGACATACTGCTCTGCAACACTAATCCCTATATGAGGAATGCAGAACGCCCTAGTGGCCTAGTGCTACACCAGATCTTCCTCTGGTTAAACATAACACCCATAACCATTTCGTGAGCTGTCTGTAAGGACTTAACACAGGAACGTGTCGTTTAAGTTCAAACTGATGTAAGGCATGTAAGTCAACTCACATAGTCAACATAGTCAAATGGTGTCAAAATTGATTTATGTGACACAAATGGCATGAGCACATTTTAAAACAGGGTTATAAAGACTTGCATGCTAGGATTTGGGAGGGTGACAATATGTCTATCAAAAATATATTGTATCTGTGTCAGGTGTAATGCAGAGACTAGATGGAGATGTAGAGCAGACTGCAGCCATATGCCACGCTGTCTTTGTCGTGAGGTCAGATCCTGCTGTCTTGCAGGGGCTTATCCAGCTTTAATGTCAGTGGGCCTCTTAGCAGGGGATACAGAAGCTAATTGGAGGGTCAGGGTGACGGACAGGTGGAAAGACCTATGCTTCTACTGAGATTAACATTGGAACATGAATAACGGGTGTGACATTGCCTGCTCATCGGGAGCATACCATACTTAGCCCTTTTTGCAGACTGTCCTGAATGAGAATTGAACAGTTTGAAATTGAGGTTACTCGACCTAACGACTAAGAAGTTATTTGCCAAACTTACAAGATTGTTTTTCTGCTGTAGGGCCTTAGCTGATATACATGTATTAATTTCATAGTTTCAGAGTGCTTTCTTGTAGCTGACTTTAGTAATAAACATGGTATAATTACTAGAAAGGTGAAAGGAAATTAAGCTCCTAAGGCAGTTATTGGACTGAAAAGGAGACCAACCAGAGTTCAGGTGAAAAAGTGTCTGAGACCCGGCACATTTGAAAAACATTTCTTCAGCATTTCTAGCTAATCTACATGCTGTCTATATGATACGTATAAGTACCACTTTGTTTAACCATCAAGGTCTTTAAGGAGCCTAAGGAGACACACATTTAGTGTTAAAGCGATTCTTCACCCATTTTCGATCTTTTGGTATGTTTTTCATCAGATACCAATGTTGTATTTTAAACATAGTATCGTCATTTAGCATTTCGCTATCAAACAGCAGAATGTCAAATGAGTTGAGAAAACGAGTCACTCTTATCACTGGGGGACCTTTGTTCAATATGCTTACTTCATTTAGCCTCAACAACAACATATATGGTTTTTGAAAATCAGTGAAGTATCCCTTTAATGTTGTTGCAACTCAGAGCATACAGAGGGTAGACATCCGGTATCTTCAGATATTAGTCTGGAGTTTGCTATTTCTCTTTCTCTCTCTCTCTCGTTTCCTCTTTTTCATTCTCTCGCTCTCTTCACAGCGCTTGTGAAAGGAATGATTGTGTTATTTCCGTACCCGTCGCTCTTTGCGCCTCATCTGTGATGCTCACACTGCCAGCCTTTCAATGGCAAGGTTGGAATAAATAAAGAGAGAGGTTACTTCAGTGCTCGCAGTGTGTGGAAGAGCCTTGAGGTCTCCATGATATCACACTGCAGCCACTTCATAGCCCTTTATCCTTGCTGTGAAACAAAATGACCCATGCATCTGGTTTTATACCACATTATAATGTCTCTGTACTCTACCATACTGAATTAACTGTCACACCCTCATGAGCCTGTCTCCCCCACAAACCTTCATTTGCTTCCACTCCCCCACCCCACAGTCCCACCTGTTCAGCTCTGTTGGGTGGGGGACAGTAACGTGACGGGACGCGCTCAGCTCACTCCGGCCACACTTCCCCGAGTCACGACTCATCACGCACACAGGGGACAGGGTGTTCTAGCAGGACCCGATTCAGCTGAGCAGCCTCCTTGTTTGAAACATCGCAGCTCTCCCCAGGTCTCCTGCTGCAGTGTGTGGGGGTGGGGGGACACCAACTGGTCCGGTTCATCTTGGTAAAAGCCTGGGCGGACATGTTGGTCCGCTGGGTGACACGGACTAGATGCATTAGTGCTGGAGTGTAAAGGGCACCTTTTCTTTCTGTGTGTCAAGTCAGTGCAACTTGGGGCCGGTTTCCCAGACATTGATTAAGCCTAGTCCTAGACTAAATGCTTCTGTCAATTGAGATTCTCCTTTGAAAATGTTTTGTAGTCTAGGACGTGACTTAATCTATGTCCGGGAAACCAGATGTTTAGATTCACCCTGAGTTACCTCCTCATCTAGTGTGTGTGAGGTTGGTCATCGCTGATCCGTTCACTAAGTTATTCCTTGATGCTACACGCTGTTGTTGCGACCACAGAGTCAGCACAGGGCATGGCAGAGTGTGTGGTCTGTCATCGCTTTATCACTTTATAACGTCTACTCGCTTACAAGAGATCCTGAAGCATTCAACGTGACTTTTATTACTGTTTCAGTACAACAAATGTTCTAATCGTGTCACTTGTCCACCCCTAATCTTATTCTGTCATTCTCAATCTGTTATTTCTTAACTGAGTTAATTGGTAACTACTCATTGAACACGCGACGCCACCTTGTGCAACTTACCCCAGCTCTGTCAGGTGAGCTATACGCCTGTGCTTGTTTAAGGGAACGAGAACTTCACAGCGTAGGTAAATAAGTTCCTATTACGGCGGAGTGAGTGTCGCCCCGCCGGCTGCACGTGTCGGCGGCCTCCACATTCTAGTCTGCTGCTAATGAAGAGTTCATCGGGACAGGGAAGACATTAGTCATGAGAGGCCTCATGGATTAGGTTTCAATTAGAGCTCAATGCTAGAATAGAGCGCCGTCTCCAAGTCTGTGCCGTCCGTACCCTTGGTGGTGGAATATCGACCGCCTCTCAGAGGGATGGATACGGATCGTCTCAGATCCTGGAGGAAATCCAGGAGCATCTATATTTTATGGGAGACTGCGGAAGGAGGGGGGTTTTTGCAAAGTAGTGGGTGTTTTTAATCGCGTCGTTAGAGGACACCGAGGGTTGTGTGTGTCATTCAGTGGCAACGTTGGGAGGAGGATGCAGACCGACTCTGATGTTATCTGTTACCCGGATGCTGTTTGAAAATGACATTGAGAAAGAGGTTTGCACGTGTGTGTGTGTGTGTGTGTGTGTGGGGGGGGGGGGGGGGTCTGGATAAGTAGGTGCACCAAACCTTTAGATGGAATGGGCCAGGGGTTCACGGTGTGCTAGGATCCAGGGTCAGAGCTCTCTGATGACAGTGATGTCCGCCTCCCCGTGGTGTCGTTGCTCTCCTTTTCTAGGGCATGCCGGCGTAAAATGCCCTTTCCACTCCCCGGGGGCCACAGTGGAGCGGGGGGCTATTTTTATCTCCTTATTAGAGACGTCTCAAATAAAAAACCTCCGAAGATGGTTGGCTTCCGTTTCTGAGCTGCCAGGCAAAAAACAATCACTTATTTCTTGCAGTGGAAAAAAAAAACACAACAGAGACTAATCTACTAGGCTCAGTAGGGATCATTTGCCCCTCGTAAATGATATTGTGTATTGAAATGTCTGCCATGTATCTGTTTTTTTCTTTTTACTATAGGCCTGGGTATTTTGTAGTAGTTACCATCTGACACTTGGTGCCTCTAACCCTCTTTCTCTCTCTGTCGCTTTCAGTGCATGAAGATCCCAGCTCCGCTGCAGACACGTGTAGTTTTTAGCGTGCTTTGCTTCAACCAGGACAATGTCCGTCTCCTACGATGAAACCGTTGGTGGTGCTGAAGAGGCCATGGACAGCTTTTGGGAGGTACAGAGACACCGTCACTCTCACTGCTAGAGCACTGAAGTCTAGGCCTATTTGCAATAGAGTTAAACCAATGGGGGGTTTTTGCCCCCAAAGGGGCTATTTTTATCTCGACAGAGCTCGTGTCGAAACAGACTCCAAAGTCCTGCAAAGAGGCATCAGAGGATACCACTGACCTACTTGTTATCCCACAAAAAAACAAAAAAAAACAAAAAGAACTCACTAATTACTCTTAATGAATTCCATCAGAACAGAGTGCCCTTTGTGTTCCCGGTTATAAGGAGCACAAAAAATGACAGAGGCTCTCAGTTAGCAGGGCCTCTGAGAAGACCTTTCAGCCCCAAGCACCTGCCTAGTAGCATCTCCAAATGGCCGAAAAAAAGTCTCCAGCCTGGAAGCTAGAAGGCAGATCCTGATAAAGGTCCATGGTTTGTCTGACAAAAAAAAGTTAAAGTAAATAGAAATGTAAAAGCTACATGATCTCATGCTACATCGACCTGTGTCTTGTCAATTGCCACACCTACTGTTAATACAGTACACGCCATGCAGAACATAAAGCTCAGGTGTGTGTGTGTGTGTGTGTGTGTGTGTGTGTGTGTGTGTGTGTGTGTGTGTGTGTGTGTGTGTGTACGGAGACCAGTCCACCTGCGTGCTGATGTTGGTACAATTTGGCGGTCTGTTGCACAGGAGGGCACAGAAGCCAGACCTAACACTACCATGTACCCGTGCTCCATTTCTTTACAAGCTTACTGTGCACCGCACACACACAGCACACAGTCTCCGTACCACTGCCTTTCTCCTCTGAATGAAACTGGCAATGTATATGGGCTGTTGTCTATGGACTGCGAGCTGTGTTTAGACCGTGTATGTGGAGCTGTGGGCTGTGTATATATTCCTGTTTTTCGCCTCGTTCTGCCAGCGTCCTATCCCTGAGTGACTGTCCGCTTGCATTAGACCAGAGAAGAGGATTATAGCAGTCACCGTGTACACACACACACAAACACACACACACACACACACACACACCCACACACACACACACACACACACACACACACACACACACACACACGCATAGGGCTCTGTCATTGCATAACTACACATGCACAGGCACGAGCCATCCCACTCAGCCCCTCCCTTTGTCATGCACCATGAGCTCACGCCCCCTGCAGGCACTGAATGGGTGGAGCTTCAGAGAGCAGCACTGTTTTGTTAAGGTGGTCTTACTTAAGGTGGTTGATACGGCTTTGACCAAAAGGTTGCTACTTACATGCATATTTTTACCGTATATTTGCATGCAGCACATATCTTTTTTAAAGAATATATTTTAGTAGTCTCGTGATATTTAAAGTGTCTTTCAAGGTATAAACATTCAATAAGTCTTCAAGTTTACATTGTTCAAAAGGCCTTGAAGCAATAAGCCTTTTGGTCTATACAGAACTAAACAAACGTGTACACCATGAACCCCTTCATCTAATGACTTCCATGTCCTTCCCATGTTGTGCTTGGTTTTCTTAGGTAGGCAACTACAAGCCTGCTGTCAAAAGGTTCGATGACGGCCACCGGCTCTGCAATGACCTCATGGGCTGCCTGCAGGAACGTGCCAAGATTGAGAAGGCTTACGGTGACCAACTGACTGCCTGGTCCAAGAGGTGGCGACAGCTCATTGAGAAAGGTCGCTATCTATCTGTAGGGGCACAAGATAAAACACTAGCCTTCAGCGAAGGTGTAATTTCGTAGGAAGCATTAGCTGTAGCGTTTGATACGCGGTATCCGTTTGGTGAATATACTTCACCAGATGTAAAGTTTGTCGTCTTATT
This sequence comes from Galaxias olidus, assembly GCA_026901105.3. Lineage (NCBI taxonomy): Eukaryota > Metazoa > Chordata > Actinopteri > Galaxiiformes > Galaxiidae > Galaxias > Galaxias olidus. The sequence goes on along the minus strand of JAPMUY010007690.1, from coordinate 828,291 downwards.
CTTTGACATTTTTGTATAGTTATGAGCAATGTTTGTATTGTTTAAATTGTATGCATCATTTACAGTACCAGTCAAAAGTTTGGACACACTTTCCCATTAAAATGGGAAAGTATGTCCAAACATTTGACTGGTACTGTATATTAACAATGTTATTATTAAAAACCACCCGTGCAGTAGACAGCTAATTTACATGAATTTAGGTTAATAAATATCAACACAATAGAAGAATCCCTGTCTTAATCCCTTCGACATGCATTTGACGATGACCTCCAGCGATGCTCTCCAAACCCCCAGGTCCCCAGTACGGCTCGGTGGAGAGGGCCTGGCTGGCCGTGATGACGGAGGCGGAGAAGGTGAGCGAGCTGCACCAGGAGGTGAAGAACGGCCTGCTCAACGAGGACGTGGAGAAGGTGAAGAACTGGCAGAAGGAGGCCTACCACAAGCAGATGATCGGTGGTTTCAAGGAGGCCAAGGAGGCCGACGAGGGCTTCAAAAAGGCCCAGAAGCCGTGGGCCAAGAAGGCCAAAGAGGTGAGAGAGAGCGAGAGAGAGAGAGAGAGAGAGAGAGAGAGAGAGAGAGAGAGAGAGAGAGAGAGAGAGAGAGAGAGAGAGAGAGAGCGAGAGAGAGAGAGAGAGAGAGAGGGAGAGAGAGGGAGAGGGAGATGGAGAGGGAAAGATAATGGGGGAGTTGTTATCACCACGTGTCTAAAAGAGGTTTACAGTGGTTAGTGGTTTGTTAGTAATCCATTACTAGCATTATGGTGTGTCGGAAATAGCTGCTTTTTGTATCTACAGCACCATATGTACAGACAATAGCAGACATGTATATGAGGTGTTGCAAGGAGCATGGCTGTCCTTCTGCCCATCTTCTAAAACAACTGCCTAAGTGGATTGGTAAGTCGGTTGGAAGGACAGTTTGGGCTGTCAGTGAACCTGGCTGGAGTGCTGGTTCGTGCTTCAGGCTGGGCATAAAGATGGAAGCAAAGCTCCCCTTGGACCGGGACGTTTTGGAGGCGAGCCTAATTTGGTTTTTACTGAAGCCATCTTTAAATCGCTCTTGACTTTGTGTGGGTCAAACTTGAAGTGGTGGTCAATCGCTATCCACTATCACTTGCGCTCCTTAATTAAATTTTACGAACATGACTACAAGATCAGATGTTATGTTTCATATATATTGAAAACTAGGTGTCCCTGATAATAACAATAGAAATAATGACAATAAACGCTTTCAAACTGAATTTTATAAACCACTATGTCATATTTGCCAAGCAACAGAATTAGTAACCAAATAGATGTATTAATATACCAATGCTACATTAGGTTTAATTAAAAATAACAGTATTATTTCTTTGCTGTTCACTTTCTCTTAATCTCGCTCATGAAAAGAATTGTGTGAGTTTGAGGAAAGAAACGATTTAAATAAATAAGAATGCAAACTGATATCTGTGTGTGTCTTCCCACAGATGGAGACGGCAAAGAAGACATACCACTTGGCCTGTAAGGAGGAGAAGATGGCCGCCACCCGAGAAGCCAACGGCAAAACGGATGCCTCAGTGACGCAAGACCAGCAGAAGAAACTCCACGAGAAGGTGGACAAGTGCAAAAATGACACGCAGAAGGTGAGAAACCAAAAAAAGACAGTGATACAGTAGTTAGAGAGAGAGAGAGAGAGAGAGAGAGAGAGAGAGAGAGAGAGAGAGAGAGAGAGAGAGAGAGAGAGAGAGAGAGAGAGAGAGAGAAAACAAGAGCAATTACGTATGTGTGAAGGATTTGAGAGACCATTGATATAAAACAATGTTGGCATTGGGGGTTGGCCATCTGTGTCACCTATAATAAGTGAACAGTGACACACTTATTAGTGTAACATTGTGTGCTGAAGCAGTAGACTGACTGCATTACATCTCATGCTAAACAGCCTCCAACGACGACCTTGCCACCTCACAGAAGATTATCTCCTCCTCTATTCATGGAGATCTGGTAACGAGAAGAGCAGATTATGCTGGGCTAGAGAGAATAAGATACTTACTAACACACACACACACACACACACACACACACACACACACACACACACACTCTACAAACTCATTCCCAACCTACACATGCAAACAGAACCCAGTTGGTGAAAAATCAACTATACTTTTATCTGAGTTCAGTCTGAATTGCCTCTTGCTTATTTGTCTAATTCTCTGTATTTCTCGGTTGCTGAGTGCTGTTGAGGCATTTTGAATGTAGACTGCTGTTATAAAATAATAAAAGTCTGTTGACATGTATTTCAAGTTAAATGATCAACTTTTTAAATGAATTATCCCTGGAAAAAAGGCATATTATTTAGATTAATACATAATTACCATAATAGCGCAACAGAGAAAAGCGGACTGGATTCAACTTTCATTGGTTACGCTGTAATTGTATAGAATCTTGCCACAGTCTAATATTCTGATATATTCTCTGTTCTCTATGGCCTCCACTGGCTACCTGTATCCTATAGAATAGATTTTAAGGTCATTTTAATGGTCTTTAAAGCACTAAAGAGGTTGGCACCAACCTATATTAGAGACTGCCTCGTTGATTATGTACCTGGTAGGGCCCTTACATCCTCCAATGCTTCTTTGTTGGTAATACCCAAGGTGAACTATAAGAGGAGCGGAGAAGCATCTTTCAGCTATTTGGCCCCAAAACTGTGGAATTCCATTCCGAGTCATATTCGTGAGGCTGAATCAGTCATTGCTTTTAAAAGGGATCTTAAAACGCACCTTTTCAATAAGGCTTTTAATTAAACATTGAGTATAAATATGCAAAAAGTTAAAGGTAGATGTGTGACAATTAAGCTGTATTCTATTAAATAAAATTTTATTTAATTTTAAATTTTTTTATTTTTATATTATTTTAGTAATTATTGTTTTCTAAATACGTTGTAATTTTATGCTGTTTTACAATCATAGTTCCACTATTTTCAATCATATTTTTAATTTGTTTAAATTGAGATTTTTTTGTATTCTCTGTTATGTGAAGCACATTGAGCTGCACTTGTTGTATGAAATGCGCTATACAAATAAAGATTATTATTATTATTATTATTATTATTATTATTATTATTATTATTATTATTATAATATTGATATAAATATACATTTTATATATTTTGTTCATACATTTACAATGTCTCCTCCCCACACAGGCTAAGGAAAAGTTTGAGAAGTCTTTGGAGGAGCTGAGCAAGTGCACCCCTCAGTATCAGGAAAGCATGGAGCAGGTGTTTGACCAGTGCCAGCAGCATGAGATCAAGAGGCTGACTTTCCTCAAGGAAGTGTTGCTTGACATCAAACGCCATCTTAACCTCACCGAGAACCAAAGGTCAGACTGAAAAAAAAGTCCTCTTCCTCTGTTTCACCCCTCCTATTTCCTGTCCACCTTAACCTAACCTCACAGGCCAACTTAACACCAGGCAGCTAAACAATGCCTCACAGACCAACCTAACGCCAGACAGCCAATCGACACCATTTCAGGATTCATTCCTGATGTGTTTGACACATGGTGTCACATTCATTTCAGTCCATTTCGAATGTATTCATCTCCACAAATTCTTTAGCAAATTTACCTCCATGTCGCAGTAAATGGCTTTTCTGCCAAATTCTATTTTGTCAGGCGTTGAACGCTTGTCATATGCATGGCTATTTCACAACTGCCTGTGTTCCGCACACGGACGGGTTGTGTGGTTCATCTGGGTGGCTCCCTCCTGTGTGTTTGAAAGACTTGGTGGTTCACTATAAAGGGTAAATGTATGGTCACACGGAGTGTCGGAACATCAGAGCAGGGATTCTTAGTGATACTTGAGTGTGAGTTAGAAAAGCGTTTCCAAAAACTTGGTCGTCCACCATTTTTGGTGCGCTGTAATACATGATGATTGAAAAAAAAAAAAAAGAGGCTTTGCTGACAATGGCACTGGTAAGCCATGACTCAGCCCGAGCTCAAGGCAGGGGATTGAAGATAGAACAATAAGAGATCCAAGGCCTCTGAACACTCTATCCAAAGCCCATGATGGAGAATGCTAATGCCTTCCTCAATCAGTCGACACGGAGGTGAAGCACCGCCACTTGTAATGGAATCATCTTGCATTCCCAAGATTGCTTGTTTTGATTCTTTTATCCCGCTGTCCCTCCTTTTTGAAAGGTAACGGAAATAGCCTCTTCTTCTGCAGGGAGTCAACAGGCGAGTCAGAGGCTCTGGCCAGAGTTTTTGTCGCCACCTTCTGGTCAATGTGTTCTCAACCGCAATGTGAAGTAGCCAGCTACTGAAACTTAAACTGTGGGTAAACCACAGGCCAATGTGCGGCTACACCCCAGCACACTTCCCACTAACCCTCACTGTAGCTTTTAAACCGCTGAGCCTTGCTCTGAATTCTCCTTAATGCCATGGCAACCACATGAACAGAGTGGCACTGATCTGGGTCTCGGCCCCAGCAGCCAAATTGGCAAGACTCCTTGGCTCTTCCTTCTCTCTCTCTCTCTCTCTCTCTCTCTCTCTCTCTCTCTCTCTCTCTCTCTCTCTCTCTCTCTCTCTCTCTCTCTCTCTCTCTCTCTCTCTCTCTCTCTCTCTCTCTCTCTCTCTCTCTCTCTCTGTTTCTCTCTCTCTCTCTCCGTCACAATGTGCTCCCTTGTCTCTCGTTCCTCCGCAGCTATGCCACCGTGTACAGAGAACTGGAGCGCACCATCCTGGGTGCCAACACGCAGGAGGACCTGAAGTGGTTCAGCAACAATTTCGGACCCGGAATGCATATGAACTGGCCTGCGTTTGAGGTATTCCAATCGCCCGTTGTCGTATCAGTCAAATGCATAGCCTCGCTCAGGAACATCTGGCATGCCCTGTGAAATTCTGAGAGCACTGGTTAGTTGTGTGTCTCTAATGAATAATACGCAAGGTGAACCTGTCCTGTCCTCTGTGTGTCATACCTTCATGGGATCTCCATGTCCTCTAGGAGTATAACCCCGACCAGCCCAACACGGTGGCCAGGAGGGAGAAGGTGAAGAAACCCGACGGCGCTCCACCTACCCCCAGCACCGACCATGTGGCTCCACCTGGTGACCGTGGCAGGTCTGTTACACACCTGCGACTCTTAACCCTTTGATACACAAGCTATGCACACCCCCCTCTAATGCACAACACAGGGTCAAAAAGGACACGTATTCATTTCCTATGGGATTTCATGCATGGCTGAGTGTTTCTTTGCTATAAAAGAGATGTAAAAAATTAAATGAGGTTATGATGATCAAAAACAAGTTAATTGAGGAATTCCTGGAATACTGAATTATGAAGTAAATGTACTGAAAAGATTATAGAAAACAAAAACTCAGTCGGGTCACTTTAGACCCATGTTGAGTATCAAAGGATTACAAAACGAACATCGCTTCCACCCAGAGAATAATCAAATGTGTCATTCTTAATCTTTGAAGATCAACTGATTCAATGGGGCAGTAATGCAGTGTGCATGCAAAGATTTATTTCATTTTGCCGTCCAATTGCATTAGGACCATATCTACGGGTAGAGAATAACAGTGCACATACTTGATTCAAGGACACGGTGTAGTTGGAATGGTATCACTTATCTCAGGAACTCGTTTAAAGTAATGTAATCGAAATTTAAATTGCATTTAACCCTGTGCCTGCTGTTATTTCATCAGTGGTGTAGGCTGACCAGAGATGTTTAGTACAACAAACCTTTTTACCTGTGTACTTCCTGGCCTACCAGTGTGAGCAGCTATGAGAAGAACCAGGCGTACTCGACTGAGTGGTCTGACGACGAACAGCCCGCGGCCTACTCGAGCAATGAAAATGGAGGGAACTCCTTTGAGGACGACTCCAGCACCTCCGGAAGAGGAGGTGGTGGTGGAGGAGGAGGAGGAGGTGGCGGTGGGGTCCGTGTGCGGGCACTCTATGACTACGATGGACAGGAACAAGATGAGCTCACCTTCAAAGCAGGTTAGACTCAACAGCAAGCCAAGTGGATTTATCTGCTGTACTGAAATAGGGAAAATAATATGTCCAATGGATTCCTTTTGATCTAGGGAACTAAAATGTGTTACTAGCATAAGAGTTGCTAAAGTTAAATAATCCCAGACATTCTGACTTCACCTACACTCACTATTGGCTTATTCCCAACACGGATAGCTTTGGGTATGTTGGGTTGGGTTATTGAGGTCATAATGATGGATGAGCCATAGGAATACTTGGCCCACTACAATGCATTCTATCCTAAAACCCGTTCTTTCACCATAGAAGATAGTAGTAATTAGGCAGTAATAGACTCCTGTCATAACAATTACAGGCACCTGGTACCCATTAGCTCTGGCTTCTTTAGGCTTCTCTCTGCAGTATTCATTCATAGCCTCACTGCGCTGTTTACACGACACATTTCCAGTGTCCTGTTCTGTGCTGTTGTTCCATACAGTTTTAGATAAAAAAAAATGTCGTATTCAATATTTGTTTATATCGGTATACATGTAGTATACCATATATACAGTATTTCTCAATTCAGTTTTTTTAATATTGGTATGCATATAATATACCAAATATACTTTTCCATTGGGACTGGGAGGCAACATTTAAACATTTTGCTGTTCATATAATCACATGGCACAGTATTAAAGTTCACTCGAATTGGGGGTGGGGGGGAAGATTGTCAATCGATTAAGGGTGGATGTGCTCTTTCTCCAGGTGACGAGCTGACCAAGACTGAAGATGAAGACGACCAGGGCTGGTGTAGAGGCCGTCTAGACTGCGGCCGAGAGGGACTGTATCCAGCCAATTACGTTGAGCCTATTTAGTTACTCTGTTGGAGGAGGACATGCCATTGGAGCCAGCTTGAACTGTCCCGTCCAATCGCCACCGCACATAGCCAGAGACTTAAAGCAACACATCACTTGCCCGAAAGATGCGCCAAGCAGTCTTGCCTAAAAAAAAATCCTTAGTAAAGTATAAAAGACCGTATATACACAGTATATATATATATATATATATATATATATATATATATATATATATATATATATATATATATATATATATATATATATATATATATATATATAGTAAAATATGTTTATTCGTTATTTGGGGTGGGTGAACCGTTATCTTAAAAAAATGGAGCAGTAGTTACTATATTCCAGTACGTACACACTCAAGCATAATATCAGGTCAGTGCAGGGACACATTTTGCTTTTTCTGTGTGGCTGTATTTAATATATGATGCAGCTGATTTAAAATTTCCGCAGTATTACCCTTATAACAAGCAGAAACTTAACTCATTCTATCAGGACCAGTCACTTAACCTGCATTGTGTATATACAGTTACTATACGATGCCATTTTGTGTAGCATTTTCAAATGCGGTGTGTGTTCAGTCCTCATTCTTACAGTGGGAATGCTGTGTAGTGTTAAAAGTACCACAACATGTATGCTATCTTTTTTCGTTCCTTTTCTTTTTTTTGTGATTTGGTCTACTCCCTTTTCCAGTGTGTGTAGTGCTCTATGTGTTTTAACTGTTTCTGAGCTAGCTTGCATAGCAGCATGCGCTATGCAACGTGCATTCCCCAGATCTCAAGGTCATGTTTATATGCTACAAGATTGAACACTTTGTAATACGGATGCAGAGGACCCACGGTCACTTATAGACACACCACTGGAATATCATGCCATGATTGTGTCTTCATACCAGGATGTTGAGTTGGTGAATTACATTTCGATTTATTTTCTTCCCCATTACCACCCTTAAAACAATATCATGACATACTGTCCATTGTACGTTTCCATGTGTGTACAACACTGTTGAGGGAACCATGCAATTCCAGTTCAATGGTGGATCTAAAAAACTTCAAGGATAAATACTTGGACATAATTGGCTAAACAATGCTCTTCAGCTATGAGGCAATTCTAGTAATTTTCTTAAAGAACAACAGTTAGCCCGTGAGGACCCAGTTTAAAAGGATTTGTGCCAGGTGCTTTTCTCCTTGTAGAGGAGGGCAGATTGAGCCATGTTGACACGTACTTTGCTGCAGATCCTTGTCTGGATGTTGGGGACTATTCCAACAAGACATGAATGTACTAGTGTGTGGGCCTGGAGAAGGACATGTAGTTCACATGTTGTTTTCCACTGAGATAGAGCGCCCTGCCTAGCAAAACAAAAACAAAACACAAAAAAACACAGCACTAGTTTATGTGGCACCATTCCCCTGCTGAGCCAAAGACTGATCCGACAACAGCATCAACTCACCATACAATAGAACCTCACTCTGTATGTCACATAACCCTGTTAAAAAGTGCTTCAGTCGTAGATCAACTTCTTTGTAACTGCCTCCCTGTCCATTGAAACGTTGTTTACCCTATAGATTTGAGTAAACCAGGAAAGCTTTTTTTTAAACGATTCAAAATAATATTAATCACGTTATTCAAAAGATATTTTCTTGTATTGGAATTGACAGGGAATAGTAGTAGTGAGTTTCAGATGCCCAGTGCAGTTAGATAGTTAATTAGTTAGTCCTGAATCTGACAGCATGGTCCGATGCGGGGGAAATGCACTGCATAGATTCGGGTCTCCTGGAGTTGTATGTAATCAGACATAGTAGAGCAGTGAGATGCGTTTGTTTAATGATCTATAAAGGGGGATTTTATCTGGTATGGCTTTCACTGAAGAGAGAAAAAAAACACATCACCAGCTCACAAGTTACATGTCTTAGAGTAAGCTGTCCAGCCTAGCAAAAATATCTCATGATCATGATCGTATTTTCATATCTCCTACACATGCACTTAAAATGTACATGCGTACAAAAATACAGACACAAGTACACACGCAGACAGAAGTACGCGCAAATGTTCATAAACATTTTAGGTGGATATTTTGGGAGCAAATATCTTTATCATCCAGTGTGTATGATTTGTGTAAATGTAAAGAAAATAAAATGTATAAAAAAATGTCAGTGATCGAATACTAAGACAAGTTGTAGTGTCATACATGTAAATGTGTTTCTTCATAATAACAGCAATGGAAAAACAATAAGTGATAGGTACACCATATTGTATGGATTTCATTGCAATGGAATTGTCTATGTACCATATAAGGGCGTGCCGTTATTCCACGCTGTCAAATTTGTATATGATGATGTAATTTAAAGATTATATTCTATTGTAACTGTACAACTGTGTTGAGTTGAAAATGAAACCTAACTATGTTGAGGCAGTAAAAAAAGGTGTATATGTAAATGCTTTTTTATGTTGATTTTTTCTTCCTTATGCACACAAGGGGACCACAGCTCATGTTGTGAAACCCTGTATTAGCGATCTAGAAAAAGATATATGTATGTTCATAGTTAGTGATGTACTTTTATCTCCTAACTGGTGTAGTGCCTGTTCATCTTAATGTTACAAAAGGTTCATTTAAATATGCATAAAGATGATTATGATTAACAATAATAATGATGATAGTGACGAAAAACCTGAATCAAATTTGTTGTGATGGTGTCAATATGCGATACTGGTTTGAAGGGGAAAAACAAGTTTGTTGAAAAACAAACAAAATGGTTGGTGTCCTTGTGTACTTCTTTTATTTGTTTGCCGTAGATTTAAAATCAATACTAAGTGTCATCAGTGTTGTACGCACAGCTTTACATTAAGTGACTTCTACTCTTCAGAAATACAACTAGGTTTAAGCTTTTATTTCAGCTACATCAAATATATGAGCCAAAGGAAGAAATGTGGGTAGGACATCTACATAGACTTTACAAAAAGGTGTTCTAAATATGAAATATTGGAAATATATGTATTGCACTGCATTCTAAAAAACCCAACCCCCATAAATATAGAAGAGTGGTTTAATCGTAATGATCGATACAAAATTAAAGTTTAATAGTGACAGCATTTGTTTTTGACCTTTTCAAATGGAATACAAGTTATTGAAAACATCATAAAGGCATTGGACATTATAAAATGCAAATAATCTAGAAACTTTTAGTAAAATACAACCCATTAATCACACAGCAGAAATAAAGTAGGCAGGAGTGCAGATCCATTAGAGGCAGTCAGTCTGTGTGATCCCCATACAAAAAAAAAGAAAAGCTCCCATTTCCATAACACCCAAAAAAGGTTTTATGGCTAAACCAATCACAGCCCTAAGGAGTGATCAATTAAAACGTAATGTTTTTTTCTTTGCATGTACACTGCGCCACCATACCTGAAAATTACAACACAAGAAACCAAGCACTGAAAGCTTCAGAGTCTGTGTCAAATACAGCCAGTGTGATATCATCTCGCTCGCGCTCCTTTTGACTCGTGGGGATCTTCCTAATCAAACCGGTTTGACAAACTGGTAGACGAGCCTCCGGGACACGTCAGGCTTGCGGATAATACCTTTCTTGTAGTACTGCCGTATGGAGCGGCTCAGTTTGTCATAGTTCATCGCAGGCCGGTTCTTCCTTATACCCCACAACCTGGCTATGTAGGCCGAGTCTTCGATCTTGAATATTCCTGTCAAATGAAACATATGAACAAATTACACAAGTGCACAAAATAAGAAAATAAGAATCCTCGTTTACGTACTACTTTAATAACACTATCTACTATTAGGTCCAGAGTTGTACGTCAGGCTAAGTTCTCTTTACACACAGACACAAGACAGGTTGTGTCTTTAATTCTCCAGACCACAAGCTCTGCTAGAGGCAAGCCACTGCCGTTGAGCAGTGTGATCAAGTTTGAGATGATAACCACTGCCCCGCCCCCCTTCCGCCTCTCTGCTGTGCCGCCACCTGTGCGAAAACAAGGAGAAAAAGACGCAGGGCGCCGTCACAGCCGTGATGACCCACCTTTCTCCTTGTTGAGCCAGCGAATGGAGCGGCCGTAGTTCTGTGGCTTGAGGAGAAGCTCCTTTAGGAACTGCCAGAGGTGAATGGGCTGGCTGGAGCAGGACGAGTCAGCCTCTGGCCACTGGTCTTGGACATCTTTAAACAAGGAGAGGACAGAGACACGTAGGTATACTGTACTTCTGCTGTACCCCACAGTCGCTGCGTTGACGCCAGTGAAGTGTGCGGCGTGTACTGACGACAACATACCGTGTAGTCGGCAGTCTCCAGGTGAGTAGCGCTCCTTCATACCTGCAGCTGAGAGACGGGTTGACGTGACACAATCACAGCGCTGCCGGGACACATTTTCAGTCATGTGAGGATGTGCTAATGGGTAAGGCCAGGGACTCTAGGAGCCTATTCCTTACCTGATTTCCAAATGTCCAGGTGAGCGTGCAGCATGTCTCCGCACTGCAGCGATCGCTGCCTGAAGTCGTCCACTGACAGGGAGCACAGGTCCTTGCCGGTGAGCTCCTGGTAGCCTTTAGACACCTGGGGAAGCCTGTACAAGTGTTCCGTCCAGAGCAGCCACTTTTGCACATGCACACAACTCCAGTCCATGGGATCTGCGGAGGAAAGGGTATGGGCTTGAGGATGACTCTCCTTTATGCGATCCTTACTGACACTGTGTCCCAGCAAACATGCAACGTCAGAGAGACGTTCAGATCAGGTCTAAATAACGTCCATTAGTTCAGACCCACATTTGTACGTCTGGTGGACGCTTCCTTCACTAGAATCAGTTTTATTTTATGTTGTGTTTTGGTCATCCAACATTGGAACAATAGCCAACCTGATGAAGATTTGATGACAAAAACATGGTATTCAATAAAGCTGATAGTGAGTGAAGATAGGATGGGACTCAGGTCTCATTTACAATTAAACAACAACAGGGACGTCTTAATGAGTCGAAGAAAGACGTCATGTTTAATTTTGAACCCTGTAAGGGGGTGACATGGATGTCAACAGAAAACATTCGATGGCAGCATGGTGGCTCAGTGGTTAGCACTGTTGTCGCACAGCCAGACTATCCTTGGTTCAAGTCCCAGCTGGCTTTTCTTTAGTGAGTTTGCATGTTCTCTCTGTGTTTCTGTGGGCAAGTTTGGCACAAATTGACTGCTGTGGTATCACCCAGACAGACAGCTGAGTCCAGAGGAAAGCACTAAATCCAATAAATTATTATTCAAATAAGTCTTTTTTTAAGGTTAAAGAGTCGTTCAGAAAAGACGTCGCAAAAACGTTCTTTTTGAACCCTGTAAGGAGGTCACTTGGACGTCAACAGTGGACGATTAAAATATGTCTTTGTTGAATGTTAAAAAGACGTTCAGAAAAGACGTTGCAAAAACTTTTATTTTGAACCCAGTAAGGAGCTCACTTGGACATAATCTGTGGACATTTAAAAGACATCTCTGTTTAACTTTAAAAAGACGTTCAGAAAAGACGATGCAAAAACTTTCCTTCTGGCTTCTCGGTGGACGTCTTCTGAACGACCGACAAAGACGTTCTGAAGACGTCTTTTCAACCTGTCTTTGCTCAGTGGGGAACTAACAGATACAGCAAGCATGTTTAGTTTCCCCAAATTTGCTACTGTTGCTTTACAATTCTGTTTCCCTCCAATCTTCAACATTCAGAAGTGTTGTTTGAATATAAATGGCAGAATACATTTCTAAATACACATATGGTGGTGAAATATCCCTTATTCCAATAAACAAAGTGCCCACCTTAGAAACCAATATAAAACATTTCAGAAGGAATTTGAGAGGTGGTATATCTTTCTTTCTTTTTTTAAGTGGGTACCTGGAGGTTTTGTTGGATTGAGCATAGGACCCTCTCTATATTCGTTTTTAACGTGGCAAGATTTCTCAGAAAGAAAGGGCTTTATACTAACCTGCGCTATCTTTTCCTACTTCAGTCTAGTAACACCCCATTCAGCCGGAAACTTTGTCCCAAGGTGTTTTATCTTTCCCCTCTCTATTCCGGCTGACTCGTAATGGCCCACTGAGCAGGAAACTGGTCTGGAGGTAAAATACTGTACTCTTTATTTAAAAGACCCAGCTGGGAACCTTTCTCTTCAGCCACACTCGCTAACTACTTCTTCTAGCCATGTCTGACATGGCTTTTGGGGTCTGACGCAAGTCGTTGCCGCATAATAGCTCTTATAATAGCTCAGACTCATGCATTGAATTCATTTCTGATGATGAAATTATAATAATCATTCAGTCATTATGATTGGGATTGTGCGAAAGCAGACATTTGTTGTGTTCTCATTTGAATTAGTCATTGTGTGCAAGAAGTAGGGGGGCCCTTTGGAAAAACATATTTCTTATGCAATGTGTGTGGATCTGTGTGCTTTAATTGTGTGATGAATGGTCAACATTGACGTTTGAAGTTTGCACAGGGTTGGAACAATGTCATGTGTCTCAGCAAAGCATCACTTTCTTTAAACTGTGTTTAATTTAGTTTAGGAAAAATAAAGGCGACCTTTAAAGCTTTGTTTGTTTTGCAACAAGATTCGCCAAAGGTCTCTGCAATAACATTGTAGAAAGCATACAGAATTTCAACGTTTACATTGTTGCATCAACGCTTCAAGTAATCCAATATTATCCATGCAGGTGTACAGTTTACAGACACTATGCCACATTGTTTTCCTACCTGCAGCAATGTTGAGCAGCTTGCAGGCGGTCTCTATGTCCTTGAGCACTTCTCCCACCACCATGGTCTGGACCTGCTCCAAACAGCGCTCCTCCACCTGGCCCTCCAGGACACAAGGGGGCTCCACACCCTGGTGGTGGACCACAGAGCACTGCTCTGGGGCCTTGGAGGGGAGGAGGTTTGGGGCCGCCGCTTCAGTAATCTTCGCGAGCCATGGGGGGTCCTCGGTGACTTGTCTGTCCCAGCCGGGCATGGGGGCTCCTGGCCAGCTTCGCTCCGGCGCAGCCAAGAGGAAGCGGAACGGCTTGATGTCCTCCTCCACCGCCGGCCAGGCTCTCATGTTATCAGTGTAGTTGCGGTTGGTGTAGAGAGGTAAGTGTGTGGTGGTACTGACCACTTGGTCACAGCCTGGACTCCCCATGCTGAAAGTGGCCACTGCACTGAAGGTGCGGAGGGAGGGAAAGGGATCTTTCTAACTTCACTCATACCGGTGGCAAGATGGTCATATTCTCGTTAAATAGAAACAATACACTCTTGTCTGTTCAAACCATTCCCAGATGTGCAAATATTTAACCAGATGCAAATAATGCTAAAGCAAATTTAGCGTTTGATCAATGTTTTTTTCTAGTACTTCCTTTAAATATAATGTTGAACCTTCCTATTATGTAACTCTTTACTCCAAAGAATGAACTTCATCCCTAATGGTCTGTTTTAACTTAACAGAAATACTGCACAAAGTATTGTTTTAGGTTTCTCCACAAAATTGTGTTTCCAAAGCAAATCTCTATATAAGGAAATCTGTGAATTACTGTGAAAGATAATAATATAATGACACACCCAAATCAGACAGCCGATCTAAAAGTAGTTTAGGTCATCAAGATTGATTTGAAGTTAATAAGCAAAAGAAAGCCTTGTACCTGCCCTTTTAAAAGGTAAGATAAAAAAGGACACAATGGAGACCTGGACAATGGTCATAGCGTGAATAAGAAGATTGTCTGTGATTGGAGTTGGGAGTGGTACGGAAGGCCTAGTCTGTCTGACGCATTAACCACAGAAACACTAGCTTTGTGTTTTCACATATTAATCTGTCAGTGATTACAAATCTCCCCATTACAGTTTATGAAACTGACCCTACCCACATAGTTAACCCTGTTTCATGATCTAAATGTAAGGTCAGCTTTCGCAGTGTCTGTAAATGCCATTTTTGCTAATTGCGTGTGAAAGTCACTATTGACAGACAGCAGCGAAAACAGTGCTGGATCTGAAAATAATAAGATATTCATGAGTTCTGTGTTCAACACCTTCTTAGATAACAGCTAAACTGATACCAAAGGCATTTCCTTGATATGAAAAGGTTTGGTCATTTATTACTCACCACATTCCTCCAGACTTTAAACAAAGGCTAAAACTACTTTAAAGCATACCTATTTGGTAATCTATTTAATCTTAATTTGCAGCCCCTGTGTGTGTGTGTGTGTGTGTGTGTGTGTGTGTGTGTGTGTGTGTGTGTGTGTGTGTGTGTGTGTGTGTGTGTGTGTGTGTGTGTGTGTGTGTGTGTGTGTGCAGAAGAGAATGTATTGAGAGGAAAAAAGTGAATTGAAAAGCACATGTTTTATGACTTCTTCATTTAAAGATGTTATATTTTTTGTTGTGAATGCTTTTCAAAATGTATACCTGTGACTTGAATAACTTTGTATATTTAATTAGAATGTGACCATAACGTTGTACATATATGCACATAGTGCCAGAAATTAGATAAGATTACGTTCTGTCAAGTAAATCTGTTATTGTTCATGTAGTAACGCATGCATCTTATTCCAAACTGGTATACATCAATACGTATTTTAGATCTATGTTTCACGGTTAAATCTCAGTTGACTCCAAACTAAAAAGCTATGTTAACGGCACATTTTCATATTGAAAAAGACAACATCCAAGCCCTTGGAGGTTGAACTTTGAAGCCGATACCGAGATCCCGTTGTGGTTTTGTTGTCCTACCTGTTGAAGATGTAGAGCAGGAAGATGATGGTGAAGTGGTCCAACTGCCACTGCTCAAACTCGATCGGCTGTGTGGTGCCTCTTCTGTTCCTCAGTCCAGACACTGACAGCAGGTGCGCAACCAAGTACCTTGTTCCTTTGGAGTAATGTGTCTGATAGTCCTAACTGGCTCATACATAAAGTAGGCCCTCGGGTAAGAATATGTCAGAGGTCAAGGAGCAGGGTGCCTCAATTGTATTCAACATCCAGAGCTGGTTGGAGCACTTTCAACGGCTTTGACAGTTGAGAAACGTTGCCAGCTGTAACACTACTAAATGGAGTGGCGAGCTTGTCAAAAGTTGGTCACACATTTTCTTTGACCAAAACGTTTCACTGTGGCAGCATATGTATGCCAAAGGAGAGGGTGTGTCAACAAGCAACACTGTTTTGTCATAAGGCCTGAGTATTGACTTCAAGTTAAATTAACACGGGGAGCTCTTTAGGTAAACATTAAACTGTATACATATGTCTCATAGCCTGGGGACCTATTTCAGTAGTTCCTCCCTTTATTTTAAGGACAGTTAACTGTTCATTGTCAATGAAGAAAGTACATGAGCTGCATTTAATTATCCCACTGCATTAGAAAAGCATTGACTTTATAGCAACCTTATATTCAAACAGAGCAATAATACATATTTGATGTAGGGAGGCTCCTTTAAAACAGTATTTCTTTGTCACAAGTTTACCTGAGATTCATTCATTTTAGTCCATCACATCATCATTGCTTACAAATCTTATAACTAAGGCAGTTGGAAAACCAAGGATGGGAACTGAATGAGTTTATTGAATGGAAAAGTGTATGCATCTTTTTTTAAATAAATGGGATTGTGGAGAGCAATCTCACTTCCACAAGATACTTTCTGACTTAACAGATAACCCCTGAGGACAGATACAAGCTGCATATGGTGGGTTCTGGCTAAATCTATTAGTATTTAAATTAGTCTGAGTCACTATTTAGAACAAACTGAAGTGTTTGTTGAAGCACCCTGTAAGGGAATTCCCTTTGGAAATCTTATATGGAATCATTATTCTGTGTCCATATCTGGAGTTTCAAGCATTCATTGCACACAGGTTTTATTTAAATTTCAACTGCCATCACTTCACCATTAGCTGAGAACCAAGATCAACAATTAAGAGTTAGCGGAATTTGCTGTTTTATGTTTACGGTTTAAATAGTTTTCTTTAATTTCCCTGTAAATTGATTTTAGTTTTAGGATTTTTTCCAGTTTTGTTTATAGTTTTTTATGTAAGGTTTTTTCTCTTTTCTAGTCATTAAAAATATGTTTTTTGGGAAAGTCATTGAACAATTTGAGTCATCTCCTGAATTAACCCAAAAATTTTTTTTCTTCTAATGGCATCACAAAGATGTAAATATAGCATACTCGTTCTATACAGTATGTTAAGTAAATTGAATCCATATAATCTATCATAAATACAGCCATCATGTATGCCCTAAAAATCATATGTATACATTAGTTTTATTGTAGCACAAAAGGACTGTGTGCACTTTAAATTGAAATTAAATAAAACATACATTTGAATCAAACGTCTAAATAACCAATCATCCCTATTACTGTGTTTGTGGCTGTGAAGGCCTAGACCTAAAAGCTGAACAAGATCCATAAGCTGTCAAAGGAAGCTGCTAGAGTGAAGGCAATATGCAATTAAAATGGTCACAAAACTTGAAGGACTGGTACAGCAGAGAGCAAATGTTTGCTTTAACAGACCTTCAATGTTTGTTTTGTTTGTAAGGAGCTACCACCCAGATATGATAGCACTTTTTCATTATTATTATTTTGGGATCGGATTTGGAAAACGTACACCTAGATACTAGTCATTTTACTTTGTGTGTGGAATTTTTGTCTTTAAAATGGCTGAACAGAACTAAGGGGTTCCTCATCAATTAGCCCGTGAGCCACGTTAGAAAACTTTTACTTTCAGTTCCCTTGGGGATAAGAGAAAAAAATAGTTTTCTTATTTTCCAAATCTCTAAGCATTGTGGATTCTCCTTACTTTTCCTGTTTTTAAAATGTCCCAAAACCAGAGAGGAAAACGTGAGTGCTGTTGTTTGGGATTGTGTATCTATGCAGCTGTACCCTGTCAAATCCAGAGCGGGTGGAGGTAGCAAGTGGGGGAAAGTGAGATGGAAGGGACAGAAGAAAGCTGCATTTGGCCAGTATCCCCCAGGGCTCAAAGAGCATAATTACACCATCTTTAAACCAAATGAATACTTTTAAGATAAAATGCTACTATAAATATGAAGTATTCTGCACATCTAGACTTCTGGTCATTTGCTTCGTGTTAATTTGAGGTTCTTAAACAAAAGCACAGCTTGGTCTTCTTCAGAACATTTGTATACAGAAGTTGGGTGTTTCAAAAATGTTTCAGTAAATAGATTTTGATAGGTCTGGCTGCATGTTTGGCTTAGAGCCTGCTTCTTATTGTATGCACTGCTGTGTTAAAGCACATTTAAGAAACAGTTACGCTACTCAGTAAAGAAAAGTGCAATTCATATTATGGTATTATAATTATTATTTTTAGTAACCGGAGAAGGGATTTTGAGTCCTACTAGAGGCTAGTTGACTGTCATCTTGGTCTCAATTTAAATTTGGGTCTGATTACTTTTCACTTGCTACAGGCTAGGCAATCACCCAGTGTGTAAAGTCTATAGAATCAGATTTGCAATAGCCAAGTTGTAAATAACTTCAGCTTGACTGATTGCTGGGATTATTGTATGAAAGAGCCACTGTTACATAGGAACTGGTAACACAATCAGTTTTGGTAGAGCGGAGAACAGAACCAAACCCACTGACGTTTACAGAACAAGTGCAACATAGTTGATGAATGCTGTGCATTGAGATCATTGACAACAGTGCTTAAAACATATTTTAGTATGCAGAGGCCTTATTTCAATAATATCATATTAGTCAAAACAGCTCAGATTTACAGAATAAATAATAGCGTATTCACTTAACTAAAATGAGAATGAGTGCACCTATGTTTGTGGTGAAAGGTAGTTTTGAAAAAAATATAGAGACAAGAAGCTTATTTTCAGTGATAATTTAATCATACAAACATTCATTCAGACATACAGGAAACAGGGCGTTCTTCCTTCTTTGTCTAATGTGTATCTGTGCTGTTGTAGAACCTTCCTGTATTAGAACAATCTAGGCTAACTCTAGCACCAACTCACTCTTTCTGTAGTCAGATCCAAAATAATATAAATCACACTAACAAGCAAAGATAGAAGCCCATTTCACTTAATTTCGATATCATATTGTAAACAGACCAGAAAATATGAGAGAATGGCCCACTGGCTTGTGTTCATCTTTTATGATGAGTATAAATGTTTGCCATTTACAAAAATAATGGCAATTACCCACTTGCTCGGTGACATACAAAAGGCCAAAAAGTCATTAACTATAACAGCATCATCTGATCATTATTATTGCTAAAACAGACATTATCAAAGCTCAGTTGGCTATGCCTGTGGCTAATAAAATTAAAGACGGCTTGGCCTATATTGCTTAAGGGCAAAGTCCGTAGTAGTGGACTCTAGCAAGGACAATTTTGTAGTTTTCAAAACACTAATATAAAGACAACTGGTCATTACTTGAGTGAGAAACCAATATCACCTTGCATGAATACCTACATTTATTTCAGTGCATCAAGGTGCCAGGCAATGAAAGTAACTTTGTGTCTTAACATATGGAGAGAATTTACGAGGAAAAATGACTATCCCAAGTGGAGGAAAAAGATTTTAATAGTAATAATGTTTGTTGGGACATTTGTGAGTATTCAGCCAACCAAAACCAAAAGGACAAGAAAGTGCTGCCCTTATTTTATAAATTCAAGACAAATTAATCGGATCTTTGGGTTGGACAAAAATAAAATAGCAAAAGCATTATTTTACATTCATGAAGTACATTCAACTCAGGATGATAAAAGCAAGAACCGATGCAAAGTCATGGAACACATTAATGTATGTAAAAGCCAAACTAGAGTGAATAAAATGGTTATTGATTTGAAATTGCACAGCTAATATCAGAATGGACTTCTTCATTTGTAATGATACGGGTTCAAAATAGGTGTCTTTAGCCAGGCAAGATATATGGCTAAAATCTTATTGAATGACTGACTCTCTCTAGTGGTAGGAAACTACACTGCATCTGAATGTGTAGCTAATATCTTAAAAACAATCAACAATGAAGTGTAGATCATTGTGACAAAGATTAAAATAAAAATCCATGGCCCAGTTTCCCATACAGGGATTAAGCCAAATCCTAGAACTAAACTTAATCCCTGTACAGGACACCAAACCCATAAATCTTGAGATAGAACATCAGTGATCAGAAAACTAGGTTTCTGCTGTTAATATATTTTTTAACATTGCTTGTCCCTTGTTTTTAAGTTTGAACGGTAGTTTTACCAGAATTATCGTATCTAATCCGCATTGTGATATAATAATTTATTCTGTCTACAAATATGATCAATCTGAGCCAGCACGCAAAATAAATGGCTTTTCCTCCTTAGTCTGTATTTTTCTGGTTGCACACACACACACACACACACACACACACACACACACACACACACACAGAGCCTCAAATTTTCTCAGACAACTAACCCCCCCCCCCCCCCCCCCCCCCCCCCCCGAAAAAGAAAAATCTAAATCAAAAAGAAAAAAAGTTTTTTTTTTTAAATATCCATAGCACTCATCTTTAACTTAGCATTCACACATACATACACAGAATGTGGGATGTTGGTTGAGCTGAGCTTTAGGTTGGGTGCAAAGCAGAAACGTCCTCTGGGACCTTCGTGTTGCAGTAGAGTGGAGGGAGACGGCCTTTGCATAAGTGTTTCATATGAACAGCAACACAGTCCACTGGCCAAAGGTTATGTCTCCTCCCTCAGGTGTTGGTGTGACTCCAGAGACATAGTCCCGCTTGACTGAGAGAACTCCAATGCTATGACTGCCCAAAAGGATAGGGTCCATGTACACCCTGTTGGGGAAGAAAAAAACAAACCATTAATGAAACTACAGAAAGTATGGAACAACCTCGACCTATAAATCCCATGTTATTGTTATTGTGTCCAACGTAACGCAGATATGAGCTTGGTGCCTAACAGTTTTTACCTGGTTGTAAGTCACTACTGATAGGTTACTTTGAAGACTGTTTGCTGCTATATTATTCACAGAGCTTTGTGTCAGTCCATTCTGATCCTGTTGTAACGTGTTAGGGGCGTTCCCCCACTGTTCCACAGGGTCCGTGAGACTGTTGCTGTCGTGGAGACTGTCGTCTGGGCTGTCAGGGTGTTTGGTGTTTTTGTGTGGCGAGGCGAAAGGGTTGTAGTC
This sequence comes from Galaxias olidus, assembly GCA_026901105.3. Lineage (NCBI taxonomy): Eukaryota > Metazoa > Chordata > Actinopteri > Galaxiiformes > Galaxiidae > Galaxias > Galaxias olidus. The sequence goes on along the minus strand of JAPMUY010007690.1, from coordinate 807,365 downwards.
GCCCTCCATCTGACGGTGGGGCTGGGTGTTGAACTCGGCTTGGAAGGAGGAGAGCTGTTGTGTCACGCCCAGGAGGCCTCCCACCTCCACGCTCAGAATGACCCAGATCACGTCTAGACGGAGTCAAGCACAAAGGGCCGTTTCATAAGACAAGACAGACCACATATCTATCAAGTGAAGTTCAACGGTTCTCCTGACCCTTCATACGTCAGGTCTACACAGGTCTGTACAGGCTTTAAGTAAAGGTAGTCATTAACAATTTAAGCAAAGCACAAAAGTTACACTACTGTGCATACGTTTTAGGCACAGGATGCTGTTTTGAAGGCGAAGGGTGGTCACACCAAATGTTGATTTGATACAGATTTGCTTTGCCCTCTCTTTGTATTTTATGAATTGATAAAAAATAAACAATTAACAGTTATATTTTTATATATATATATATATATTTTACTAACTTTAAAGACTTCACACCTGCCTAAAACTTTGCACAGTACTGTACATCGTTAAATTTAAAGTCTGAACAAACTGTATGTAGACGATCAATTATGGTGCTCAAAGTGGCCTGATGAGAAAACGAATGCGGAAGGCACCCCACACGCAGTGGGAACCATGGACCATGCCCATCACATGCTGACGCACAAAGGAAAAACACGAAAGCCAAGTTGCTCACCCCCATAGAAGAGTCCAGAGGCTGTGCTCATCCTCCACTGGCCCTGGTACATACCGGGGGCCACAGGGCTCCGCATCTGAACACTTACATCGAATGTCTCCTGGGGCTCCAGGGACCGAACCATCGCCATGTTCACATGGCCAAACTGGTCCCCACCCACGTACTTCAAGCACACTCCGGGGGGCCATGACTCGGCTCCTATAAGACAGACAGACAGACAGACAGACACACACACAAAAACAAAACAAGTTCACTCACGTTGGAAACTAGGGATGGGCATTTTAGGCCATATCACTATTCGAATATTCTATCAAAAATATTTTGGTTAATCGGTTAACCGAAATAAAAAGATTAAATGGGAAAATAAATTAAAAATCTGGCTTTCTCAAAAAAAAAAAAAAAACATATTCCTTTTCCAATATCTGACCATTTCTTACTCTGACACATTTGGACAGATTTTCTTTGATCTCTGAGCGGAGAGTGGGCGCTATAAAGCGCATGTGTTTGTATCGGTGATCCAGCGCGAACATAGAGCGCTCTCGTGCCTTGAGTTGGCGCGCTGCCCGCAAGTTTAAACTACTTGTGTGGAAAGCAGGGAAAATGTATCTAATGCATTGAAATTGTGCTTTTTCTTTCTACTTTTTACAAATTTCAATGACATTGGTGTACACGTTATAAACAGTATGTAATCAAAATCGCTAATGAATAATATTTAAATTAACTTTAGGCAAAAATATAAATAAATAACTGCAGCTATATTTGAATACCCACATCATTTAGAATATCGAATATTTGAATAACCGTGCCCATTCCTAGTGGAAACCGCACTTAACGGGCGTGGATAATTGCTCAGAGGCTGTGAAGTTACTAGTTTCTCTATATTAAAGGTCAAGAAGAGATTAAATTACAAATGATGGTCACATATGATTTACAAATCTGATCCATTCAAATGCCCCCACAAGTCCAATGTAAACTATATATACTGTCTGTAACAGTTTCCGGTCACTTACTTGCATTAACCTTTGAATAACAAAGGGCATTCTGAAGATTATGATTTATAGCGCAAAATCACTTAAATATTGATTATGTTGATCTTGGATTTGTGAACTGCAATGATTCAAATACAAGCATCTTTTCTCTAAAGAACTTGGTTTGAAAAGTTTGAAAAGTTGATTCCTGCCATTTAGAACTGACCTGTGTTTTGAATCCTCCATGTCTTAGTAAAAGGTGTGTCTGGGGGTACAGATTCACCTTCACCAATCGTTACATCCTCCACTAAAGACATGCATGGTGCATTTATGTTGGGACTCTCAAAGTCATAGTAGGCTCCAATGGCTGCTTGTAAGTTCCTGGTGGAGCAGAAAACACACATTAGTACGGTACACAAATTAAACATGAGTTATAAGGTCCTACAGTAGCTTCTTACCATACAATGCACATAAAAAAAAAATCTAGAAATCTGAATATGCATATCATACTATCAAACCCAGTTACTGTTTTTAAATTTATGTAATTATCATCGATAAAAAAAATGAGGGAAAGGTCTTTAGGCCAAAAATATAAACACACACACGCACAAAAAAACGTACTACACATTGTTAGTACATTGGCGATCACAAAATATCACGTGATCACAAACGGACACCAATCTTTTGCGCGTAGAGGGTCACGTTACAACTACACCATGACAAGTCAATATCGGCAAGCTTTGCAACAAAGGAATTAATCTTAAGTAAATAAAAGTAAAGCAATGCCCATTATCTTCATGTTAAGAACGCCAAACACAAAGCATCAACATTGTTTCACACTGGAGCTTTAAACTGCAGTGCCAGTAGTAGCGGTTAAGTGCGAGGCGCGCTGGGGGTTGTCATGTAGGGAAAAATTTAGAAATTAATGGAATTAAGAAGCTCTTCAGTTCTCTTTCTGGCGTTTATTTTAAACCTACGGTTTACGCTTTTTGGTGATTCTGTTTATAGAAATGACTGAGGCAGTGAAACTTAGTATGATGGCTAACTTACTAGGACTCAGTCAGAGTAAGCGCAACAACAACCTAGCACTGTATTAATGTAAAAATACCAATTTTGTCACGACTAACATTAAATATCCCATCAAAACACAAGGCTTGGGCTTCGATTAATTAGTTTAATGTAATTCCATTTTTGTCTAAATTGAACCCGTCCAGACGGTGGCACACTAACTTAGCTTTGGCTAGCAAGAAAACGTCGTTAGCTACACTGCCCGCCAACTTTGCTACAACTTTGTGACTTATCTTAGTTTACAAAGTTGGGGAATTGCAGCATATTACTTTGTCATAATATTATCTCGCTATCTACATATGCATGAGGGTGCATAATTATGTAGTTTCTCGGGTAAAATCTATTCTGTGTAAGACTAGGACAAGCTAGCATTAGCAACCCACACAAATCTGAGCAGGCCAAGCACAACTGCAGAGTGCAGTCAAGCCCCCGTGCCTTACTCACCAGTTCGTCATATCCAGAAAGAAGGCGCATCCTGCGGGGTTTAGTTGAAACCCAAGCAGTCTTTGAAACTCGGCAATTAAGATGTCTTTGTCAGTAGTGCCCATACAGCTAAATTTCTGCATGAACTCTGAGTCGAGGTCCAAATCCATGTCCTCCATCGCGGAATTCCCTTGACAGAGACAGGAGTTCCTTTACTAATTTAGTCCGAGGCCTCGACCTGTCATAACAAACTCAACAACAACGCGTCGCGAAATCACACATGTGACATTTTTACGACATGACGTGTTTACGTGAAACTCCTCCCATTTTTTCTAAACATAAAATGCTCGAGTCTAGACACAAATTTAACTAAAACGCATGATAGCATGATTATTTGTAGGATAGCCATGGTGCTGGCGTAATCTGCATTTCATACATTTAATAAGCAATGTTGTAATGAGTCTAGACATCCTAAATACTTTTAGTTTAGATAGAAAAAAACATGCTTGTGGTCTACCCACAGATGGCACCAGAATGTTATGAATTTTCTGGCTCGTGAAGCTTGCCTCCTTTGGTGATGCATTCCACTCATTGACTGGTGGTGGTGTCGCGAGGTTAGACCGTATTCGCTAACGTTAGGTTGCTGACGTTGCCCAGTTTACATTAAGCGTTATTTCCAAAAAATCCAAAATGGTCTAATGGATGGATTGGTCAAGATATCCAAAGCAAAATGCATGCTGTTTTTCTCGATGGCATGCTAGCTCGCCAGATGAGCATAGCTAACGTTAATTCATGTTAATTATTAAAAACGGGTAACGTTTCCGTAAAATTAAGTGATGGCTGGGATCATAAAAAAGCAAATCTTAAAACATTTGTCCAGGTAAGTTGCAAATCATACTTTTCCATGTTTCTATGCTATTGTTTTAACCGTAAAATGACTTTCTTAATTCATCTATATGCTTCACTGACCACCGGTGTTAGTATTGCATGAAACAGCTTGTGCAACAGTACAATATCATTACTAAACAAACAGTCTTAGGCAGTTTCTTTGCTGTCTTTCTGGTTCACTTGCTACAAATAAATTATCTGGAAAAAAAACAGCAAAGGTGGAGGTAATTTAAATAAGATTGTCCAGGCGTCGTGGCCTGAGGCTGCCCATCGCTGTCATTCCAATCTTGTCAGAGTAGTACCACAATAGCTGTCCACTTGGATTGGGCTACATAGTACAGGTAATTGGATGATTAAATACTGCTTCTAATTGGTTTCAATAAACTGAAAGCAGTAGGTGATGCTGCACAGCCACTGAACTGACATTTTTAAATTCAGATCTTGAAGCAATAATTCCAGATCAAAGGTAATACAGATTATCATCACACCAGTTAGATTTCCCCATGCGCGTTCGAGAGAGAACCTTTGTAAGTGTTCCTTTGACTTTATGTGGCACAGATAGCCTAATCTAAACCAATATAATTTAAAAGCCATTTTCCTGCTCCGAAACAGATTGATCACCCCATAGATAAAGATATTCAGTAAATCAATCACGATAATCTTAGTTGTGAAGTCAACCTTAAACCTGTTAGGTTTGTAATTCTTCTTTTTAGAAATATCCCACCCATACTGTAAGTTCGCCTTAAAGTCTACTTTCCACATCAGTAGTTTTAGCCTTTTTTGCTGTCTTAGGTAATGATAATGCTTGGATTTTGAGCAAGATAACACACCAAAGGTCTGGCTCTGGATATGTCGGCTGACATAATGATTAGGCTAGTTTAACTAAAACTTGTATTTCACATGCCTTAACATTTGTTATTTATATTGTTACCACACAGTCACAGATCTTTATGCTTTATGTTGTAGCCTACAGTTATTCCCCTTTGGAAAAGCTGTTGGGGAAACTGTCCAAACTGTGCTTCTAGAAGGGGCACTATCTAAGTTTTGTTTTTCCTGCCTGCTATCAGCAATGAGACTCTGCACATTCCACTTCCGTCATCTAGGTTGATATCATAAGTGCTAGAAACATCTAGGCCATTCATGCCCTCACTTTTGGTTGATGGCTTTTCAGAGCCATGACAATCATGGTCAGTCGAATTAAGAGTGTTAAGTGATGTTTGTTCATTTTAGTTATTTGCTAAAAATGACAACAATAAATTCACCAGGACTGCCTAATGTGCAAATGATATCCCTACTAGTGACAGGATCTAAATAGCTCAATCAGAAGAACCAAGTATCCAGCTATTGTGAAATGAAATGATCTGGATCTTCTAAGAGTACGTTAGTAGGGAGTGACTATGGAGGAAGAGTGGAAGCTGGGGTAGCCAATATCCTGTGCAAGGTCTAGACGGAGGCTACTTTAAGCTTCTGAACTGACTACTGTTGTTGACAGTGGCCTGGTTTCTTAACCAGATATGCTAAAGTAAGGAGTAATGTGAACTTGGTATATATTTCTTATTTTTGAAGGCAAGTTTTGTATGATTGGCTGAATTCCAATGTTATGCCTTTGATACGCCTAGATGTGCTTAACATATTGTATTGTTACTAAAAGCCGGGCGAAATGTTTGTGCTCCATTAGCTTTCTTTAAAACAGCTTGGAGTTATTTTCCTAGAACAACTAATCTACCCAACATTTCTAATCTACTTAATTATTGAACTAGTCCTAGTTTCATGAATAGGCTATTATTTGATGTGTAATCCAGAGCATAATAGCCAGATTTTACTTTGACAGATTTTTGCTAAATGACAGAAAGCATGTGACACATAGCCTAGTCCCTTTCTATTTAGAAACACATGCAGCGAGTTTGACATAACACCTGCTAGAAAATGGTTTGCTAACGAAAAGAAAGTGCTCTAATTTATTGTGCGCTGAATGAATGTAATGTCTAAGGTGGAGGCAGGGAGATTCTGTAATTGCTCCGTATAGGAATATCTGGTAAAATGTTGTTGCCACTGGTTTATGCTTAGTCAATGAGGCATTGTGAGTCAACTGGAAAAAAACGTGGAGAACAGTAGCTGTGTTATTCTTCTCTGTGTAGGCTGTAGGGAGCACGCGCTTTGGTAAATTAAGACTTATTACGCTTTTTAATCACATTTTTACATGGCTATGTTCTGGACTGGTAACTCTATTTGCCAACAACCAGGCCTATCACAGGCACCTTGGCTGGGTTTCATTTGGTTGACATATGTCCAACTCCTTTGTTGTTCTCTCCCGTGTCCAGTGCATGTGACCCAATGCAACAAGGCAGGACTTTAACTGGCTGTCTTAATGCCTTGCTAAACTCACCTCCTGACAGTATTGTAGGCTGTTCACACAAACACTCCCAAAACCTTTGTAATGTAAAAATAAGTCAGCGCCCTCTTGTCAACTAGTCTAGTTGCTTAAGATTTTACCAAGACTATGATTTCTTTCTCTATTTTTCACAAATATTTTATGTCAGCCGAAATGTTTTCTAGATGTCTATAAGCAATTGCCTTGCTCTGTTGACGCCAGCAGTGCATTCTAGCTGAGCGCCACTGGAGGAGAAGGCAACGCTACCCCAAGAATGACTCATTCAAACACTTCAGGGCACACAGTTGGCGCTTCTTGCCCACCCACATCATTGCTGTCCACTTTTATGAAATCAGTATTAATGCTTCATTTCAATGTTATTATCCAAATACATAGGCATGAGGGTATAATCCGCTTCATGGGACGAAACCAAGTCTATACAAAACAAAGTATAAATCACTATGTCAGCGCTTCACCTATTGGCTTAACCAAGATGAATTCCCGCTCTCCTTTTTCTCCCTCTATCATCTTACTGCTTAGGTTCACAAAGAACCTGTCCCCAGACAAGATCAACCTGAGCACCCTGAAGGGGGAGGGCCAGCTCTCCAACCTTGAGCTGGACGAGGAGGTCCTGCAGAACATGCTGGACCTACCCACCTGGCTGGCTGTCACCAGGGTCTACTGCAACAAAGCCGCCATCCGTGTGAGTCATGGCCTCATACCAGCCCAGCCAGCTAGACCTCCCTGACAGGCTAGTCAGTTGTCAGTGTACAAGGGTGGGGGTTGGGGAGATCTTTGTTAGGCAATTGTTTTTTGGGGCTTAAGTAATTCCAATCCAGATTTATCATATGAATTTATTCCAGAGCCCTTTAGTCTACTCCACCAACTACATTTGAAATGTTAAGCTTGCAAAAGAGGTGTCCCAAAATTAATACATGTCCTTTCACTTAACAATGGTTACTATGAGCAGGCATACGGTGAGCTATAACCAAAGATCAGAGTACCGTGTCCAGACCCGAGGCACGTCACGATGGCGTCACACATCACAAGTTAGACTTAAAGCCATGGAGGAACTGAACAGTGGCAGCCTCCTCCCCTAATTCCAATTCGCCAACATACATTACTGAGATCATATGCCATCTCCAGAGCACCCACGGTGTCCGGTTGGGTATAATACAAAGAGACATGTCTTGTCACAGAGAGAGGCCAGAGGCTAGCCAGTAGCAATGTATCCCTGTCTGATTCTGAGTCGTCTCTGGACAGATGTCACCTAGTCAGGCTTGTTGAAGTCCAGATGTGCAGGGTTAAGTCTAGATTACTTTGATCTTTTGTGGAAAGATTACGTCTGGCGATGTGATGGTGTTTGAAGTGCTGTTGCATGCTGACTGAATAATAATGAATCCTGTGAGAATGCTGAGACAAGCGTCTTTGGCTAACGGTTTTTTTTCTCCCCTGCTGTGACATGTCTTTATTTGCTTTTTTTTTTATTTAAATTTTTTAGATACAATGGACAAAGTTAAAAACAAGCCCCATCTGCCTGGTAAGAATTACTTTACGACGATTCCAAAACTAATTCCCTGAATCGCCCTTTGATTTCCAATGTAGGTTGCTGTGACTCATTCCATCCATCTCATTAAAGCTCCCTTCACTCGGATTTGATCTCTTGTCTCATCGTTTCTTACCCTTTCTCCTCCTCTTATCTCTGTGTTGTCTCACTATGTTCTACCATCCTTGTTAGACTGCTATTAGAGGGGTCACCGTCAGCCAAATCGATCCGTGTTGTTGGCAAAGTGTTGATCTTTGCTGTGCCCCCCTTCCTCTCCCTCCCTCTCTTCCCCTGCCGTCACAGTTCCTAGACAAGGTGGAGGTAGAGATGAGAACGTGCGAGGAGCCCCGCCCACCCAACGGCCCCTCCCCCATCGCCATCACAGCGGGCCAGAGGTTAGATTCCTCTCTCTATGTAACAGCCTCTTGCATAACGGCGAGCTCCGCTGTCAGACCGACGCTTTTCAAAACATTGACCCGACCCTCTTATGTTTCCTAGCGTAAAAGCATATGCGGCGGCGCTCAGACAGTGTGCTGCCCATGGCGTGCCCACACAAACTGCTTCCTTTTCTCCACTCGGCTTTGCTTTCTGTCTCTTGCAGTGAGTATGGCTTTGCCGAGAAGGTGGTGGAGGGCATGTCCGTCATCATCAACTCCATCACCATCAAGGTGCAGGCCCGTGCCTTTCACGCTTCCTTCGAGCTCTGGCAGCTGCAGGGGAACAGCCTGAACCCCAAGTGGCAGCGTAGTGACCTGCGCTACACCCGTATCACTGACCCAAAGAGAGGAGAGGTACGCACACGGGGCCGCAGGGCCCGGCCAACATGCATTTTGCCACAAAGTTTCACCATACGTTATGGTCCCGCAATCCGTGATCTGTGATTTTATTGTGTATAGGACAAAAGCACGTTTAGCTTATCTACCTTCATGGGATTGTTTAAGACAAGAAAGCTTGTCAAAGAAAGCTAAATCTAATATTATGTCAGCAAATCCATCCAGGGATTTGTGGAGACCGGCACTAGTCCAAAGACGGTTTTGAGCACTGCTACTGTCGATGTGTCTTGATGCTGCTGCTGTTCACCAGTAACTGATTCACTGAATCAGGCCAATTGTCCTAGGCCCATGTTTAGATTGCCTGTCTTTTTCTGTTCAAAGCTTGTATTGAGTCGTCCTATGTCAGTATACAGTACAGTGACAATGGCAACGTAATGGAAACCCTCTAGCTCTGCAATGTGCAACAGTAATACGAGTAAAGAATCAAATAGGATGAGAACCATAAACCAGCTTACATACAAATGTTACTGTTTTACTGTGAGCCGACCTTCAGTTCGTGCTTTCTTTCTAAACTAAAATTCTTGACCCTGCAAATATCACTGTGCCAGATATGATTCAACTTTGAAACTGTTTGTGCATGTGTGTGTCTGCATATTTTTCCTGTGTGTGTGTGTGTGTGTGTGTGTGTGTGTGTGTGTGTGTGTGTGTGTGTGTGTGTGTGTGTGTGTGTGTGTGTGTGTGTGTGTGTGTGTGCATCCTCCCTCAGGTGTTAACTTTTAAGGAGATTAACTGGCAGAGTCTGCGAATCGAGGCCGATGCCATAGAAGGTGAGGACCAGGACCTGGGCAGTACACCCTTACGCCTCATCACCAACCAGGGACGCATCCGCATTGCCCTCAAACGCAGGGTAGGACCGCTTTAGCTTTTCACTGAAGGTAGTTGTGGACCTGACATTTTGGACCCCGATATTTGACTAGAAAAAATGTATTCATGTCATCTTGTTTATAAATTGAGCTTCCTAACCCCCACTTTCAGTATTCAGATTATTGAATCCTAAACAGTTAAAAGATCCTTTAGACTTAATCGAACGTAATAGAAGGTAAAAGACCACATATTGTCGTTGGCTTTACCCCAGGTCAAGGACTGCAACGTCCTGGCCTCAAAGCTGCTCTTCATCCTGGACGACCTGCTATGGGTGCTGACCGACTCCCAGCTCAAGGCCGTCATCAATTACGCCAAGTCCCTGAGCGAGGCCATGGAGAGGTCGGCCCAGCAGAGGAAGAGCATGGCTGCCGAGTCCATGCAGGTGCTACAGCTACCTGCTGGCCACCTTCTTATTGTTGCGCTCACAAACACATGGAGGAAGTCCTCAGAATCAATGTTTAGATGCTCGTTCAATAAACTCTTTTAACGAAAGGGGTTTTATAAATTATATTTTGCGTGTTTTTTTCTGAGATCTAATCAATGGTATTGACTATGCTGTGCACGTTGTAGACTTTGAATTGACAGTACGGGTGTTGAATGCGTTATTGTTGAAAGGGAAATAAATAATAATCATTGTGTATGTCCTCCGCTTCTCCAGACTGCCCCCCCGTCCCCTGGTATCCACAGTCTGTGGACCGAGTCGCCGCCCCCTCCCAGCGGCACCCCCAGCAAACTCGGACAGTATTTTGAGCTTCACGACGTCAAGGAATCCTCCTACCACACCTTCATATCTCGTCTGGACTTACACATATGCAACGACAGCTCCACCATGGATTTAGGTCAGTGCCCCTTTGCTGTTGTTAGGGTTTAGAAATGGTTGCAAGAGACTTGAATAGAGAGGTTGTTGGCCAAGAAAAAAGAGAGATTTTTGGGAAGCTCTGAGAGGGGACCATTACTGAAGTGTATTAGTAATAAATGCATGAATACAATTTTCTGTCTTGTTTGGATATGAGTCCTATGACTCTTGCTATATATTTTTAGGGGGGGGTGTGCTGATTTAATTACCGATTTAATTACTGAGCTGATGGCTTTTGAACCCATCCGGTGCATAGCTCTCGTCTTCTTGTCCAACTCATTTGATCTTCAACGTAAAGACCGGGATTATATTCTGTAGGTCACCCATAGGAATGCAAAGTATGCGTCAGTCACTAATCTCTGTCAATTGACCCCTGACCTCTGATGTCACACAGATGAGCAGCCACCGCCGGGTTCCCATGGGGCGATGCAGCTGACCTTTAGGAAGCTGGGCTTCGACTACTACCCCATCCACAAACCTGGTGAGTCCGGTATTCCAGGTCATCACGCCATTGCCAACCACAGCATCTAACCCCCGGGGGGGAGGGGGGACGGGGACGGACGTTGCACTACTCCCCATAGAAACCTCGGCATTCACTCAGACTAGCTCTAAGTGGGATTACTATTCATGCGATGAATGGCTTGGCTGGGAGAGCGTGCCAATCACTATTGCTCTCACTGCAACTCATGGGGTGTGAGGAATGCAGGAAACTAACAACTCTGTCTCTTATGGAAGGCTCTCTCCGTCTATTTATAAAGTCATGTTTCTGCTCTGGAAGGCAATGATGTGAACGGTGGGCTAAGCCCCTGACCTGAATCACTTGTATCAAGGCATGGTGCAATTAAACACATGTTGTGTTTCAGTGTATGATTTTCTAAGAGTAGACCACAACTATTGAAAATGAAAGAAGCTTACATGTTAGTGAGTCAATTCACATGTACAAGCGTTATCTATTGGGATGACGTTACTATTATGGTTTGAGTTTGTAGTGTAACCATTGCATCCGGTCCCAAGGTGACGGCTGTCGTCACTGGGAGCGTCACTGTGGAGCCATGGAGGCCCGGGCTCAGTGGGCTGGCAAGCTGCTTCAGGAGTTCCAGAAGAGGGTGCAGGTTTCAGGCTTTCCTGGTCCACACGCCGAGGGGCCCAACCAGGCCAAAGATTCACCAGCAAAGAAGGTCCAGGGTAAGACCCTTTTTAGGTGATACTCAAGGATATGTATTAGTATTTTATTAGTATATTATATTATAGTAGTAGTATAGTATATTAGTGTTTTATTGTTGCTTATCCGGGTACAATCTATGTAACTACATCTTTTTACTGTGACATAGTAACAGTAGGATATGAGGTAAGGCAGGTACCAGGCTATTGAATGTAGTATTGCAAATCCGACTCTGCTGTACAACATCCATTGCTTGCTTGGTTGGTTGTAGATGGACAGCCGGTCCCCAGGTGTAGTCCACCCGAGGGAGATCAGGGTTCCAGGAGGAGCTCCGTGTCATCCACTCCACCTGTAACCCCCCTGAAGAGGCTTCGCTCCTGCTGTGTAGTGGTCCGGGTGGATGACCTGGACATTCATCAGGTCAGACTAGAATGGGTTACCATCACGACGCAGTATGGTGCCTTAGACATTGAATTCTATGTTCGATTAGAAAAAAATGCATATCTATATAATAAAAAAGCTGTTTTGCTGCTAATGAGTGGAATATGCTCCTGCAAAAAGAATGCAGTGATGTATTATTATATTTGTATTAAACCTTTATTTAACCAGGAGAATTCACATTGAGATTATTAACCTACTTTTCAAGCAAGACCTGGGAATGAGGCAGTAGTACAAATTCATATAAAAAAAATACAATGGTTTTAAAAAATGACAAAGGGCACTAAGGCTTTTGCCTTCGTCATTCAGTCACTGCAGCACAGGGCAAGCATAGAATAATCTTTTTCATTGCTTCACACTTGCCTGCACCCAAAGCCTTTGAAGTGACACCAAGAAAAACCCTGACACCTCAATTATCACTTTAGCATTTCTGCTTTTTTTCAGCTGAAGATGATTTCGCCCACAGGATTTCCCCCTTGGCAGAGCGCCACCACTCATTTTCAGCTCTTCTGTCTAATCCAATTTATGCTTTATTGTATTGTTACATCACTGTGGGTGACTGTCATGGAAAATTATCCCACAACTGAAACAGCGAAAGTATCGAAATTGAACTGTTAAGCCCTCCATGTTTTCTGACTTGCAGTAGTACCCTTAATGTTCATAACCCTCCCACTGTCCAGGTATCAACTGGGGGGCGCAGCAAAAAGAAGACCCAGTCGTTACTGTCCTGTAACCGCAAGGCTCTCCACCTGCCAGACAACGTACCCGCCATCCACCTGCAGTTCACTGAGTACTACTTCCCTGACAACCCTGGTGTGCCTGGTAAGAGCCAATCACACAGTTATGAAAACATTTTTTATATTTAATAGTTCACCTATTGGTCACCAAATGTCTAGTTTTGCTGCTGTTTTGTCTCATTGTTAGACTGGGAAGTACGGCTGACCTCTAAACACCGATACATAGATTGCCAAAGAAGCATACATTCAAATGCCACCCCTCCTCCCGCCCGTACGATGTCTCCCTAGTGCCTAACTCCAACCTCTACGGCCAGCTGAACGGCCTGCAGCTGTGTGTCGACCCGACCAGTGTGCTGTGGGTTAACCTGTTCTCCAGAGGGCTCCTGCACACCCTGGACCAGGTCAAGGCCTTCTACCACCTGCAGGACAGCAGCAAGGCCGAGGAGCACGTGGACATACGCGCCGACGCGTCTCAGCTCAAGGTGAATGGACTGGGCTTGGGGACGTGCGACACGTTCTCTCTGTTTGCTTTGCAGTTGGCCCCAACGCATATGTATATACAGTACTGTGCAAAGGTTTTAGGCAGGTGTGAAGTCTTTAAAGTTAGAAAAAATTTAAATATAAAAATTTAAATGTTAATTGTTTATTTTTATTTATTAATTCATAAAACACAAAGTGAGGGAAAAGAAAATCTGTATCAAATCAATATTTGATGTGACCACCCTTCGCCTTCAAAACAGCATCCCCTGCCTAAAACTCATGCACAGTACTGTATATATCTATAGTTTGAATCCCGAATGCGTCACCGGTGTAGCCGGCAAATGTCTGCACTCCTGTTTTAGCGATTACCTAACCTTAATTGGGTAATATTGAGGTGGCTGGTAATAAATGGGTAATAATTGGGAACGTGCCACACATTAGTTTGGTTTGGTTGAACCAAACGCATTGTCTATAATTTGATTCCTGAATACATCTCCTGTTTGCAAAAGTTAGCCCTTGAGTTTTAATAAGCGATTAATTTGGTAATATTGAAGTGACTGGTCCCTAAATCCTTAACTCCCTTAAACAGGGGGATAGTTTTAGTGTCTTGACTAACTAGGACATTGTAGTAGACACACTTTTGGGTGGACCACAACCCTCGCATTTTATTTAATTCCTCTTGTCCACCCTATCCAAATGAGTTATTAGGTCATTTACAAGCAGTGACAAAAACACTGTTTTGTAAGCAGCATGATGACATTTTGTTTCTTCGTCTCCGTAGCTTGTCTTCCCCCTGGAGTCTTCCATCCTGGACCACCCAGAGCGCCCCCAGTCCCTCAGCATCACCATGGCCCAGACGGTCGTCAGCAACACCCGCCACTCGCCTCACGGCACCAAGGCCGACCTCCACGCCACCTGTGGCAGCTTCTCTACCAAGCCCTTCTTCCAGCCAGCGCCACCGCCCCGCCCCTTCCCCAGGGACCAGTGTGCCTTCAGGCCCTTGCCCTCGGCCTTCCTCTTGCATGCCCAGGAGGTGGAGCCACAGCCCCTGTCGGAGAGGAGGCCGTCCCGGGCTCAGGATGTCTGGAGCCTGAGTCTGTCCCGCCTGTCGATGGCCTTCGACGGAGCCCGCCGGGGCCCAAAAGGGAAAAGCCAACCTTTTGTGGAGCCCTTGGCCGTGTCTTTGTGGATGTGCCGACCCTCCGCTTCTAAATGCAGCTCCCCATCCTCTCCCAGCCCCAACAGCCCAAATCTCCTAGATAAAGAAGAGTCACACGCCCCCCTGTTCCTGTCCAGCTCCGAGCAGCAACCCAATAATATCCACAGCCAGGGGGACTCTGCTCCTCCCCCTCCTCTTCACGCCTCTGTTCACATCTTGGCGCAGACCGTCACACCGGTCAAGGTGTGGCTCAACCACTACCAGTACGTGGCCCTGCTGCGTCTAAAGGACACGCTGGCACTGCTGGGCGCCGAGTTGGGCCGCGACACCCGAGACGCCAAGCAGGCCCAGGGCAAGCAGAGCGCCCCACTCACCGCCTGCCTGGCCCTCCTGGTGGACTCGGTGGAGCTGGGGCTCCTGCTGCCGCCGGCCGCCACAGAGCCTGAAGAGGTGGTGGCCCACACCCCCGACACGGACAGCCCCAGCCTGTCCGACTCGGACCTGTCCCCCACCCACCCACCGGGGGAGTCAGGACCCCTGGAGGACAGCGGGATTGGCAACGGCACCGCCCTTCCAGCCGCAGGCGATCCCGCTGCCGCGCTGGTCCCCGAGGAAGAGGAGGAGGAGGTGGTGGTGGAGGAGGCCTGCGAGGCTCTAGAGGAGGGCGGGGCGGACGGGGATGCGATCGGGGCGGAGGGCAACGGCCTGTCCCTGTCCCCTCCAATGTCCCCCGGGGCCTCCCTGCTGTCCCGGGAGCCCTCCACCTTCAGCCTGGAGGGCGAGCTGAGCAGCGCCCTCACCGCTACCAAGGACGTCACCAAAGATGCGCTCAGCGCCTCGCTGGACCTGACCAAAGGGGCGTTCTCCATCACCAAGGACGCCTTCAGCATGCTGAGCCGCGGCGGCTCTGGGATGAGCAAGCTGTTCTCCACGCAGGCGAAGTAGGGTCCCACCCCTCTCTCCGTCTGTTTGGCAGCGGCTTGCTATACACTCTACGTTAGTCTGGAAGCCATGCTGTGCACACCACATGGTGCCACTGGACAGGATGTAAATAAAAGCTGTTGATTTTGTGTGTGTGTGTGCAGGGATCAGCGGGTAGATGAGTCATCCCCCTCCTTGGCAGGCGGCTCGCGTTTCCAGTCCATGAAGCAATCTCCTTCTCAGCATTCCTTTGATAGCTCCATCATGGACGGCAGCCTGCCAGACGACCGGCTCTCTGTGAGCAGCGACGCCAGCGATAACTTTGTCATCGTCATGGACTGTGGTACCTATGAACCGAAACGCGTATCACGCCTGCCATTAGCACATTCATAAATTTTGCACATCACACCAACATTTGTTTAGAATACGTTCAAAACCCCTAATGACTTAGAATATGTATGTATATGTATATGCATATATTAAAGTCTGATATGATTTTCAAGCTGTCTACATGAGTTCATTTCACCTTTTCAGACCCATTCTCATGTGTGTGTTTCAGAGTCGGGAACTAACAGCACGCCAGTCCCTCCTGGCAGCCGTGGCAGCCCGGCCCCAGGCACCGAGGGAGGCTCCTCTGCAGACCTGAGCAGCTCTTTCTCCCAGAGCACCGAGGACCTCAGCCAGGACATGGTGGGTCCCTGCTCGGATGGCCATACTCCCACTGTAGCAACCATTTTATTTGAAATTGCAAATAAATCTGAATTTCTGAATTTCCATCATTTGGGATGGTAATTATTCTGTCTTGTTGACATTATTATTGGGAGCTGATCTTATGGTTGTGCACTCTGCAGTCCTCAGTGCTACTGCTGGTTATGAGTGGCATGGCGTCTGTGCTTGAAGTCAAGGGGGAGGACCAGGTGGTGGCGCTAGAGGCCCAGCAGCTGAGCCCGACCCAGCTGGGCAACGTCAGGGTCTCTGACCTGCTCTCTGGCCTGACACAAGGTAGAGCAAGAATCTGCCTCTCCTCTCTCTCCCTTTCTTTCTTTATCGACTTCCTCTCTATGAAGACCTTCTTATCCACGCTACAAGGAAATTTGTCATTCATGAATTTGAAATGTGTTATTCTTTTGTATTGTGAAATAAGAAACATTTTGTTAGTAACATTGTCAAGACAAGGGCTACACTAAATGCTTTAACAACTTTTTCAATAGCAGTAGAATTATTGTTCCTGTCATACATATGTGGTTACATTAATATTCCTATTATAAATATGATTCCCAAGCTCCAGCTGGACGGGGCCAGACCCAGAGACCCCAGCAGGGCACCATGGGGACCCCGGTGCTGTGTATGCGGGCAGAGTCCGGTGCATCTGCAAGCCCCCACTCCACCCTGTCCGATCCGGTGGGCTTCCTGGAGCTCAGGGTGCAGGGCTGTAAGGTGGATCTGCTGGCCTCCACTCTGAACACCCTCGGGCCCTTCCTGGAAGACGAGCTCAGCTCTGACAGCCAGCCTATGAGGATCCATCTGGATGATATCGCTGTCACTCTTAAGGTCCGGTCCTATTCAACTAGATTCAATGATGTATAAACGGTCATACGCGTTGGCTTTATGAATGTGATGACACAGGGTTGTATAGTACATATCTTGTTGCTGTTGTTGTGTCTGTTAGTCTTCAGACATTTACCGTGGTTGTGTCCCCTTGGTCTCTAGGACGATAGCCCCAAGATCTACCCATCAGCTCCCCAGGCAGTCCCAGCCACTTTTACTGTAGACCAGCTGATTATGGAGCGCACTGACGACGGCATGTTCCGGATCAAAGGTTAGACAGAGTTTAGTTGATATTAGGGGATTAGCGAACGATAATTTAGAATTTTTGTTGCGGTTGAACAAAGACGTTTATGTGTTTCTTTCTGAAGCCCTTGGTGACTGGAGACGATAAAAAAAAAAAACAGGAACAGAAACAAATGTTTTATTTTTGTTAACCTCTCCTTTCAGGTGGTGGAGGAACTAAAGCCACTGCAGGTGGTAGTGGGGCTCGCCTGGAGAAGCCAGACACTTCCTGTTCAGTCCCCCAACAGCACTGCACGGTATGAAAGGGCCCGCAGGCTGAGAAACGTACCAGCATCGAATCATGGCGCATTAGCGCTTAGACAGGGGCTATACGGCACGTCCTTTGCCTGCAACAGTGTTTTGGCCACAGTGATGTGATTCAAAAGTGGAAATGTAATGTACATAACTCGCTCATGCTAATCATATGATGAAGTGAGTAGGATTGGTTTGTGATAACCGCCTTCTGATTGACAAAAAGATTACTAACAGCTGTAGCCTAACCACAATGTTAACGGCAAACAAGAGAGGGTCTGTGCAAAGTATATAAATAATCGTATGTAAAGATCTTCAAATGTCTCCATTTCAAATGGTTGCTACATGGTTATTGCAGCATTACATTAAGATGACTTGCTCTTACAAGAGCTGTATTGTGTTAAACATACTATTTTCAGATGATATAATATTATATACTTAAATATTGTTGATAGGGATATGCAACCGTACCCCAACAGAATAGCAACTGTGTGAGCTTAAGGGGACATGGATATTTTACTCAAGCTGTAATAGTAGAGGGGTCTGTTACAGAGACTGTTTTAGTACTGTCGGGCTCTCTTACAAAGGGATAAAACGGACAACAATAAGATATTCTGAATTAATCAAGGTTGCCTAAGGGTATTGTAATTACAGTTAAAGGCTTGGGTCAGAATATGCTACCTGACCGATTGTCTTGGCACCTCACCTAAGCTTGTGTGGCACCTAAGCAAACCTACGCTTTGTGTTTACAGAGCCTTCCCTTGGAGTCCCAGCTGTCTCAGGCCCAGTCTGCCCTGTCCGAAGCCCTCAGCGACCGGCAGCGCCTCCTGCTGGAGGTCAGGAAGTATGATCCCAACTTTGACCTCTGATCCGCTTTCTCTTATACCTCTGAACCACTTTGAGACCTTCCCACATATACAAAAAATTTTGGGGGGTTTGATCAGTGGGTGTCAGCACGCACCATGGACAAATATCTTAAACACTTATTATAGATGTAGGAACAAAAAGGATTTTCAACTGTAGCTGATCATCTGACGCTGTCGGATATTGCACAAAGTGTGTATCACTTTCAGAGTATTCTGGCCAGCCCCTTTATATAGAAGGGGTCCTATCAATATATATTGCAGGTGCTGCTATCATAGAGCAGGGTTTAGTGTTTTCTTGCTAACTACTTGTACTAAACACAATCTAGGGTACGTTCTCTTCCAAATCTCTGTAGAGTAGTTGGTTGGTTTTTATGTGTTTGGTATGCATGTCAGGGAGTATTTTGCCCATTTAAACCACTGTCATTGTGTGTGTTTGAAGAACGTGACAATGACCCATGCCAAAAACCGCTGACTTACATACACTATGATACTGCCAGATAACTTTCAGTTGATGTTTTTGTTACATTATGCAAACCAGTTATTGTCAAGCATGCAGTGTGAATGTTCCTAGTGTTGTAGGATGGTGGTTGTTCTGACAGTTTAAAATAATTAACTTCAAAGCTTGTAAACATACAACTATGTAAACATACACAAAATGGCGTTTATAGTACACTTAATGTTGTAGAATATAACCTTAGGTGTAACACACAAGATTAGGTCTGTATATGTTCGGTAGGAGTTGGCTGCTAGCAGATCTAAGTTAATCCTAAAAAAAAGTAGTTTAGTAAACACATAGAATAGGTAAGGAAATGCACTTTGACTTGGGCAAAACCGCACTGCATGAATGGAGCACCTGATGCATCTCGCCACGCCCCTATGGCCGGTGGATTCATCGGGCGATTGATTGGCTCGCACTCGTGTCCTATCAAACTCACACTGTCCCAAGACAACAGGTCAAAGCATTCCCCAGTATTACTCGTTTCCTATTGTTTGACGTTACTATGTCCACTAAAGACAATATGCCTTTATAAGTCCCTGTCAAGGACAGGGTACATAGAAGCTACTGATTCTGAAGACGCTTAGAAGTATTAACAGAGCTTTTCTCTACCAGGATATTACTTGGGTGCTTACTTTGTATTGCAATACCTTTGTATGTCAACAACTGTGTAAAGTTATTGAGAATTAATCTCCCAAAAACAATAGTTTTTTTTCTTATTGTCTCAGCTTGCCATACATGGTGTTAAAGCCATTTATATCAAATAAACTACAAACATGATCCATGAAATATCAACGGTACTTATTAATGATGGTATTTTGAAAACAGGAGGCTTAATATGCATTACATACAGTCAAAGGACTTTGACAGGGATGGCAATTGATTTACAGTGCATTAATTCCAGTGATTTTATGTTGTTGTTTTATTTACTTTGTTTTGTGTGTTCATTTGTGAATTGATTCATGTTATGATTGATTGTTAGCGTTTAGAATTCAGTATATCTTCACTGGATGGACATGGTTTTAATGTCATTGTTTGTTTTACCGAAAAGGTTGTAGTGTCTTATTTATACAGATGTTTTTTTGTTATTTTCTTTTTACATTCTTTATTTTTTCTTGCCTAAGCAAAATCGCATCAGAGGCAGGTTTTGTTTGTCTTTTGATGGGACACGGGAGACCTCTGGTGGCCATGTTATAACAGTATCTGTCCCTTTGGTTGCCTTACAAAATATGGCAATCTGTTAGTGGAATGTACTTTATTAAAGCAATAGCAAGAATCATCTGTTTTACCCATAGCTTGAGAAAAACCACAAGATGGTAATGTATTTACCCTTCCTGCATGTGTATAGGACTGCATGTCCTCAAGGTCACATTCATGGTATCAAAACAGATATGCTGCCTTTTTTAACCTCAGTAGTTGTCAGTGAAATCCATTCACCAAATTTTTTATTGAGTTTTACATTTTTGTTTTGCATGGCCTTAGCTGAAGTATGTGTCGGTGGAGTTTTTAAAAAATGCCCCTCTCCTTGAGACCCACCTCCTGCAAGATCTCCCAAGGTCTCCGCAGGGTTTCTTGTTTGCCTTTGGGGATCTCTTGAGCCCCTGTCAGCACTCTTGAGCAGATCTGGGTTACCTGAACAGTCTGTTGCCAGTGAGCCAGGGAAGAGCTGGGGTAGCCAGCACTAATGACACAGATGGGTCTTTTCAGTCACTGCTCATATGAATGAGTCTGCAAAATACTTACATTGTTTTGATTGGTGAGGAAACGCATGCATTGAAAATGATGTTTGTGCTTCATGCCTTGTGAATTATTTGCACTTGATGTATGGTACTTTAAATGGATTTGTAATAGTTTTAATGTGAATCAAATTTCTGATGTAGCTTATATGAGAACATCCTGATAAATGCAAATGTTTTGACAGTATTCTTTGTCCTTTGCTTAACACCTATTTTAACTTTCCTCACATTTGATTTTTTATTGTTGTCACAATATTGAATATGACTAATATAATAATACATTGGTTCTGTGAATCAAATTTTGTGGGCAATAATAGTAAAGAGGAAGAACAAATAAAACAACTGCTAAACCTCAGTGTGTGTTCAGACTTTTATTGGTATGGATTATCCCATTTGCATGCCACAGCTTTACTTGGAGCAACCACTGACCTGATAAGTAATACCAGAGGGTAGTAAAATATGTGTTTGACTTTATTTATTTTAGATACTGTAGTACGTTGACTGGCCACTCAATACCAATCACTATGACACGCAGTCAATTTACTATACACCGATCAGCCACATTAAAACCACCTGCCTAATATTGTGTAGGTCCCCCTCGTGGCGCCATAACTGCGCTGACCTGTCGTGGCTTGGACTCCGCAAGACCTCTGAAGGTGTCCTGTGGTATCTGGCACTAAGACGTTAGTAGCAGATCCTTTAAGTCCTGGAAGTTGCGAGGTGGGGCCGCCAGGGATCGGACTTGTTCCAGCACATCCCACAGTTACTTGATCGGATTGAGATCTGGGGAATTTGAACTCCTTGTCATGTTCCTCAAACCATTCCTGAACAATTTTGCAGTGTGGTAGGGTGCATTATCTGGCTGAAAGAGTCCACTGCCATCAGAGAATACCGTTGCCATGAGGGGGTGTACTTGGTCTGCAACAATGTTTAGGTAGGTAAGAAACATCCACATGAATGCCAGGACCCAAGGTTTCCCAGCAGAACATTGTCCAGAACATCACACTGCCTGTCAGCTTTCCTTCTTTCCATAGCGCACCCTGGTGCCATCTCGTCCCCAGGTAAATAACGCACACGCATCCAGCCACATGATCTAAAAGAAAAAGTGATTTATCAGACCAGGCCATCTTCTTCCATTGCCCCATGGTCCAGTTCTGACGCTCGTGCCCACTGTGGGTGCTTTCAGCAGTGGACAGGTCAGCATGGGCACTCTGACCAGTCTGCGGCTACGCAGCCCCATATACAGCAAGCTGCGATGCACTGTGTTCTAACACCTTTCTACCATAAGCAGCATTAACTTTTTCAGCAATTTGTGCTACAGTAGCTCTCCTGTGGGATTGGACCAGATTGGCTAGCCTTCGCTCCCCACGCACATCAATGAGCTTTGGGCGTCCATAACCCTGTCGCCGGTTCACCAGTTGTCCTTCCTTGGACCATTTTTGGTAGGTACTAACCACTGCATATCGGGAGCACCCCACAAGACCTGCAGTCTTGGAGATGCTCTGACCCAGTAGTCTAGCCATCACAACTTGGCCCTTGTCAAAGTCACTCAGGTCCTTACGCTTGCCCATTTTACTTCTAGAACTGACTGTTCACTTACTACCTAATATATCCCACCCCTTGACAGGTGCCATTGTAACAAGATGATCAATATTATTCACTTCACCTCTCAGTGGTTTTAATGTTGTGGCTGATCGGTGTATTCTGCCCTGTCTAGCCCAGGTTATCCACTGATTGGTGAAAAACAATCATTCTGTAACCTACCATCACAAAATGTTTAAATGTACAAGCTAGTGTGCTATAGTTACAAGTATGTGTACCAATTTAATATCACTAAAAACTAAGTGAGAATTACAAAGCTTTTAGAGATTGTGCAGTTAAAAAAAAAAGAAAATCACTCTAGTAGGTGCAAAAAGGAAATAACTAGATGTTTGACATAACATTTGGCTTCTACACCAGATCAGCTCAAAAAAAATACATTACATTTACAACATCAGCGAAGAACACCATTTTCACTGTCAGGACCCTTTCAATCCATAAAAAATACAGACACAAAGCAATGACCTTAGTAGCTGAGAATAAATGAACAGGGCAAACTCTTCAGTTCCAGTTGACAGCATAAAGTAACTTCTGTTTACCCAATGCCAGGACTATTGATGTCCAGGATCACCAGCAGTAAAACAAACATTGTTTTTACCATCTGGAAAGCTGCAAGAACAGCTGGTTGGTTCTACCAGTCTTTCCATTGTATAGCGGATGCTCAATGAAAAAGAATGTGTTTGTGCTTTGTGTTTGGGATTTGTTCTCTGGTCTTCAACCTTCTCACTGCTTCTCTCATGTGTTTTGGCTGCAGAGGAGGTGTGTCTCCCCATTTTTCACAAACATCCAGCGCTGTGAGGACATAAGGTCATAGGGTCAAGTATTATTATGTTATTATGAACCATGTAATACTGAGCGTGTGGAGCTATGCAAGTTTTGCCTCTTACTCACCCTCCTCCACGATTTCCCCGGCAAACACCTTGGAGATGCCAGACATAGCAATCACCACATTCTGGGACACTGAAGATCCAGTGATAGACTGGATCAGCTAATAAAAAAATAAAACAAATAGGTATGTGATACAAAAAAAATATAGTATATTGACTACTCACTATTGCATCGAAATCTTACCCTTTTAATGGCAGCTTTTGGGAAAGCAGAGCGTCTGTACATCTCATAGCGATTCAGCTGTTCCTCAGAGAATGATGAAACCAAAACCCTAGAAGACAGGACAACAGTAGCAATAGGGATGTTGAGTTGCAGGACACCACGTATTTCAGGGCTGCCATCATCAAAGATGGAGTAATAATTTATTTACTTTAGAATATATGAATGTCATAAACTTACTGCATTTTTTGAATTTCATCCTCATCGACCTTCTGCCGCTTCTCCTTTTTCTTCTCTGGTAGTTCCAGTTTAAGTTTCTTTGAAGGAGTGTCTCCCAATGCTCCATCCTCCTCATCCTCCCCTGCCACAGACTCCTAAATATATTATACAATATCAGGTTAATATGATGCATGTTACAAAAACTACGTTCAAAAAATGTCAACACATGAACGATTCAATGCAGTTGGCAAGTTGTAAAAGGAAACTGGCTGCTTACAGTTTTGGTGTCCTCTTTAGACTGAGCTTGAGAGGACTCTTTGGAATCGGAATTAGCATCTGCAGACGCTGGCATATTTTCAGGATCTTCAGATTTAGGAAGTTCTTCATTAGACCTAGATGGCATTTCAGATGTGCTCTCAGTCTTGATGCGAGCAGGGTCTGCCATTTTCAATCAATTAACCTACGAAGCAATAGATTGGTTAAGAAGACTAGTAGTAATAAAAGCATTACTGTGACGTTAGCATTTAGCTTTATCTTCTGGAATTTCTCATGAAACTTAAATTTAACTATTTACTTAAGGACATGATTTGTCGAAATAAATTGAGTGCTCGGAATACAAGTGGTTAGCAACAACGGGCTAGCTGGCTCCTAAACTAAAGATCAAACTGTATCACCGTTGATTGTAGCTCCTAAACTAAAGATCAAACTGTACCACCGTTGATTGTATCTAGCTGGCTAATAATGAAGATTGAATTTAGCAAGCTAAGCTAGTACTAGTAGTGGTACAGTACTGATAGCGATAAGTAACTTGTTACTTACTAGCGTGGCAAGCAACCAGGCACTTCAGGTCCGGATACTAGTATATAGCTAGTTATTACAGCAGCCAAATTCTGAGAATATATAATACCAGCGTTGCAAATATTGTATAAAGATAGAGAAATAACGTTTAATAATGGCAAGATTTTAAGTTCTCTATAGGCTAGCTCAGCTAACGTGTTAGCTAGCAGTTGTAGAATTCTAGCAGAGGCACTTCCTTTTCCTAGTTTGAATGAATCGAACTTTAATTGCTCATGTTGGAGGAACAGTGACAAAGATTTTTATGAGGAAAGAGCATATTATAACCATGAAGGTGTCCCGTCATGATCATATACACACCACAATCAGCTGCTTAAAGTAACTAACTTCGACTCACCTTTTCACACCGATTTAAAATTTTATCAATAATCAAGTTTTACCGAATTGGTTATTCTGCCATTTGAGCATTATTGAAAGTATTGTTAGTGGTACACATTTCAGGTGTGACTATGATGACCACCACTGGTCCCTTTTCTAACTTGTGCGTATGTCAAATCAAAAATTATTGTATAGACAATAGGCAGTGTCGCAAGCCTGTCTGACTCCACCTCTCCTCTTTTTGCCCCAGCTAATCCTGCTTATACCTATCCTGCTATTTTATAGTAGTTAGGGTGTGGGAGCTAGTGGTTGTCTCTGGTGGTGATGGGGCCGTAATGCAGAAGGGGTAGTTTCAAGGAAGTGACGGACAGCATGTTGAAGACTGGGCGAAGGAAGTTTGCCTACTGGTGCTGAACGAAACTTTTCCCCGGACTAGCAGCATCGGGACCGGAATCCTGGAGAATTGCGCCGCTACGGCGATTGAACCATCAGCAAAGGGATTCTTTTGTTTTCCTCGGCATTGAACGCGCACATACGCCGGTAGATAGCAAAGGGATCGCAAAGGAATTTCCCTCCCGTGTTCATATCCCCCTTCTTTTCCCCAATCCATTGACTCCTTTCTCGGGCAGCGATGGGAAAGGAGCAAGAACTCCTAGAGGCGGCGCGCACAGGAAACCTTGCCGCCGTGGAAAAGCTTTTATCTGGGAAACGACAATCGACTGGAAGTGGCAGTGGAACATCGGGGACTGGTGGAAGTACGAATAGCGGTGGTGCCTCGTCCCACACGCTTTCCAGTTTACTCAGGTAACAGAAATATCGGATATTCACATGAATGGGAGAAAGACCCATTGAACAACCATTGTTTTTTCGCTGAACGCGTCAGCGACTACTGTTTTCATAACGAGCGTCTACTATTTACTATTTGCAATCATATTGCTGCTGGCTAGTGGACCTTTTACTTGCCTCGTCATGTTTAATAACACATTATCAACACCATTGCTCGGCGCAACGGAATGCCTTCTTTGTTAGCCTGCACCTCTGTTATTTACAGCTCTGTGAATGGTACAAGTATGAAATCCCCGGTTAGTACAGAATAGGCCCAGGTATAGTCCACATGATAAAAAATAAAACTGCGGGTAGAATAAAACCAGATATAAGTAGGATGATGTATTTTATTTTTAGTTCATTAAATGTTCTACTTTTCCAGATACAGACACCGTTACAAGAAGTCTAATAGCTTGATAATTAGTGTAACCTATATCGTGCACATGCACATAGATCTGAGCACAGACACACTTGTTTCAAAGAGGTGTCTCAACCACTTCAGACAATAAGTCTCTATTCTTTCTTCCAATCCATCCCCCAACACATTTAAAGACTATAATATAAACACAAGTTACTTGACAAAACAAATGACTATATTACTTGTGTCCTGTCCTGCCATGATGTAGGTACAAGCAGGTTATTTGCTCACTGTTTAATGATGGGTTAATAATGAAAGGAATAGCATGTTGCTGTGGTTTCTTGTGCTGTTAGGGATAGTGGTGTGCTAGCAATTTAAGCTCTATACATTAAAATGACTGCTGTTGTCATGTGGCATACCATAGAGAAGTAGGTGGCCGAACGTGAATAGTCTTTTTTTGTTCTACCAGTGCAAGAAACAGTGATTGCTAACTTTGCTTTCCCCTGGTCAAAGAGTCAGGCTACAGCTAAGTAACTAAAGTATGTGGGAATTATTGAAGACGCTGTTTTTTAACTTCAGCTTTAGCTCACTGTGCTTTGTACCATGATTTTCTTCGTTTGGCATTCAAGGAAGGGGTAGCCTTTTGCAGAAGCTTGTGTTGTGTAGAGAAGGCTCTGCTCTTTCAGGCTCCATAAACCAAACAGACACTTTGGCTAGAGAAAACCTCGCGCAGCTGAAAATCTGCTTAACCAGATCCTTGCTGTCAGAATAGATCCCGACCTTAAGGGTAGGCCTATTCATTTATATCCATATATACATTTTATTGTTATTCAATATCAGGATGGTTGTCACACACAGAATGCATGGCTGCCTTGTCAATCACAATCCCTGTAGTCTCCCTGGAGAGCCAATTGACTGTCTTCGCCATAACTAAGAGAAAAGTATTGCCGTAAGCCCCTAGGTGATGCATCGCTGTTCCTCATTGCAAGCTGTACAGCAGTGTACTACTCCTGCTAAATACATTAAACCCTCCTAATCGGAAATCCAATTCAGGGATGTCATGCCTTCAAGACTGGCTCTCCAGTCTCGTCCTCTCCCTGTTAGGCCCGTGGGTGGGAGCACTCGAGACTTTTGTCTCATCTCGCTTGACTTCTGATCAATGTCTGGCAGCCTTGTAAGAGTCTGGCAGTCATATAAAATGAGTGGCTAGACATTGTAGAGAATTCGCTTAGTCTATGTGTTTACTCCTATAATTCACACACCCTTTAAAACAATCTAGCTAACCTACTCTCGTACCAACAGGCCTCTGTGAGGCTAGGCTCTATGAGATTGCACAGGCCTAGATGTATTCCCCTCTGTTTAATTATTGACATATGTAGCCCACGCTTAGATGCTTTTACCACAACGTGGCCCAAGGGGGGTTGTTGCTATTGTATGTGACATTTGATTTAGCACATGTAATCAAAATGTCAATACGTTTAGGGGCATCAATGTGAATTACCATACTTGTTCAGACACTGGTTCAATAGTCGTTTCATGACCTAGCCCAGTTGTGGTCTGCGCTGTACTCTCCACATCCATCCATAGTGAGAAGTAGCAGCCCCATGGGCTAATCCTATCAAAGCAGATTGGATGCTGCATTAGGAGGGATGATTTCCCCCCAGCAAATTCTACTTGCTTGCTGTTGCTGCCAGTCCTTCTGATGTTTTGCACATAGGATTGCTGAGGATAGATGCATGTGTGGGGCGTAGCCATATATGCAGCTGGTTAGTACAGGTTATTACAAGTTATTTGTCAGTTCATTAATCAAATCCTATTAGACCAAGAGTGCTTATAACAACGAAGGAATGATTAGTTCATCTGTTTACTATTTGGTCAACCTAAGACTGTTTCATTAGGCTGTTATTAGTAATAATAGAGCAGTTCTCTGCATGGGTATTTGTGTTGTTGCCTCTGCGGAATGGAGTGTGCATGTCGAGACTTGTAGTGTTCTTGTAACCAGACGGCTCTGCGGAATGTCTGCTTTTCCCAGGAGGCTGCGTAGCAATGAGAGAGGACAGTCATTGACCGTCGGCATGTTTTGGAATCATCAGCAGCGCACAATCCTACACAACGACACAAATAAACAGTTGCTTGACCAGTTCCAATGTAGTCTGCATCAAGAATAACCTGTGTGATTGGGTTGCGGATGTAAATCGACAGTGGTTTAGGGACAGAGATATTAACCATTGTGATATGGAGACTAGTCTGGCCTTGCTAAATTCTAATTTCCATCAATCATTGTTAACTATCATTTATGTAGAAATTCAAAACTCTAATAGTGGATTGCAAGCACTAGGGATCGGGGCCCCATGAATCTTTTCACTACTGGAGGTCCACAGGAAGAGTTCTTCAATGGCACTTCCTGGCCCAGGTTATTCAAACAGGGCCAGCTGCTGTGACTGGCTGGGCGGCCTGGGCCGGAGGTAAGATGAGTCCATGGCAAGCAGAGAGAACCTACCCGCTGAGGGGAAATTAATCAAGGAATGTGAGGAGTTCTGGATAGACTCTCTCTCTCTTCTCTCTCTCTCTCTCTCACACTCTCTCTCTCTCACTCTCACACTCTCTCTCTCTCTCTCTAGAGCTGTCAATAGTACGTTGCACAATGGGACCACCTAAAGAGTTGGAAGACTGTTTTGGTCTTATCTTTTTTTTTTTTTAAGTTACTGTAGGAGTAGCCCTATTCACAAGAGCTGAAAAGTGTTTTCAACTAAGATTAGGTCTGTTGGGTAAGATATGTCATGAATTTACTCAGAAAGCCCTGGCACACAAAAGTGTCTGATATGTCAATGTCCAAAATATTTTTGAAACGCAAGCCTATAATAATGAATGTTTTTTAATATTAAAATAGTATTTTAGAGCATAGCCAAGCCTGTTTCAGGACCAGCAAGATTAAGGAAAACTGCAACAGGTTTTTTGTACTGGTGGTGACTTTATTAACTGTTGTTTCAACTGAAGGGTTGGTTTAGTTTTGGTTTGGATCCCTTTGGAAACCCTCCCAGTGGAAAGCCACAGAACAGGTTATCAGTCAAATTTAGTTTATTGTTTTTTTTGCATCAGAAATGCTCAACACAAGTCATGCCTATTGTCAACAGTAAGGCAACTCTCTTCTCCCAGAGTCTGTTATTATGGAGATTTGGAGAGAACATAGTAAATGTCCTTCAAGCGTGACTGGTTGGTCCACTTTGTGCAATCAGGTGTTCCTGTCTGTTCATATGTGAGAATCTCAGAGTCCATTTAAAGAGATGATTTGAGTAATGGGCCTGTTAGGGGACATGCTGATGTGTCTCGGGGAATGACAGGCCTCTTAGCAGTGACTTGTCACTCTCTACTCCCAGTGTGTTGTGACGCCTGTCACTGGTTGAATCAGAACAACCCCCGCACTATCTACCATATAGGTGCCTATGCTAGACTGTTGAGTGTCAATTACTCTCTTTACCATTAGTTGAGTTTCCTATAAATTGAGCTAAAGATTAAAAAGGACAGTATTTTTAGATTGTGGACCGACAAGCTGCGTAAAGAATTTGTTGCTGACCCCACTCGGTGGGAGGGTAGAAATCTAACACCTCAGTGTTGGCATTCCTGGAGCATCTGAATGCGGCTGTGACGGTAAGGCTGCATAAGGTTTATGACCCACACGTTTGTCTAGTCAGAGAAAGCAGCAGAAGACCTACGACCCAGGACCACATACCTTACTGGGAGCCCTTTTTGACCCATAATGAATTCCACATATGTGTGGGGGGAGGGCAGAAGCTGTGACAAACATCACGAACAACCAGTTTGACGATATATATTATACTACCCTTTAGGTAGTAATTTTACGTAAAAAAATAAGTGTGTTTGTTATCAAGGCTTTCATCAGAAATGTGGCCAAATAGCTTTGGACAATAGGTTGTCACTGTAATTTTGAAACTAGCTGCTATGCTGGACTTCTCTCTTGGTGAAATTACGCAGTGAGGTTTTCTTTTTATAGGTTAGGCCCAGTTTTGGTCATGTGTCTCTACATATAAGGAAATGGCTGTAAACGCCTTGGAACAAAACATTATTTGATCCAATTTGGTTATCAAATTAGCTTATAAATGGTGTGGGTGTATTTTGGTAGTTTCTAAATATGTTTTTAAATTCCTTTTTTGACAAGCAGAGAACCTAATAGCGAGGCACATTTTTCACCCCTGACTTGTAAAGGAAAAAAAAAATGGAGGAAAACAACGGTACTTTTGTTCTAAAAGATGCTAGTGGTTTTGGGGAAAACACTGTTATTTATAACCTTGCTGACTATCGCACTGCAGCTACGGCATTAAACCAACAGAAAGCCCGCAGTTTCATCTCCACAAACTGCTGAAGAGCAGAGAAACAGACACCTCTAACGAACCTGAAAGTCGGATGTTTGCTTGTATGACCTTTCTCCCACCCCATAGTGAAAAGCCTTTACAACAACAGAGGACAAATGGACAAGGCAGAGTCAATGGAATTGGATTTGACACCGTGTGTGTGTGTGTGTGTGTGTGTGTGTGTGTGTGTGTGTGTGTGTGTGTGTGTGTGTGTGTGTGTGTGGTTTTGCCTCCTATGAAGTGGGAGGTTTGCACCGAAGCCCACACATACATGCAGGCCTATGCAGTCAGCATGTCTCCCCCAGTGTGAGAGCTCCTTAGAGCCAGACGTTTTGGTCTCCCTGGCCTGATGGCTGGCGTCTCCCTCCCTCTGTCTCCCACACTGCTGCCCTCAGCAGTCTGTTAGGCCCACCTGCAGGGAACCATGCCAGCCCCTGACTCTACTTACCGACTTCAAACATGTTTTACTTGGAAAACGACTAAAGAAATCTACTGGAGTCTGCACTACACAGTACACCGATTGGCTAGTTTTCTCATGCTTCTCTTTCGCTTTTCTATTTTCTGATGTTAAAGTTGTTTCCCTTTTGTGAAATAGTAACCTGTCAGAGCTTAAATAAGTTTACTTGTTCACACAAGCTAATCTAAATTTTCGAGTTTGTCTGCTGTACTTCTCTAAGTTGACCGCAAATGTCTGTCAATTATTCAAAGTATTTAGGGATTTCCTCTTTTCCCACACCCATTTTGTGTTAAGACGGCATGTGTGTGTGTGTGTGTGTGTGTGTGTGTGTGTGTGAGTGTGATGTCGTAACCTATAGAACTATTTGCTGTGATAACCTGGCCATGGGACCAACAGGTAGCAAGGGGCTAAGTGGATCTTGAACTGTTTGCTTTGTTGTTGTTTAGGATGTGACTTGTGGGTCTGTTGGGCTATTTCTTATTAGACTCTCTGAAATGTAGCTACTCACAACTCTAAAGCTGTGTCATTTTCTTAGCTGCACCAGTTGACCAGAACTTTTCAAACATAAACTTTCAAACTAGAACGGACATAAGTTCCCAAGCTATTTCATGAACTGGGTCGTTGGCGTGACTGGGAATAACTGCCGATCACGCCCGTCCACACATCCAGCTGGAATGGAAGGCTGTATTTCTACATCAATCTGATATAAAATCATAGTCCAAAATACCAACATATTGAACCAACAAGGGTGTGATATGAATGCTTGTTTCCTCCTTCTTTGTCACCCATTAGATCACTCCCGGAAACTCGTTTTTTCTCAGTGTTCTCCATTCAGTCAATCGTGTGTTTGTCCTGTCAGTTATCATGCTCTACCATCAGAGCGTGTGGTATAGCAGTTTATCCTCGTCTGCTGCCACCAGAACCGCCACAGACGCTGTGCGAAACTGACTGTGGGACTAGAAGCTTGCTCCAGCGCCACAAGGACTCAATCCGACCCTGTCACACAGAATCTTCTCAACAGTTAACTATGAAAGGCCAGCTAGCTTGATGGCACACTAATCATGTCTGTGAGAAGAGGGCTTTAAAGCAGAGCTCTACATGTAACATTATTGCAGCAACATACCATTATTAAACACATTTTCACTGGGCAGTGAAATGGCCAATGCCTTAAACAGCTTTGGGGGTGAACAGGAATCACAAAGAAAAAGGTCAACTGTATCTACTTAAAATATGTGTGGCTGTTATTTCAGGGCTTTCGTTTAGCACAGGCCTTTATCATCTTGTTGGTTGCAGATGTCGAGACACTTAAATTGAGGGGCTCTATCAGTTCTATGGATGCTTGTGAGCCTGTGTGGAGGTTTTCATAAAATAACTAGGCCTAAGCCTTCTTTTTCTGTAAAAATAAAATTACAATTAATCTAAATTGATCTGAATCTGCATTTTTGTCTTGATTTTAGAAAGCCAAACCTAAACCGTTTTTTGTTTGCTGTGCTTGTGCAACATTGTGGTAAGCTGTTTAATAGTTCCTTTTCAATTTCAACCCGACCATAAATGGGAGGACAGTAATCTCAACCTTCTGTAACCCAGAATTTAAAGGAAATGAGCCTATGTCTTTGTCTAATGAAGCCATTATTATATTGTGCATAGTAGCCTGTTTGTGAAAAATGTGGTTTGTACTAAGTATGTTAAATTGAAGGACTGTAGCTTAATCTGTCTATTTTTTTAAATTAATGAATAGGATGGTTTTCTAAATTGAACTGGCAGCTAATCTGGTGCTCTGCCTGACAGTCAACACATTTAGTTTTCTTCTAAAAGTTTCCTAATAGTAATTTTGCGATCTGTTGCAGAAGGTAGGCTACCTTTACCAAAAAAGGGCCGATTTCTTGTTTCATATGCACTGTTCCTTAAAGGCTAAAGCTTTTCTTCATATAGTAGGCCCTACATCCTATGAGAAATACAGTAACCACTGAATACACTTTAATATTCAAGTGAATAATTTCCAAATGGCCAGCTATTGTTTGGCCGTGACACATTATCTTATCAGTTGGGCAGTCAACTAAATTACTTTTAGTAGTTAAATAAGACGTTTCAGTCAAAGAGCATTTCTTATGTTTTTTTGACCTTACGTTTAGGCTATATTGTCATGATAATAGATACCATACCGTGTGCATGTCATTTCAAAGTGTTATTGTGTGCTCCCCTAAACTCACTAAATCAGTGGGATTCAGGGTTAGCCACAGTAGGCTAGGACACCCCAAACAGCTGTATAGCTTTCTCTATTGCAGTTTCTGAAATACAAAAGCTGCACACACAGGTTGGACACTGAAGAAATCCCGCTGAGCTACCGTTTGACGGTGGGGCAGCTGGTCCCAACGCCTGCCAGTACTGTGCATTATTAAGCCCAGTTGTCCTGGCCATGGCGGGCATGCACCAGCAGCCACTACTGGGAACGCTGCCCGAGCCACTGCTGATCCCTGGCGGCATGGGAACACGTCTAATTGGCTGCAGGACAAATCTGTTTATATGGCACCAGGTTCAGCCTCACCTGGGCTGTCCAGCCACTCAAACTCAATGCTGTCAAGAGTCTTTTAAAGATTTAGTCCACTGGTCAGATTATGTGTTTAACACAATAGCAATATTAAGGGCTACTGCTACTGCTAGTGTTCAAAAGTAAATCACACGGTACATTCTGCACAGTATGTAGTGAGTAATGTCTAGCAGCCCTGATTTAAAGAGTAGATTACGTTTTGTGGTATCACCGACAAGGCTAGGAATTAGATTCCTCTTGTGCCCAGGTGTCCAAATACATACTGTCATACTGTCACATCTCTCTGTGATTGACCTGTTCAGGGTGTACCCCGCCTCTCACCCCATGTCGGCTGGGATAGGCTCCAGCCCCCCCGCGACCCTGCAAAGGATACGTGGTATAGCAAATGGGTGGATGGATGTCACATCTCTCTATATCTACAAATATGTACATATACAGCATACTGTATACTGTATATGCCTATATATAAGTAGTCTACTTTATCCAAGCTGGACTACCGAAGAGGGGGTGGGGCTCTTTTCAAGGTGTTTTGGCAAGGCGAGCTTTAACAGTGTCCTCATGCACAGAGAATGCATGAAAGAAGAACTGTGTATTATCCTTCTCCTTCTTACTGGTGCTTTGTGCTACACTGAATTACAGCCCCCAGAATCTCTT
This sequence comes from Galaxias olidus, assembly GCA_026901105.3. Lineage (NCBI taxonomy): Eukaryota > Metazoa > Chordata > Actinopteri > Galaxiiformes > Galaxiidae > Galaxias > Galaxias olidus. Next base: position 773,551 of record JAPMUY010007690.1, on the reverse strand, counting down.
TCAAAACTTCAGCCTCATCACGCTGATATTCCCTCAGGGAAATTAAGGATTAGCTAGGCCTTTTCAAACGGGAATTCTTAAGTCAGTTCCCATGAATGTGACGCCCCCTCCCCCCCACCAAACCCCATCCCAATCCCCGTCCACCCACTCATATCCCATCGAAATCGTCTCTACTTTCCGCCCGTCGCACTGATTTTTGGAGCCTAAGCTGGGGTCCTCAGTCTGCCTGGTGGTTTGTGCGCGTGAAACGCCGAGTAAGAGGATGAAGCGGTTTTGTGGAGCACCACTGACTCGTGTCCTTGAGTTTGCAGTGGGCCACCATTCTGAGAGGGAGGCGCGACTTTAGCTGCACTTGAAACCCGGAAGCTGGTTTGAGGACCGCTGCATGACAGTTTGCCCCCAGGCTAGCCAATGCCCTTACTTATTTTTGGCATCAGGTAGTATGCCACTGTAATACACAACCCAGTTGTAGTTCTATTATCCCTGACAGTCTCGACGTGACATGCTGCGGGGGCGGTAGGTGAGGCAGAGCGCCGTGTTGACCTTCCTCTGGAGGACTCCTTTCCCCACAAAACGTTCTGCTGCCACCTAATAGGCAGTGTTTTGCACAGACCCCCCCCCCCCCCATGTTCTACAGCAGACTAATTAAGACGAGGTACCGAGGGCGTGCCGAGAGAAATAAATAGATTAGCTTACCGCCAGATTCACGTCCCTGGCTCTCTCCATTTTGCTGTGTCAGAGCTCGGGACTATTGTTCCGCAGGCGGGAGCACCGAGACGCTTATTTAATGAGACGGCTGTGACTGTGTAATTGCAGGCTGCTCCCAAAGCTATTACGGGAGATGCATTTGTAAAAGGGGGGCCACCAAAACGGCCATTACTGCGACGAAAACGGGAGGTGCGGCACGCGGTGTATCGTCTCCTGAGAGGGACGCAGTCATGGGACTGTGAAGGGATCATCCTGCAGAGACCCCTTCAAGGCCGACCTCACTGATTTGACATCGGTGCCTGTCATGGTGCAGGCATTTGTTTGCTTGTGTGTTAGTGGGACAGAAATAGTTTCCGTGCGTTCTTTTTTTTTCTGCAGGATTTGTAAGTGATATGCATTGTCTTATGCATTGACATTCCATATGTTGCAGCGTTTCTCTTCCTGACGTGCTGTCAGATTTTATATGGTGTCCCGTTGAATTTTGGGGAAGTCACATTTGGGAAAGATAAACAATGTTTTGTTTTCAGCTTAATTCAGTTTAGCCTCTGGGGTGTGCCGCAAAAAAAATAAAAATAAATATATAAATACAATTTCAAGTGTGCCCTGGGTTGCAAATGGTTGGGAAACGCTGCCTTATAGAACGGCTACACTTTAATCTATGTAGAGCGCAGGCCTAGTGGGTTCCCAGAGTTTCTTGCACAGGAGCGGCGTCTTAAAAATGTGCTAGAAGAGACACACACCACATTTCCCCTTTGCAAGTTGATCTGTGGAGACTCTATGACAGGCCTACTCGTGTATGTACTGGCAACGACTCCACTGCTCTCCCATGTCTTTTATTTTGACACGGCTGGGGTTCTACTTATTGGGGTTCTACTTATCTAATTGCTTATTGTTGCATGATTCGTGTAGCAGGTTCTGAGCCTCTTGGTCTGCGTGCTTAATCCCTGTTCTGGCCTTCTTGCTTTGTCAAGCTTCCTCTCCAGCTCCTTTTTAATTACTGCTTCCTTCCCTTTCCTTTCCTCCCCTCCACTCCTTCTGAACCCCACTACCCCCCTTCAGCGCGCTCTCTCTCTCTCTCTCTGTTTCTCTCTCTCTCTCTCTCTCTCTCTCTCTCTCTTCCTCTCTCTCTCTCTCTCTCACTCCCCATGCACCCCAGCTATCCTTCTTCCCCTTTGCAGATTAAGAGAAACAGTCTGAGCTGACAGCTTAGTTTAGCCAGAGAGAATGGGTCCCAGTGCTGCCCTCTCACCAGCAGTATATCCTCCTTTCCCCCCCCCCCTTCCGTGCTGTCAGGTTGCTTCAGCACGTTTCATCCACCAGCCGCTCTAATTAATTAAAGGTCTGTTTTTTTCTTTCTCTTTCGTTACATTTGATACACAGGCTGATTATTTGAAAAATCACCATGGATTGGGTGCCCCGTAGTGTGCGGCGTGCTAGTTACTAGCATGTTCCTCTAGTTGAACCCTATGTTATTGAAACTTCTCAACTCTCTCCATTTCCTGGTTTGTAGTGCAGCCGGCCCAGCCTTCCTATTCCTGTCCTCTAGCTCAGCTCTCTCTCTCTCTCTCTCTTTCTCTCTCCAGGAGCGACATGTTTAGTTCTTTTTATGGGAAGGGCCGTATGAACCATGGCACCACAACAAAAAGGTGGAGCGATTTGTTCTGAGCAGCTAGCTACTACTTGAGACGGGGATTGGCTTATAACACACACGCCCATCCCATAAAGGCCTCTGCAGACTTGTGCATGTTTTGTTTTGGATTGTACACGCTCTTCATGTAATATCACTGTATTCTTCATGATGGCCTTATTGTTATCATCTGCTTTGCAGTATCTGGAGAGGCCCCAATGTGAACTGTGTGGACAGCACTGGATACACCCCTCTCCACCATGCGGCACTCAATGGACACAGGTAGGGCTGTTCCGCCTGTCTCTCCACACCATGTGAGAGACTGCTGCAGGTGCATGTCTCGTTTAGCTTGTCAAGGCATTACGGCAAGAGAACAACTGACCAAACAATTAAGTGTCCCACTTGGGCAATTATGGTGTACAGTGTTGTGATTATAATGCTGGCCTATTCTGATCGGGACCTTGTGTGCTTGCTTGTTTGTTTGTTTGATTGTTTGTTTGTTTGTTTGTTTACGTGTGCGAAGCGAGGTGGTGGAGGCGCTGCTTCGTAACGAGGCCTTAACCAACACAGCCGACAACAAGGGCTGCTACCCTCTCCACCTGGCCGCCTGGAAGGGAGACCAACGCATTGTCAGGCTGCTCATCCACCAAGGACCCTCACACCCCAAACTCAACGAGCAGGTCTGACTCGACACTGCCCTGCCCCTGTGTGTGTGTGTGTGTGTGTGTGTGTGTGTGTGTGTGTGTGTGTGTGTGTGTGTGTGTGTGTGTGTGTGTGTGTGTGTGTGTGTGTGTGTGTGTGTACGCACTCACTGTGTTCTCTTCTCAACTGTCCACTGGAGAAGGTTGTAACAGAAGACATAGGTTACATAAAGAGTCCCCCTGACCCGTACAGCCTCAGAAAACCTTCATATATGAGGACACATCGATAGCCTGTGAGAAGTGGCTGTTTAGTGCTGTTTAGTAGTTCCAGTATGTTCATCATCCTGGGTGTAATAGCTGACACTTGAGGTAGTGGATGCACGAGGCCCTAGATAATAATATCAAAGGGGCTATCTGTCCTTTTGTGAGCGACATCGTAAAAAAAAACCCTGTTCCATGTAGTTAAGGCCTGCTAATCCTTGAGCTCCGTGTTAGAACACATTGGACCACTCCACTAATGAATCATTAGCTCTCTTCCCCTGACCGTGTGAAGCGCCCGCCGTGACTCATTAACCCCTTAAGCGACTACAGCTCATCTCTAGATCGACGAATTGCTTCGGTGGCAAAGTGACTTGAGCACGAGCGGGAGATTTGCTCATTTCCTGACTGTTTAACCGCCTGGGAGATGACTGACATATGTGCTGTGTTACGGGCCTCTCGCTGCATCTCGACAGCCGACCCTGCACCAAGCCCAGTCTGTCCTATCTGTGGAAGGCAGAAATGACCCATTGTGAAGCTAAGGAATAGGAACACATTTAATCACAGCAGTAATTTGCCTAAGTATAGATTCCCTTTAAATAATAGGCCCCATTCAGACGTAATTGGGTTCCATTATCAAATTTGTTGCTGAATCCAGCCATTTGGGACTAGCACTGAATTAGAACCTAGGTGCACGGCAAACGGCCTTTAGATCATTCTGGGTCATTTCTCCCTGTCCAGTTTCAATGCCTGGTCATGTAACTTGTGCGTATGTACATTAACATATTTATTGATTTTGTTCTGTTCTATTTTAGTTTTTTGACTCACTCTGTTTACTGACCATCATTCATCCACTGCCTGTGTTTGTGTGCGTGTGCGTGACCAACCCATTGCCTCCTCTTCTCTCCGTTCCCCTCTAGAGCTCTGTAGAGCCTAAAGAGTTCAAACGCTGTGGGCCCTTTGACCCCTATATTAACGCCAAGGTGTGTACAGTACCCAGCACATTGCTTCTTCAGACAACGTCTCTGCTTTCCTGCTGCCCCATAGCTGTTCCTTGCCCTGGCCCCCTGAAGGCCCTCTCTGGCCCTTGGCTTGCCATGATTGGGTCCGCTGCTGCTGCTACTGCTGCTGCTGCTGCTGCTGCTGCTGCTGCTGCTGCCTACACATGCCTGCGCTCTGCTGGAGGAGCTGAGAGTTTGGCGCCTGTCTCTCTCTCTCTCTCTCTCTCTCTCTCTCTCTCTCTCTCTCTCTCTCTCTCTCTCTCTCTCTGTCCTGATACCTGGTGCTCTGTTGGGCTCTTCCGTTTTTTCGGGTTTTCCTCTTATTTCACCTGTGACCTTGATTTAGCCATGAATGACACGGTCGGAGATGATGAAATGTCACAATGTTACCTATGTTGTTAACCTACCATACTACCCCCCCCCCCCAACCCTTCTCATATTTGTTTTCCCCTCTCAATCACATTTTCAGCGTGCTGTATCCATGGGATACTATATGTGCAGTCCCATTAGTCAGCTCACCTAAAGGAGAATAAGGATGATCTCAAGGGGAGGGGGGGGCTGGGCTGAAGGGGACGGTGGCTTGGCTAATCTTTCTCAACACATTGATCAGGTTGTTTATTGCAATTATTTTGATGTTGTGTCCATTTCAGAACAAACTTAGCCTATGACCTTTACATGTTCTTTTTTTTTTTTTGGGGGGGTGGGGTGGGGAGATCGCTGACATAGGAGCATCATCGTTAACACCTTCCTCAGCCCCTCCCTGCACTCTGGTGTTGTTCCAGTGCCCTCGCCCTGTACAGCCTGCGCACGCTCCCACAGGACAGGACAGCCAGGGCGATATTATCACCTCCTCCCTCCCTCCCTCCCTCCCTCCCTCCCTCCCTCTCTCCAGCTCTGGCAGGCAGCAGTCACCCCACGGCCCTGTTAGCCTCCATCCACCCCTCACAGCAGAGCAGTCTCGCTGCCGTGTCGCTGACTGGCACTCCATGATTGCATTTTTTTTTTAAAGGGAGATATGGTGGAAGAGAGAGCGATAGAGAGAGGGGGAAATATAGATGGATGGGGGGGAAACAAACACTTCCAGGCAGCATAGATAAAGGCTAAACACTATTTTTGAACCCCTGTCATATTATTTCCTCTGTGCCAATGTTAAGCCTCTTAGCTGCTGGTGGAGAGGCAGGGTTTTCTTTAAATTGCTATGCTGCAGTTACCGGGCTGCGTCTGGTATGTGGACTGTATTAGTCCCTTTATGTTTTCTCTCCAAACACAGGCAGGTTCTCTAAGCCGTGGATTAGGTACGGTGTGTCTTCATCCAGAGCCATAGAATCATACGGGGGATTCCAGTACCTGGGCCTGAATAATAGACCACTGCTTATGAATAAATCATAACGCACTGGGGTGTTTTGGCCCTGGCAGTGGTCACAGTGGTGGCACCATGTGATTGGAGGCGGGGGGTGCCCCCCCTGGGCTCCACCCCCACCCCTGTCCCTGCCATCTCTGCACCAGAGAGAGAGAGATAGAGAGAGAGAAAGAGAGGGAGAGAGGAGGGAGCTTTTCTGTGTACCAGTCCCCTCACATCAGCGTCAGACAGAAAGCAAGCCTGTGTGTGTGTGTGTGTGTGTGTATGTGTGTGTGTTGGGGAGGGGAGGGGAGGGGAGGGGAGGGGAGGGGAGAGGGATGGGGGATTGCCCCTTTTCTTCACCTTCTCTCTCATGCTCTGTGCGTGTACTGGAGGAGAGGCGGGACGTCGTCATGGCAACCGTGCCACGGCTGATTGGTCGTGCAGCGGGGCAGAGAGGGAGAGGGAGAGGGAGAGGGAGAGAGACCTCAAAAGAGAGCGTGTGAGAGAGAGTCATCCAGAAAGCTGGGCGGCGGTTGATTTTATTTGAATGGGGTCTGTCCGTTGTGAGTCTTTGCTGGTTGGTGGTAGTGGGGGGGTGTGGGGAGGGGGGGTCTTAAGTGGACGCTGTCCCAGCCCCTACAACAGCACCACAAAGCAGCACTCACTCCTCATCGGTGCCCATGACGCTGATGTTTATTTAGTGCTTCTGCTGCGATAACTCTCTCCCTCTCCCTCTCGCCCATGTTAATGTCTCCAGTGGCAAGCAATGCTTCTACTTTGCGACTGTTTCTACTGGGGGTCTGTAGAACAGGAACCTGTTCGTCCCGGTGGCTTGATTGTGCCTTCAGGGATCACCCCCCCCACCCCTCGCTCACTCGAACTGACCCAGTTAGCGGTCTGTGCAGGATTTATTTGGTGCAGAAATCGTCATAATCAAAACACTTCGTCTTTTTTTGTTTTTGTGTTGTCTGCTTCTGTTGAATTTTTTATCCCTCAAATACACGTTTGTGTGAAACGTTTTTTACTCTTTAGTGAAAAGGAAAAGCTACAATTCCTCCTCCAGAACGTATTTCACAATACAAATAGTCCGTCGACAGGACACACCTTGCGGGGCAATAAATAGGCCCACAGACGCCGTCACGCAGCACACGTTAGCCGGAGTTCACTGTGAGACTAGTGTGTGAGGCCGCTGTCGGGGTGGGCTTCAGAGGACGTGTGACAGTGACACGGTTACGCTACAGTCCATCCCATCCGAATGGTAACGTGTTCTAATTCGAAAACCAGGCACCCAGACTGACCGTGAAGATAGCTCACGGTACGCTAGCCGTGAACCAGTACGTCAAAACACCTCAATACGTTTTTCCAGTGCTGTGTAAGCTAGGCTAATTCGTCTCAAAACTGTCGAGCAGGCCGCCTCTCAAACGTCAGTGGGATCCTGAGAGACCTCGGATCAGCCATTTCATTTGACAACGCTCTGGGTGTATTCTCCCTCAGCAGCCAGTGCTAGCTCATTATCCGAGGGGAAGAGTTTTTCTCCTCTCCTCGGTTCTCCTCCCTCCGGCCGTAAGGCCCGCAGCCTGTAAGTGTCCCCATTGACTCCCACTCACTCTGCCCCTTAGTGTCCATCACGTCAGTCACTCTCTCCCCTTACACTTTGCCTCGTCCTCCTCATCCCTCCATCCCCTCGCTGTCCTGCTGAGAAAGACGCCCGGGGCCTCACTGGACGAGCCCCCATGGAGGATGCCGCGTCATGTTATCGGCCGATTTTTGTTTTTCCATTTTTTTATTTGAGTTTGCGTGTGTTCTGCTACTGCTTTCCGAGGTGCTGTTGGATCCAGCTGTTGCTGGAGGACAAGGCAGGGGGGAGGAGAGCGAAAAGGGAAGGGAGTTGGAATCTGCTTTACCTCTCCTGACATTCTGTCCATCCTTCTTTTTCTATTGTGTGTTTTTTTTTCTTGTCTCGGGTGTCAAACTTAATCATGGGTTACAAGTGGAGAAGAAGTGGTAGTCCATGTCTGTACAGTACAGCATGGGGCTTCACGCTGTCCGGACCCATACCCTCTGGTTAGCCTGTGTGTTGGCCTGGTTGTTGAATGGATGTGTTTTCCTGTGACGAGCGCTAAAGCCATTTAGCAAATGGAGTGGCAGAGCTTTGCATGGCACCGAGGTCCATGGGAAGTGCATTAGGGAGAAGATTTAAGATGTGTGGGTGTGTGGGTGTGTGGGTGTGTGGGTGTGTGGGTGGGTGGGTGGGTGGGTGGGTGGGTGCGGTGGCGAGCGAGCGAGCGTGCAGCAGTGTGGGCAGCCCTGTGGCACCCAGGCCGGCAACAGCTGCTTGGACCAGCCTCCCTCTTCCTCTCTCCCATCCCCCACCACTACTCTCACTACTACCAGAGAACAGCGTGTGTGTATGACGTAACCGCCCCCTCACCCTCCTCTCTCTCGTCTCCGTCAACCCAGCAGCGGGTCACGTGACAGAGGTCACCAGTCGCGCTGTGTTGCCTTACCAGCCTAGGGGTCGGGAGAACGCATGGCTCTCTCTCTCTCTCTCTCTCTCTCTCGCTCTCTCTCTCTCTCTCTCTCTCTCTCTCTCTCTCTCTCTCTCTCTCTCTCTCTCTCTCTCTCTCTCTCTCTCTCTCTCTCTCGCTCTCGCTCTCGCTCTCGCTCTCTCTCTCTCATCCACTCAAACACATTCTCCTATTACTTCTGCCTCTCTCATATTGCCTTTCCATCTCTTTCATGTGTTTTATTTTTTTCTCTCTCTTCAATTCAGGAAAATGCCAACTGTGTGAAACACAAACTGCGCTGCGCGTTCTTGTTTCACTACAGAGTTTATCAGTGGGCCAAGAGACCGGAGCTTAATCTGTCTGTGTTTGACACAACACACACTGGCCTTTCCCTCCGAATTAAAAGCTCGTGAAATGAACATTTTGCAGCGGTAACCTGGAGCTTATCACCAGAGAAAACATGGCGGGGGGGGAAAATACTGTCCAGGAACACGCAGCAGTCGCGGATGCTAATCTCTCATCGTTCCCATCTAAGCTCCCAGTCAGCGCTGGGAGGTGGCCCTTTTTTATTTATTGTTTCGCCACAGGACAGACCAAAACCAGTCTGGTCCCACGCCGCGCAACTCCAGCACATCAGGGTGAGCGGTCAGACCCCAAGCAGTTCAGTCCGGGACCGCAAAAGTAATCACCGCCATCCGAACGGGCGCTACCGCGTTCCCTAGCGTGCGTCCATTTTGTGTGTCACTTCACCCGGGGTCCCCTCTGTGTCGAGGCAGCCACCTCAGGGCTGTCGTATAGTGGAGGTAGTTAGTGAAAGGGGTTCTGGGCAGGCCTGAGTCATGATACGGCTCAGCTCCTCCACAGTAAGGAGACCTGGGTAGGCCAGCCGTGGCTTAACGCGATCAGACGCCGGCTGACGCACACCCACATGGAAGGCAGCAGACTGGCCAACGGGGGCAATAGGGGTCCAAAACTGTGTCCCTCCCATCCTAGGTGCCGGATAAGAGTTTCCTACCGGTAGAAGGATGTAGGGCTGATATTGTGGTCCTTGTTTTGGTCTGCGGTTGTCCCGTGTGTGGCTGCTGGTACTGCGAAATTGTGATTCGTTATCGTAATGAAATATCCGTCGTGCCGTAAAACAAAGATGTAACCAACGTTCATGTCTGATTCATTTGGTGTATTATCACGCGTCGCTCTCTAGACGGTTGGTCACGTCGAGCTGACAGCTGATGCCACCACTGCAGGCGTGTTTGCCTGACGTCATGGTGAAGCAAGAGTAAATCTCTCCAAGCTGCCCGGGATGAGAGCAGGGATGAGAAAACGCTCGGGCGGCGTGTCACAGATGTGAGAACGGCATGCTCATTGGCCTATGCTGGTCTCCCTTACAGCAGGACAAAAAAAAACTATCTACGTGCGCTTTCTTTGTCTCTTCAAGAGAAAACCCAAAGCACGTGAGGGCGCCAAACCCTTAAGCTCGCTGGTACAATGAAACAAAAACAAGGTTTTTGTATTGTGTTTGCTTAGTGCAGTTCAGCCCAGGCCAGCTCTCCCCACACTCCCTCTCCCCCTCCTCTCCAGATAAGTGTCGTTTTTGTTGGTTTTGCGCAACTGCTGCCGACTCCTCCTTTTCTCTCTCAGCTCAAGCTGTGACCTGCTCCGTCTGTGTAGTACGATACGCCGGCCCTTCCTCCCTCTCTCTCTCTCTCTCTCTCTCTCTCTCTCTCTCTCTCTCTCTCTCTCTCTCTCTCTCTCTCTCTCTGTCTCTCTCTCTCTCTCTCTTCGTCACCCCCCCTCCTCTCCGCACGTTTTGAACCACGAGCTTACCTGCCCATCCCATCTGGAGCCAGGTCTCAGTGAGAGTCTGACAGGAGGATCAGGTTAGGCTACCCCCCCCCACCCCCCCGCCTCTACTCCCGCCACCCTTCCTCCCCAGGATACCCCCCGCCCACCCTCGTCATGGTCTGCAGAAAGGCACAGCTGGCAGCCCACTAGGGGGTCACCCAACCTGCCACACGGGTTCGTGTGGGTATTCACGCGCCAGCTGTCAAAGCCTGCCCTGTTTGTACGATTGGCATGAGTGACACTCGGGCCATGTGGTCCAGTGAGGGTTGGCGTGGCCACACCCTGATACACACACACACACACACACACACACACACACACACACACAGACTGTGGATCAGAACTCAAGGGACGAGGCTGGTGGCGTCTCGGGTAGGGCCGGGGTTCTAAGTTAGACCAGTCTTGTGGATGAACCGGCAGAAATCAGGTCACAGCTTCAGGCTGGAGTGTAACCCATTTTTTGCCAGTGAGCTGTTGGTCCTGATCGGCCTGACCGCTCGCGTTGCTCAATGCCTTTTTTCAACGGGGTGCTGTTGCTTTAAGGTAACACAGTAGCATGTGACACTGGGTCTGAAACTATGAATACAGTCGTCCGTTTCCTGAAAAGACGTCCTAATTTCCTAATTCGCCGCACATTCTCGGTGCGTACCAGTGAGCACGCTGTCACTGCGTGTCAGCTTGCTTAGCGTTAAGCAGTAGTCAATCTCTCCACCCTGTCGCTCCCCTGATCTCAAGTCAGCCGAGCTCTCGAGCGGGGACGTCTGCCTCCTGCTGGCCGATTGGGGTGGAAGTCGACGGTAGAAAGGAAGTTGTGGAGTGTTATTAAAGCCGGCCTGGATAGTGTTCAGGGTTCTGGTGTTTTTTTGTTTTTTTTGGTTATCATTGGAATAGGCCACAGTCAATAGCATGATTATGCTGTGCTTGAAATGGTATTGCCTTGCATTAAGAATACTCTACTGATCCTCGATCCCGTACTCGGAGATTATCTCTGTTAATGGAATGTTTTTCATCGACCCCGTCCCTACCGTAAGAGGGAGCTTTATGCTCCGCTACATCAAAACGGTATATTGCGTTGTGTTATAGCTTGATATTTATTTCCTCTTGATGTGACTAGGCTGTCGGTGTATCCCAGTGTATCCCGTCATCCCTTTAACGTGTCTTACAGGGACGTCTTTGAGCCCGCCAGCACCAGCAGCTTGTTAAAGGCACTGTCTCTCTCTTTCCAATATGGTGGCACCAGGGATTCTCCCAAGCTCATTAACCTCACCTGGCTGACGGGACTAACGCTCAATTTTCACCTGTGCCTCCTGTGCTTTTTTTTGGAAGGCCTTTCTTTTCGTTAGAATGTCAACACGCCTGTCAGATCAAAATGCCACCCGTGCAGCTGCAGGCAGTGACAGCGGACGTGGCGTCTGAGGTCCGCTAAGGTGAGCTCGTAGCTCCACCAGAGGTGTGATCGCGCCTCAGCGTTCGGGTGAATAGTCTGGCACGCGATCTAGCCAAGGGGCTCGCTACAAGATGTAGCCAATAGCTTCTCCGCTCCTCTGCCAATGCCCCCCCACCCCCCGCTCTATGCCTCCCTTGCCTCTCTGCAACCTCTCCCTGCCAATGCAGGCTAACACTGTCTAAATCTGCCCACCCCCACCAGCTGGTTGTATTTGTCCCCCGCCGGCCAGCCTGTCTGTCTGTCTGTCACCCTCTTCTGCCAATCCCTCCCTTGGGCCTTGTTATGGGCCTCATCCAGTTTGGTGGTGGTGGTGGTGGTGTGGGGGTTGGCGGGAGGGCGGGGGGGCTCTTTCCTGACCTTTTTTTAATCAGCTAAATGTGGTGCGGGGATTTACCACTGATTGGTTCAGCCTTGCTGTGAGTCACCGACGTCTTCCTTAGTGTCCGTGATTCACCTCGTATTGTCACCACCGCTCTCTTTACCTCCCCCCCCATCTCCCTTCTTCCCCCTTTATCCGCGGTGTAAATGTTTGTCAGCCCCTCTGCATTCCTCCCTCTCCTTGCAATGCACCTGCCTTTTTTTCTAACGCTCCTATACCCCCGTCCCCCCGTCCCCCCCCGTCCCCCCCGTCCCATCCCGACAGAACAACGACAACGAGACGCCCCTGCACTGCGCGGCCCAGTACGGCCACACCCAGGTGGTGCGCCTGCTGCTGGAGGAGCTCACGGACCCCACCATGCGCAACAACAAGTTCGAGACGCCGCTGGACCTGGCGGCGCTCTACGGCCGCCTGGAGGTGGTCAAGCTGCTGCTGACCGCCCACCCCAACCTGCTGAGCTGCAACACCAAGAAGCACACGCCGCTGCACCTGGCCTCGCGCAACGGGCACCTGGCGGTGGTGGAGGTGCTGCTGGACGCCGGCATGGACATCAACTACGAGGTGTGTGTGTGCGTGCGTGCGTGCGTGCGTGCGTGCGTGCGTGCGTGCGTGCGTGCGTGCGTGCGTGCGTGCGTGCGTGCGTGTATGTCCGGGTACTACTGTACTTGTGAGACACGGAAATGTGTAAAATGATTTTCAGGTCCTCACTTTGAATGCGCTACAAGAATGTGTGTGTGTGTGTCGAGGGGACTGTGTTTGGACATACTATTAGGGCAGCCGCAGTGTTACATTACTGTCCCCTAATGTTGGATAGCGCACCCAGTTTGTGACGAGGAGCTGTAGTCTGTTTGCTGCAGTTCCACACGAGTAGGCTTCAGGGCTTTAAGGCACAGCAGCAAAGCGGGCGGTGGGGGGGGGGGGGGGGTTCTTGGTTTAGACGCTGCACCATACAGTACACTCCATCTGTCTCCACCACCTCAAACTCTGTCTCCTCAATAGCTCAGGCCGACTCAGGGATGGGCTCCCTGTCTGTGTCAGTAGTCCTTCGGCCAGCACTTCCCACCACCCGCATCTTTCCATTAGCGTTGGCCTGCGAGCTGGAAAGCAAACCCGCTTTGGTTTCTCAACCTGATAATTGTCTGTAGTGTAGACTGCGAGGGGGTTGTGTGATGAAACAAAAAATATTACCCCCGTTGACGGTCGTATGTGTCGGGAAGGTTTTCTGCGGGTTTGGCGGGAATCCTAGACACCCCATGGTATAGTAGGAGTTATCAAAGCAATGAGGCTGTCCAAAAGATAAGAAGTATCTCGCTCCCTCCCTCCACCAGCCCGTCTCATTGCTGTAAGAGGGAAGGATCAAACGCTTTCATGCGGGAGCGCCAAGCCATGCTTTGATGTCTCTCTCCGCATTGTAATTGCTCGAATTTTTCATGTCAACCCAGTTTTAAGGGTGCGTGTCTATGTAACGTTAATGCGTATGTGTTTGCTTCTCGCTCTAGACGGAAAAGGGCAGCGCCCTGCATGAAGCCGCCCTCTATGGCAAGATGGATGTGGTGCAGAAACTTCTGAGCGCAGGTCAGACTTTACTGTCGGCACTGTACGAAATATCAAAATAACACCTTGTCAGTGTCTTTATTAATATACACATTTTCACTTATGTCGTAGTTACACTATTGCCCTCGTCCTGTTGTTCTGTGTTTTTCCCTTCCTCCTGTTCTTCTGTGTAGGCATCGATGTGGACATGGTGGACTGCAAGGGTCTCCGAGCGCTGGACACTGTCAAGGAGATGCCCTCGCAGAAAAGCAGGCAGATCGCCGCACTCATCCAATGTAAAGAAACACGCCATATTTACAGACGGGAGTTTGGACTGTGATTTAAACGCTGGATTGTAGTTAATAATAATGCACGAGCGACGTCTTGCTGACTTCTTCATCTGTTGTCTGTGGTCTCTCCAGGTCACATGGCTGGTAGCCCCCCAGATTTAGCCCTGCCCCCTCCGCCAATCCCGCCCCCTAAGGAGAGCCCCAGTCCCAGGAAAAAAAGTAAGCCCTCAGATTCACTCCTTCCAAACTCACGTTGTAGAAGTTATTCTGGACGATACACAGTCCTCTTGTGTTGACTTTGCACACTTTTTCCTCTGAGTTTGTTTGGACTTCATCTGTCCATAATCTGTCTGTAATCTGCCACTGAAGGTGAGCTGGAGAAGGTAAGTGAGCTGATATCGGGGCTGGCCCCCGACCCGGAGGAGGAGAGCCCCTATGAGGCTCTGTTTGAGGCCACCTCCTGCCACTCTCTCGACAGCTTGGCCAGCGGAAAGTCTTCGGACAGAGACTCTGGGCGACCAGACAGCGAAGCTGGCAAGGTTAGTATTCACTTACTCCCACACACTGAGGCAGCGATGCCAACATGTTGAACCAATATGTTTTGGAGGTACTCTCATTACTGGATGCTGTGTTGTTGTGGTAATGACTCCCGTTCTCCACTAGAGGGCGGTAGCGGTACACAGTATATTTCACAGCTTGTCTTTTCTGAGGGCTCTTTGCGCTTCATCACTAAATCCTTCCCATGTTATTTGCATTTTTAATGCTGCGTGATTCAAAGCTACAGTAGGCAAAAAAAATCTAAATGGAGGCTTAATAATGTATATTATGTATTTTTATATATCTACAGAAAGACCGTCTAGCCCAGCACTCTCATCCAGCGTGTGGTCACGAGGAGGAGGTCAGCTCAGAGGTAATGTGAACCCACTGATACTCACTCACCTCCCCGCAGCCCGTCACGCGTTTGGCGTCTTCTTCCATTCACTATGGAGCCAAGCCGCGGGACCCTGCCAGCCTATCTGTGTTCTAGCGTGGGTTATTTATTAGCGGGCTTTTGAAGCCGCTCCCAGATAAGCCTGTCAGGGTGTTTTGAACAGTTGGGCAAATGTACTTGTCTGTCACTAGGAATGTTTGTGGTGACAACGTTGCCCCCCCCCCCCCCCCCTCCGGACTGTTCTCTACCACTTCGGCTCCAATCCAGCGACTGCCTCATCAATATTCGTTCGACTTCAGCTTGGAACAGAGAGGAAGAGGAGGGTGCTAACAAGGAGGGAGAAATGATGTGGGAAGGGAGGGCACACATTTTCGAGAAGAGAGGGAGACAGTGTTGGTTCAGGCTGCGGAAGTAAACACGTCATGAAAATTCGAAGACGGTGTCGGCTTTTAAACCCACCTAGTTCAATCATGGCGCAATGCATGTCACAACTGGGTACCTCTGAGGGGTAAAACCATATGTGCTGCTTTTTATTTTGATCTGAAACACATTTGCTAGTAAAAAGAAACGGTTAAAAATAGCAGCAAAAACGGTTTGTGTTTTCCTCCATATATTGCCACTTCAAGTTTCTTAGAAAAAAAGCAGTGAGAGTAATAGACATCACCTTTAGAGGGTGCTGTGGAGAAAGGAGACGTTTTTTTCATTTACTGAAGGTTGAGTCGACTGCCACGCTTCTTTAATAATTGTTACTCCTGCCAACCCCCCGACTCTGTTCCTTTTCTGTTCTCCTCAGGCCTTGTACATCAACAGCAGTATTGATGAGCGGGGGGAGCCTGCGGAGGAGCAGGAAGACCACACCTACGAACTGCTGCTGTCGGCACAGACCAAAGCTGCCCCGTCCACACAAGAACCCCCCTCCCTGAAAGGTAATGGTACGGTCCCTTAGACCCAGAGAAACACTGGGCTCTTGCACTGAAGGGACTTTGGGGGTGAGGTGGTGATGGATGAGACCAATCCGTCGGTTGCCGTTTCCGGCACAATCCACCTGCTCCCCCTTTGTTTACTTTTCGCGTAGGGAGCTTGATGTCGCTATATTCTGGGAGAGAGACAGACGGCTGTTTCTCTACTTGACCCAGGCTCACAAACACACACACACACACACACACACACACACACACACACACACACACACACACACACACGCTGTCCCACAATCTCCACATTGCTTTAAACAATGTGACCCCTCATTCCTGGCAGGATTATAGGAGGGATGGGGTTGCCACACAGGGGTCATTTTCCCAACCACTCCCCAAACAACCCTCCCCCCATTTCCCTCTTTGAACTGTGTGTGAAGTGTTCTGCTCCCCATACCACAATGGGGTGGACTGGGGATCCATGTTCTCCTCTGCTACACTGCGCCAGAAGGTAGTGTGTGTGTGTGTGTGTGTGTGTGTGTGTGTGTGTGTGTGTGTGTGTGTGTGTGGGTGTGTGGGCGTGGGTGTGTGTGTGTGTGTGTGTGTGTGTGAAAGAGAGAGAGAGGCTGGGTAGGCCCTCTGTAGCACTGGCTGTTGAATGGCACCACATGTGATGGGATTAAGGAGGATTCAATTAGCCAGCCCATTGTGCTCGCCGCCTGTTGATTTCGATGTTTTAAGACTATTCCCTCCGGGGGTCTTCCTCTGTCAGTGTCTGTTGCCATTAGACCTGTCACCAGGGGGAAACGCAGAGAGGTGGGCAGCCCATTGTAATTCCATTCTCTTTGATTTACACGGGAGGTAAAAGCGGGACGACCAGCCCCTCTCTAATTTACGACTGTTAGTTCTGCTCGCTAGCTCAGGTTGGAAATGGAATATCTGCGTGTTTCTCCTCACACGTACCGTAGGTTTATAACTCTTTTTTATAACACGTTCATGAATTATAGATACACAGGTTTATTTATTAATCTACAGACATTAGAATGAACACCTGAGACTGAGCTGCTTGAAGCCCCGTCTTCCTGAGCGCCGCTACACGGCTCAGACTTTGTTTTCTCTCTCAAAGTTTTTTTTTTTTTTTTTTCTTTTGGTCTCAGTTTGACGCTCAGTTAGAAACGTTAATGAGACATTTTCAAGTTTGATGTTCTCCCCTCCTGCTGTTTAACCAGCTGCGTTTGAGCTCACCCGCTTTCATGGACTGATCCAGTTTAACGGTCTAGCCAAAGGTTTGGGTTCCTGGGCAGAATCCCTAACCAGGTTAGCCTTCCCTTTGATTTAGAATGGGGTTTGGATTGTACCAGGTCCGTCTGATTTGACCGAGATCCTCCAGCATGAATAAAGCAGGATCCTATTACACGTCGCTGTCTGCTTCACATAATGTCCTCTTTGGCAGTCACAGCCAACGAGCGGAGACGAAGATGAATTGACAATCGGACGCCGAGCACAGCCGGTCTGTCTGTGCCACGACCCTAACCGCTGTATCTTCTCTCTCTCTCTCTCTCTCTCTCTCTCTCTCTCTCTCTCTCTCTCTCTCTCTCTCTCTCTCTCTCTCTCTCTCTCTCTCTCTCCCCCTCTCTCTAGATGAGAACGCCACCGTCCAGTCTTCCAAGAGCCACCTACCTCAGGTATGTCCCGGTTTACGCCTCTCTCTCCTCCCTCTCTCTCCTCCCTGTCTCTCCTCCCTGTCTCGTTCCCCCCGTTGTTCTCGTGCCGTCATTGTGTCCGAGCACCCCCTTCACCCTCAGCACTTAGAGCCGATCTTCGGGCGGGGGGGGGGGGGGGGGGGGGGGGTTCACGTAAGACTATAGGGGAGTGACTCATCTCAAGCCCCTGGCCCGTTTGAAAGCCCAGAGACATCGGTCACGTTGCTCGCACCTGTCATTGGCTAAGTGCTCCCTGTAATGAGTCATGTTAGCGCCGCTGGTGCGTCTGTCAATGCAGAGGAATCTCAGCCATGCGTGTGTGTTTTGGACGTCGGTCCATACAAGGCCATGGAATGACCCGGGGACGTTCTGCCCGGGGACTTCACTGACAACCACGCAGAGAGCCAGGCGACACATTTGGACCCACCTCCATTTCTTGCAAACCTCTTTTTTTGGGGGGGGAGGGGGGTTGGACAGCAGAATTCAAAGCCGGTCGACTCTGTAAATCCCGTCCACCAGCACGGTGTTGGAACAATTCGACTCTGTGGCCCTGCATCCCTGTCAGTCCCCCAGCTCCTCTATTTACTGTCTCACTGGTCAACTCTCTGAACCAAAGCACTAGATGTACCATCTCTTTGTCTCTGCGTCTCCTAGACCCCCCCCCCCCCCCCGCTCTCTCGCTCTCTCTCTCTCCCTCTCTCCTTCTCTCTCTCCTCCCCACGCTCTCCGTCTGGTTGAATTCCCTCGCTCCTGTCCCCCTGTCTCCTCACACACATCCTGGACACTCTGTAAAGCTGTCCTCCTTCATCCTCCTCCTCCCATATCTATTTATATTATCTCCTCATTTCGTCATTACCCAGTTAGCCCCCCCCCACCCCCCACCGCTCCTCGTGTTGCCTCGCGTCTGCGTTGTTTCTCTGTTGACGCGCCTCCCGGAGATGCTGGGCCGTCTCTCTCTCTCTCTCTCTCTGCCCCAATTAGGGGGAAGATAAACGAGAGGCGGGGTGGAGTTCTCTGTGGTGCCGCCGTCGTAATGGAGGCAATCACGGGGATGCGGTCTCCATTTCATATCAGGCCGGAGGGTGAATTAGGACGGGGGCTAATCACCCGAAGGGGCCGCGGCCCAGCGCAGCTCTCTAATGGGATTGGTTGGCAGGACGGAGGAGAGCAGGGCGTGATGGGTGTGATTGAAAGTTCTGAGAGCCTTGCTGCCCATTTTTACTACTTCACCACGCGTGTGTGTGTGTGTGTTGTGTGTTGTGTGTGTGTCCTTTTAGAAGCGGAAGCCCGCCGCCCCAAACAACCTCAGACCCCCGGGCCAGAGCAAAGACACTCTCCACCCCCCTGGACCTGCAGTGCCTGGCAGGACTGGCCAGAAACCCCCTGGAGGTAAGCCCGCCACCCTGCTCCTACACATCCTATTATATATATATATATACACAGTATATGTATATATATATAGTTTAACACAGGCCCCCTGGCATCTTGCTATTCCATTAGTTCCAGTGGCTAAATATTCGGGTTGAGTCGGCGCTCTTAGTGGTTTGAAAAAGGAAAGGAAGGATTGGGGTCCAACCGTGACGTTTTCAATGTTGGGAGAACGATATTCCAAAGTGCGTTCTGCGTTTGCAAAGTGAGATTGGCTGGCGTGGATTAACGCTGCCGGCGAACGCATGATTGGCATTCCAGAGTCCGAGCACATCGGATTAGGCTTGTTTACAAGGGGCTGATTGACATTCCCGGGCAAAAGGGAGCCGGAGAAACTCATTTGCTTGGCAAGATGGAACAGAACTCCCCATCAGATTGCAACATGGTTTTCTCTCTAAGAAACGTCATTGCCCTGTTAGGGATGAGTGTGCCACGAAGCTCAGTGATGGAGTAAATGTCATCTCTCCTTACTCCCGCCTATTGCTATTACAAATACCAAGTTATGGCTTTTTAGTCTTTCTTTTTTTTGAAAACATGCCATGTGGGTTTTACGTACGTGCCAGTGAAACTGAAGGAGGAGACAACGTTTGTCAGCGGCGTGCTGTGAGGAGATGAGGAACGTGCGGCGTGCTGTGAGGAGATGAGGAACGTGCTGTATCTTTTTTGTCCCACGTGAAAGCAGCTGTTTCTCCTTCCCACCCAGCCCCTCATACATGCGGAACACGATTCCTCCGCTAGGATTACGAGTACAGAGACAGTACAGTGACCCTCTCCAGGACAGCCGACCCGCCGCTCATGCGTTCCCCTGCTGCTCTTTCCACCCCCGACAGCTCAGTCCAGGGCTGGCCATGTGTCTGGTGTGATCATGGCTGACCTGCCACGAGACCCCAACAGACCCCTGGGGGGGGGGGGTACATGGACACGTGCAGAGTCAGCAGGTTCAGCTAGATCACACACACACACACACACACACACACACACACACACACGTACACGCAGACAGAGAGACGCAGGACGGACGGACGGACAGACAGACAGACAGCGCTGATCTTTGCTAGTATTCCTTTGTGTTGAGTAGATCTCTACAGATTGTGGCTTGTTTGCTAGCCGTACACCACTGTACCCTGTTCCTGCCAGAGACACATTTCTCACACCCCAATAAATGTGTTGTTTGTCTGATAGAGACAAAAGCACATTTCTGCGTGGCAACATAACGGGTGTACCCACACAAGTATTTGATAACTTGTGAGTAGTTTACTCAACCCTTATCAGTTGGCTGTCGGTATCTAGGCAAAACGAGTACGCCGCAGTGTTGCGTGTCTGCTCTTGGCCAATGAGGGAGGGAGCGTGATTGAGAAACGGGAGGGCTGCGATTTCTCATGCTTCAGAGTTGGAGCTATGGCTTCATGAAAAGCCCTCCTCAGGCCTCTCTCGATTCGCCGTCGTCTTTCGCCACCTTGACACCACAAAAGTTTTCATACCAGTACCAGTTACCAATTACATCAGTAGACCGTGGGTATTTGTCTTATTTCAGTAGGGTAAAGGTCGGAATGTCATCAGCCTTTCCACATCGTTTCCTTATTGAGTCGTCCGCACCGCATGACATACAAACTTGGAAATGTTCTCCTGCGTGAGCACAGCGAGTCCAATTCCTCCCCTCTCCCCCTCCTCTCTCAGACATGATGTAAATTGACATGGGCCCCTTGCCGGCCGTATGTCTTCCAACGCCCCGCGTAGCAGCCGTGACCATGACCTCACCTGTGTGACTCGCCGCCCGGCGGAGCCAACTCCAACGCACACACGCACGCACTTCCTCCTCCAGAGTGACCTCATCCTTGTGAACTCTGCAAAGGCTGTGTCAACATGGCGGTGTCTTTCCGTTCCTCAGACCGCGTCGCAGAGTAGAGGACCCCCGGGGGTGGGGGGGCTGTCGTTTGGGATGCAAGCGTACGGGCGGGTAAAGGGTTAAACCCGGTGGGGGGGCTCGTTAGAACCACGGACAATGGCTATTCGCTCATCGGGGGCGTTCACACTCGCCGGGCTGCCAAGAACAGGATGGGTGTCTGGCTGCGTTCCCTTCGTGCTCCCACACTCCCACCCCACACTCAAACTCACACCCTTTACACACACACACACACACACACACACACACACACGGGGATGTGTTTTTCTTCCAAATAAGAGTGTTTAGCAGCTGGTCCGTGGTGAGCACAGGGCGTTGGTTGGTTGGTACTCTGCCCTCTTTAAACAGAGACTCGGGAGCAGACCAACGTTGACTGAGCTGTGTTATGCAGACTACGCTTTGAAAAGAACCATTTCCCCCCGCCGCCTTTACAGATAGGCATCTTTAACAACTTTGCCTTTTAATGGTTTCCCGTTCACATTGAGAAGTGAACAGCCATGGGTCCAGCTACAATAACACTGGAGGTTGTGGTAACACAAGTCTTGGTGGCGTTGTTCCCTCAAGGACAAACTGAGCTGAACCGCGGGGACGTCACTGCCCCAGATTCCCTGTCACCAAACACCCCGACCCTTCTCGCCCTGGCAGTGACCGGACACACACACACACACACACACACACACACACACACACACACACACACACACACACACACACCATCCCGCTCTAATAAAAAACACTCTCGCAGCCGCCTCCTCTTGTCGAAATCACAAACACACACACACACACACACACACACACACACACACACACACACACACACACACACACACACACACACACAGGCCTGCATGTGTTTGGCACCTAATTATCATGCGCGTGGCTGCTGAGCTGACCGAGTGAGTCGTTTGTGTCTCTGGATCGCAGTCACTGGCTGGATTTAGCGGACAGACGCGGACCTATTAGTGACATTGTGATCAGCACACTCTCTCTCTCTGTCACAGACACACACACACACACACACACACACACACTGCTCTGGGACTGGAGGAGAGGCGTACACAGGAGAGACACACAGAGAGGTAAGTTGGTTCTTAAGATCTTAAGGGGGGGTAGAGCACAGACAAGTGGTGCAGCCGGTCTCCACTCTGTGGGCTGTTTGATGGCGGTGGTGGTGGGGAAGGAAAACACGGCCTGGGCCAGGGGGTGGCAGGAATTCCTCAGGGAGAGGCAGGAGGTGGGAATGGACAGGGCATGTTGTTGTGATATGGGATTGTTTTTCCACCGCAGTGTCAGCTAGCAGGTCCTCAATAAGGGATTGTTTTGCCTGAGAGAAGGTTGAACGCTCTGTCCTCAGGTTTGGTATGTTTGCATTTCTTGCGCTTTGTCACGTTGGTATGCAGTGAGTGAGTGTCTCTGCGCTTGTTTTGTGTGTGTGTGTGTGTGTGTGTGTGTGTGTGTGTGTGTGTATGTGTGAACGCGAGAAGAGTTGTTTAATGTTCTCTTAGTGCATTCTCAAGAGGAAACTTTAACAGACGACAGTGCCAAGAGTCTGATGATATACAGCAATGTAAAAAAAAAACTAAAAACTACAACCCCCACCGATACTTAATAAACAGCTGTAAGCTGGTCTTGGAATTTTCTTGCAAACTCTCCAGCAGTTTGGACAGCGGAGTTCCGCCTTCTTTTCTTCCCCCCCTTACCTCTCTCTCTCTCTCTCTCTCTCTCTCTCTCTCTCTCTCTCTCTCTCTCTCTCTCTCTCTCTCTCTCTCTCTCTCTCTCTCTCTCTCTCTCTCTCTCTTTCTTTCCCCCTCTCTTTGTCTTCCCCTCTCTCCTAGTAGGAAACAATCACAGATCTGTTTCAGAGGGTTGTGGGCGGTTTTCTGGCTAGCCCCCGTCAAGACATCGTCGCTCCTCTCTGTTTTGCTTCATTCCTCAGTGCTTCTCACACCTCTCATTCCGCCACTCTGTCTCCTCTCTCTCTCTTCTCTCCCTCCTCCAGAGAACTCCCTTCTGGGCGAGGAGCTGGCTGCCGGAGTCCCTGAAGTGTTCACGGGCCTCCTGCACGGATCGTCGCCCGTCTTCGATAACCGCGACGACCAGTTCAGGCTCCCAGGCGCGGCCCCACCCCTCCCAGCGGCCCCGGAGCCCAAAGGACCAGCGGACGACCCCGAACCAGCTCAACCGCCGGCCGCAGC
This sequence comes from Galaxias olidus, assembly GCA_026901105.3. Classification (NCBI taxonomy): domain Eukaryota; kingdom Metazoa; phylum Chordata; class Actinopteri; order Galaxiiformes; family Galaxiidae; genus Galaxias; species Galaxias olidus. Next base: position 750,902 of record JAPMUY010007690.1, on the reverse strand, counting down.
GGCACCGCTCCCTCCTCGGCCCAGCATGGCCGCCATCTTGACAGACTGTGACCCCCAAGCCATCTACGCCACCGTGAGCAAAGAACCCAGGGAGAACCGGGACGGCAGGGACTCCGCGGGGGCCGTGCCCCCAGGCAGGATGCGCCCGCCGGGGGACCTTAAGCTGGCCCGGAGCCTCTCCAAGTCGGACTCGGACCTGCTGGTGTCGCCCCCCAACGAGGACGAGGCGGGGCTGGGCGGCCGCAGCGAGTCGGTGTCCAACTGCAGCGCGGGCAAGAAGAGGCTGGAGAAGTCGCCGTCGTTCACCTCGGAATGGGACGAGGTAAGGTGGCCCCTCCCCGGGGCCGTCGGGCCGCTTGGCAGGCCAGGTGCTCTCTAAACCTTTACGACCGAATACTGTAGAGCGTTGTTTATATTCATCTATGTGAACGTCCTGTGGAGCTGCTTCGGCACTGGCCTTTATGAGATTATTGATTTTGATTTGATATCCAATACTTCAGCGCTAGATGGGAAGAAGCAATCAGGGAGAGAGGGAATGAGGGGGGGGGGGGTAAAGAAGAGCAGGAAGGTGGAGTTAAAAAAAAAAGAAGAATGTCTGGAATTAAAAGAGTAAGACGAGAGACGAAGGGTTGGTAAGTGAGACGAGAGAGAGAGCCGAGGAGCAGGAGCGCCGATCTTCCCTTCAGGACTCGCTAGCCTCCTCCGGTTGCCAAGGCTTTAGAACTTCAACCTGAGCCTCCCCCGGGGATTAGACACAAACAAACACACAAGCCTTTCCCGTCAGCCACTAAAAATAGCCACGTGTGGAATAATTGCCCCACCGGGCAATCTGCAGATATGTGGACGTGGTGCCTGTAGCATTTTGAGACGACAATCTCACTGCTTTTTCGAGAGGGTGCACACATGGCAACATAGCACGTATTTGGCACAAGCTATCCAGGTTTTTGCTTTTGTCGACTAGGACAATGCCAGGCGGCCCAGGCCATAGCAAACAAATCCAGAGCCAGGCAGATGGAGTCTAGGGCTCAGCTAGCCGGCTCTCTCCCAAGCCGAGAGATCCCCTTCCCTGCCTGGTGTTCCTTTACTGGAGCCCATCACGCCAGCCACAGGGGGGGGGGGGGGGGGGGTTGGGGGATAATGGTAGTCCTTCGGTCGATAACTTTGGGCAGGCCTCTCTTCCGCGGTTAGCGTGGAGCTGGTCAGGGTCAACGTTGCTCGACCTTCGTGTTCCTTCTCTGGAGAATACGATTAGCCTTGGCTCACGTTATTGACATCCCCCCTCCAGAGCGAGGCAGAGCGGGACTCAATCATTTCTCCGGCCGCATCATAGTTCATCGTTTGACCTTCAAAAATACCTCTAAAACTTTAGCTGGGCTGTGCGTGTCCCGTACTTGTTTTGGATGATAACGGGGAGGTAGACGAGCCGACTAGACTTCGTGCTGAGACACTGTCTGAAGGGGAAACAGCACGAGGCAGACAAACAGAACAGTTGTTTATTCTCTCGGTAGAAGCTTTCGGATCCGCGTCAGCGCCGCTCTTTGTTTGTCTGCTAACTTTTAAATGGCTGTTCCTCTAGAAGTCCATTGTAGAGGGAGAGTGGGCTGAAACAGGACGTTTCTGTTTTGAATGCGTAGCCAGTTCTGTCATGTTTGAACAACATTCACATGGTTATCATTAGGTAACTCGCAACGTTTGGAAACGAATGAGTCACAATGTCTCCAGTCAAGGTCAGTCATGGTGGTTCTCCCAGGTCTAGTCTCGTTCCCGCAGAAGAACCGACCGTGTCCTCTTGTCCCTTAAAAGTGCCTAGTCATCTCTCAGACCCACACCTCAGGCCGTGCCAGTGGCCCAGCTCGCTGCATCGAAGTCAGCCTGGTTCAACTGGGTAATGGGGTCACTAGAGTGGAACAAGCTGGCCTGCTTCAGTCTTGAATTCCCCGTTGGTAGACATTCTGTACTCAGCATTACCTCTGCATGTACCAGCTTTACTGCTGCGCTGCCCCCTGGTGGCAGGCAGAGGGATAGCTCTTCGGGCAACAGACACTTTGCTGCGCCATTGTAATTAGCAAATGATCGATTAACGCTTTCCCCCTTAACGAACAGCAGACCCGAGGGCTGTGAACTCTCTGTGAGGTCATGTTGTGATTGTACCATTATGTACCTCTGCTTCCCACCTTCCTCGAAGTGTGGGGAGCGAGCAGCCAGCCAGCTGCCATTCTGTACGTGCAGCCATTTCCTCTCTCCTCTGGCTGGCTATACTGATTAGCTGAGTTGATGAGGCTTAATAATTGATCCCGGGTGCATAATGCAAGGCTTTCGAAAAAGTGTAAAATGCAGATGTTTTGCCTCCCCATCCCTGGGAATAGTCGTCAGCCCCCCCCCCCCCCCCCCCATCCCCTTCCTGTTCTGTTCCAGGAGGCTCTCACAGAACAGGTGGCCTCCATGTCTCTTGGAAAGACCCTTAGAAAAGACAAGGAGATGGTCTATTCAGTAGAAAGCGGCCTGGATATAGCCTCTGCGACGTAGCATCCTCAGGTTATAGTATTACATGCCCCTGGGAGAGCGGACCAGGAGGCTTGTAGTTCGCCCCACAACAACGCAGTCCGAGATGCAATCCAAACGTGCCGACCCTTCCAAGATTCTTCAATGTTTAAGAAGGCAACCGCAGCAGTGCCGGCGCTCGGTGCCTTTCCAGGCGTGACGTGGGATTAGCGTGTTTCTGCCAGAGCATCTTTATTGGGGGGTTAGGGCGGTTGGTTATGTGTGTTCAGATAGAGCTGTGTGGTAAAGATGGAAACACTTTCCAGGGGCAAAAGCCTAGAAGGCTCTTTGTAATTCTTTCTATCTGTAATAAATAGTGGCTGTCCTTTTTAAGTGTGCTTTACGAGTTCATTTAGTCACACTTTATGAGCAATGGGAGGAACTGCGTCTCAGTGGTCTGTTCAAGAATTCCTTTGACTCGATTCAGACATATTACCGAGCCATTTCCCCTGGACCGATTTAGAAGTTGGGTTATTAATTTACCACAAGTCCATGCGACGGAGCGGTGATTCTGAAGGCTGAGTAACACTGCGTTCGCTGTAACAGCAGGGAGCCCAGGACTTTTCTTTTTCATGGACTGCCTCAGGTTAAAATATTCACAAGGCGGATAGAAAAGCGCACCGCAAATGAGAGCGAATGTGAAAGAAGTCTTCGCTACGGCAGGACTGGTTTGCGACGTCGGCTCCACCGTGGCGAATATCCCCCTGAATATAGGGCACTTCTAAGCGTAGCCTTCCCCTTATAGAGCTGTATCCCTTCTTCTCCGCTTCTCTCGATTCTCTCTGTGATGCCAGTGGGGTGGCGTGGGTCGGCCATCTTGCCTGTCATAGTAGGTTGCCCTGGAACACTCTGGTGAGCCGTGTGACAGCGTGTGGGCGGCGGGTCCCAGGACGGCTGCCCCTCCCCGGGCCCTCTTTCATAGTGTCTCTGCTTTGGTAACTCTCTTGCTGATCTCACAGACTCTCTTTCTATCCGATCTACCGTCTGTCTGTCAAACTATCTCTCTCTCTCTCTCTCTCTCTCTCTCTCTCTCTCTCTCTCTCATTTTCTCTTTTACTTAATTTCTCTATCTCCATCGTACCATTTCACTCTTGTTCTATCCATTTCTCTCTTTCTTTACATTTCTCGCTCTCTTTCTTTCCTTACAATTCTCTTTTTCGCTGTCTGTGTCACTCCCTATAGACAAGCACACACACACACACACACACACACACACACACACACACATTCACATTCACACAGTTACCCGGCCTCCAGTTTGAGAAAAAAAGGAGATTTGACTTTCATGAGGTTTTGGACTATGCTTCTTTGCTTTTAAGGGTGTGTGTGTGTGTGTGTGTGTGTGTGTGTGTGTGTGTGTGTGTGTGTGTGTGTGTGGTAGTAGCAGTAGTGTGCAGTCGACGTGGGTCTGTGCTTGTGTTTTAAAGCGCATGCTAATGCAGGATGGTCCCGGCCTTGGGATCAGGGTGCACATGACAGCCCAGGCAGGGGTGCATTGTGTGCACCAGCAGACCCACACATCACATGGAAGCAGAGAGAGAAAGAGGGCCAGCAGATCAGATAGATAGAGAAAAAGAGAGAGAGAGAAAGGAGGTCCGTCGTCCGCAGTCCTGCTTCAGGATAACTCTATTTTCCCTCTGCCACCCCACGGTACACAGTAATGGCCACTGTGAAACCAGCTTTTGTGAGTACTGAATCTTTACGCTAACCAACTCAACTGGGGTATTCCGGCAGTATTGCATCAGCCTTTGTCTTGTTAAAATGTAAAACATTTTATTGAGATTTATTTTGTCTCTATTGTATTATGATTCCTGTCTGAACACTTTTGAATCTTTTGTAGCATAGTTCTTTTCATTTTGAATTGTCTGCAGGATTGGAAATGCTAGAGGCGCTGTCTCCAGCAACTGTAAAATGGTCACCATCATCTGTATTCTTTTTTATTTTCTTTCTCCAATGTTTGGGAGCTCACTTTAAAAAAGGTTTCAGCTTTTTTCCCTTGGCTTTGAAAAGGAACTATTGAAAACTGAACTTTGCCTGAGAAGCTAGAGCTGTATAAATGACAAGAGATTTGAGTCTAAAATGGCAAAACGATTACACCAACACAGTGTCTGAGATTAGGTGCTTTGAAGGTTGTTTTTGGTTGTGGTGCTGTTGGTGTTGTGCGTCGTGCTTGGTGAAGGTTCGCTGGCCCGTAGCTCAGAGGCTGTCTCTTTGTGTCCTGTCTCTTTGCCCCACCATGCCCGCCCCTCCCCACCCATTCAGTGCCAGCTTGCCAACGTAAGGGCAGTGGTCTGGGCATGCTCCCCACACAGCCTTTGTTTCACCCTCGACACACTCTGCCAGCTGTCCCTTGGCACTTCATGGGCCACTGCACCACACACATATACACACACACACGCACACACACACACTCAAGCCTTCTAACCACGCTAGAGGTCATGTCTCCAGATCATACCATAGTCGTCGTCGTCGTCCCCCCCCCCGACCCTCTCTCATTCTCCGCCTCGCACACATTCTCTCGCTAGGCTTCCGAGGAGTCTCCTCAGCTGCCGACCTTTAGGCCTCCTCTCCCCTCTGACCCCGTGGGCCCATTGTAGCAGCTCCTCTGTCTATGGAGACTGGAGAGTCCGCCCATTGTGCATTGTGTTGCTCCTCTCACAATGCCAGCCTCTGCACGTCTTGGTGTGGATTAAAGGGCAGGGATGCTCTTGGGCTTATTTTTGGAGCACGCCTCCTGCTTTATGAACAATTGCACACACACACACACACACACACACACACACACACACACACACACACACACACACATGCTTAGCTCTCCGAGGTTCTCCAGTGTGCAGGCCCCAGCCGTAAGAAGCCCTCTTTGTTTGCAGATGGGTTCTACCTTGTGAAAATCGTTGGGTCTTGACGCTAGACGAGGATTTATTCTCCTAGCCCCGGCGCTATATCACAGCTGCCTGTCAAGGCAACAGCTTCTAAAGCTGATTGGACCTACTAGTATTCCACACTCTCCAGCATTTGCAATTGCATTTTTTTTATGTCAGATGAGAGGGAGCCAAGAACCCCAAGGTTGAGTGGAGCTAGCCAGTGGAGAAATGCTGTGTGTGTGTGTGTGTGTGTGTGTGTGTGTGTGTGTGTGTGTGTGTGTGTGTGTGTGTGTGTGTGTGTGTGTGTGTGTGTGTGTGTGTGTGTGTGTGTGTGTGTGTGTGTGTGTGTGTGTGTGTGTGTGTGTGTGTGCGCGTTTATGTTTTTGCTTGCATGCGCATATGTGCAGTTCCAGCGCACGATTCCAAATACACCCTGTAGTGTAAGCTAGACCCAGCCAGCCATTTTGATATCCACAATGGGTGATAAGATATACGTTCAATCATTCTCCACATGCTATAGTCCGTAGATTTGTGCACACAGTGATGGAACATTTGGTGCTGAGACAATACTGGGCTCACTTTAGTTTTTTGTGAGATGGCCTTTTAACTATTTCTAGCTGTTGACGGTAAGAACTCTTTGAGAAAGAGCTGCTCGGTTAATTCTTTATTCTGACCACTGCTGTCAACTGACGACACTTTCTATGGCTTTTTCTTCTGTGGTCTGCCATAAATCTGGTACATTTTTGAAGTCCACTTTTTTTTGCTAGAGTACAATTACAGTTGTGTGTGGGTGTGTATGTGTGTGTGTGGGGGGGGGGGGGTTCCAAGTCTCCAGAACACAACCGGTAATTGGCTTTGTCCGGCTGCTCAAAATCTCAGTTGGCATTAAAGCATTTATAATTATTCCAAATTGTGTTATTGGAATATGAATGCCATATTAAACAGTCTTTTGTTTAGATTTATTTTATGATGAACGAAATACAAACCGCAATGGCTCCCTTGATTGCTTTCATCAATCAATCATATTTAAGAGCCTCCTCTTCACCTAGCAAGAGAGCGTCAATTATTTCTTAATATGAAAGACAGTCGGTTGTCAAAGTGGAAAGGCCCGTTCTTAATTTAGCGGGAGTGGAAGAGACAATGGAGGGATCGGGAGTTAAGTAATTCCTGCCCACACTTTTATTTCCCAGATGGTTCAGCCTAACCTTTCTGCTCCCCATCTTTTGAACATGCATCTGTCTACCCAGGCCTATTTTGAGAGTCGGTGCAAAAGGATCACCATCATCTGCTGCCAGTCAGTACTGTGACTAGAAGAAAAGCAGATGACAGCAAGTTTAGTTTGTTCGCTGTCTTTCAAATCACCTGACTAACTCAAGCCTGCGTAGCGTTGAGTATGTTGTCACATGATAAAAAGTGCCATTTGCCAGCTGTCGCTTGATTTTCTTAGATGAAAACAAGGCACGGTTCTGCTCGTTAATTTCTCTTTGTCAGCTTTGTTTTTTGGTTTTAAATGATGCAGAGAAAATGCAACAGCTTTTGACACCTGGAATACCGCTCCCTCATTAACAGCGTTTAGTTTCTTTGCAGTTGTTTCACAAGTTAAACGCTCTTAGGCCTTACTGAAATGGAAATGCCATAAAAAGACATCTGTTTTTTTTTTGGTTAAGTTAGCTTTTTAAAATATTGCTAAGTCTTATTTATGCACACGTTAACCACCAGATGATCCGGTATTAGATAGATATACAAAACATTTATGTTTTTGCGTCTTAATAGACGAGAGGTGTGATGTCCCTTCTTTTTTATGTTATGCTCCTCGTGTTGTGTGATTGTTGTAGGAGTTTGTAGGAGCCTGTTGCCTTGTGCTACAGTGGAGTTGGTTCTGAAGAAGGTGAATGACTAGCGCAGAGCATTCAACTTACCACCCCCCTACCAGCAATGCGATGCAACATTTTGAGTTAAAGTTAGAAAATGACTTTCCTCCTCGAAAAAGGAAAATCACTCCCGCTATTCCCCCACTTCTCACTCTCGCATGAAAGGGAAAATGAAGTGTCTCTTTCCTAGTGAGTAACCAGGATTAGCCTACCTTTGAATAGAAATGTCGAGGAGACTTTTTTGGGGGGGTGGGGGGAATATCACATGCTGCTGTGCAATTCAAAAGGATCAGCAGGGATCCTTGATGGCAGTGCGGGTCTTTACAGAATGTGTTTTGATGTTGTAATTCTCAGCGTCTTTGTCAGGCAAGCATGAAGCTATTTGTTGTACCAAAATACCCTGCCCTGGTGAGGAGGACACCTATCAATGGCAGTACAGCATATTACATGTCATTTTTGTTATGTTCTTAATATCAAACCTGTTTCCACGTACATGGGTCTTGCGCAACACTTTAAGGACTGAAATACAACTGTTCCTGGAAAAGGTAAATGATATCTGGACCGAGGTGAGATTGTAAAAAAAACTGAAAATCGCCAAACCCTGACTCTCTCTCGGCAGAAACCGATGGCTTCTTCTACCACACAACATCGGAGGTCTAATTCCTTTGACAATGTAAGACATCCTTTACGTATATCTCTCCTTTGGGATCTCACGGCTATCTCTCTCCCTCTGGGTGATTCGGGGTAGATGTCGATGGGGAGTACGGCCGGTTTGGTTGGAGACTTTGGAGTGTGGGTCTTTTTGAATATTGCAATAGGTGGCCTAGCTGGATCTCTAGTCTACAAGTCACCCCCAGGCTAATGAACAATGCATGATGTCTTCAAAGTAGTCTTTCTCTCTGCTTCACTGCGACTTTATTTTAGAGGGCAGAGTCCTTTTTTACTGCTCCTTTTTTATTACTTAACCTATGATTTGATGTTCGAGCTATCCTTTTTTTATTACACATTTCAATGTCTCCTTCCTCGCAGACATGGTGAGCGTTAATGATAATAATGATGATGGTGATTAGGGTGAGCACTTGGTTTAATCATTTAGCTCCGAGTAGCCATCTACCTCGATCACCCGGAGTCAAATTGAGTCTGATGGATGATTGGTTAAGGTAACCCCTCTCGTCACTGAAGTGCAATCAGTCCCCTCCTCCTCTTTACGCTTACTGCTCTTATTCTCCCTAAATTGGTATGATCAGAAAGATTCATTTTTATGACCTGTCAAAAAATGAAATTGGGGGAAAAAAAGTCCCCGCAGTTTGATGTGGTATAATTTTGGGACACTCTACTCCCATTTCTTTTAAATTTAATAAAACATAAATAAATTAAACTGACACTGGTGCTGTCACTTAAAATGTACTAGTTACAGAACATCCTTGCAGTCTCAGTGCTTCTCGTTCAACTGTTTGACTTTGGGGGGAGGTCGGCCAATATATTGATGTAGATCCTACCAATGCACCTCCCTAGCCCCTTATGACCTGGGTGCTTTAAATATAAAGACAATACAAACATGAAACCCAAGATATTGTCGTTGCTCTTAGGATAACTATACTTTCTGGACAAACTAAAGATAAACATAATCAAAACCAAAAGTCTTGTTCGAAATAAAAAATACAAAATTAGAGTATATTGGGTATTCCAACCGACGGAAAGATCAATAGAGGGGAGTGTCCTGCCACGAAAAGAGCCTGTCAGTCCTGAAGGTGCACGTGCAGAGTGTGGCCTCGACAGAGAGGAGATGGACGATCTACAGGGTGACAGTTGACGGGGCTGACGGCAGCCATTGTCAGTCTCCCTGCCTCCCTGCTCTGGCTCCCTGCCTGCTAGGGAGGAGGGCCCTCTTATCTGTGCTATGTGACAGGTTTAATATTGCAGCTCTACTGCCCAGTGCTGCCGTGTACGTGTGCGTGTGTGCCTGTGCGTGTGTGCCTGTGTGTGTGTGTGTGTGTGTGTGTGTATGTGTGTGTGTATGTGTGTGTGTGTGTGTGTGTGTGTGTGTGTGTGGCTGGTGACTTTCACCACACCCATATCTAGTTGCATGGGTGGATGATGCATGGCATGTTGTATGTCTAAGGCATGATGTGGGGGACATTTGGGGATAGTGGCTCTCTACATCAGGCCTTGCTTAATGCTGTGGAAGAATAATATATTGTAACAGGGTGCTCTTTTTTCTTCTATGGTCTACAATATTATGATGTTGTTAAAGTGAAGTGCTGCTAATTTCCACGTGTGAATTTCCTAATTACAGTATAAAGCGTTGGACAAAGAAAGTGGGAAAACCAAGCGTCTTAAATTTAATCTTGTTCCGTCCTGGTCTGTCTCCATCCGTTGCTCAATTTCTTTCTCCCGCCAAACTGGTCCCGTTTGGGAATCGTTTACAGTTCATGTAAGATTGGTTTGTCCCTGTGTAATATCTCAATTGTTATGGCCGCAGGCGGCAAAGGCCTCACAAAAGAAAGAATTGTCGAAACCAATTCCACTACATCACAGAGAGGGCCTTTTTCAAAAGGCCAACCAGATTATTGAGACGCCTCAGGTAAAGGGTTCATAGGTGTGGTCAGTCACGTCAAGAATAGTTACAGGAAACAAAAGTTCTAGACTGTTCATTTCTGTGTGTATTGACACAAGCAAATCACATCGTTACCATGGTAAATAAATCTAGAGGTGGTTAAGAGCTTTTAGGTATTCATTTATCTGGTAGGTGAGCGGTATCGTAACGCTGGTTAAGTTAACATGGCTCTCTCTCTCATCCGTGTTTACTCACTGTACCTTTGCGTCTCCCCTCTTTTGTTGCTCCCCCCTTCAGATCGAGAAGATCATGACCCTGATCGGAGCCGGCATCGATTTCTCCAGAGACCAGCAGTACGCCACACCAGGTACAGTGTGATGGATGATCTCCTCTCTACCAATGATTTCTTTTTTTCTTCATAGTAACTCTTCACTCACAGTCGTCTTTATAATACCACAGACGAATGTCACATTGTCAAAGTCATAACCCCTCCCCCTCCAACATTACAGCCACATATAGCTTTCTCATAGACATTTTGTTCTTTAAATCCCTTTTAAAGCAGTTTCTGTTGAAGCCGGCAGTTGGTTCTGTCTGTGTAATTGTCTCTGCATGCTGGTCAGTAAAACGAAAGAGCTATAGAATCGGAATAGCATTCATAATTTCCCAGCTCTCGATTATTTTTGATCTCCTCCTTGCTCACTTGTGTGATAAACTCTATCAATGTTGGCTGAGTTACTGGCTTTTTGAACCATTTTACACGTCCCTCAGGCTAGAAGATAAAACTCTGTTTAAGACGAAGGCTATTCGGAAGAGATAGTAATAAGAATGGAAGGCTTTAGTGTGCGTTTCCACAGTCGTCTCCTTCCCCCAGGCCACCCCGTTAGGCTGGATAAGTGTGCAAAGCAGATGGCGCCGTCGGCTTGGGTTTACGGTAACCAGAACCGGCCTTATTTAGAGCCTGTTACTCTGTTTGTCTCGGGGGCAATCTCTATAGTGGATTCACGGCTTTGTGCGCTAAGATGCTGTTTGGGGTTTGTAAAAGTCCTCCGAGTCATTCGATCCATCTCCGTTGCTTGACGGGAACGGGAAGCTGTCTTCGGAGATACAGTGAGTGAAGGAGTCGGCCCAAGATAGACTGGGAGGGAGGTGGGGATAAAAGCCGGGGTGACGAGGGTAGCATCACGGAGTGGGGGGACAGCTGGTCCTGTTCTTAAATGGCGCAGCAGAGAGACCAACAACTATAGTCTCACTGAAGGACAAGGCAGGACCTTGGATCAGATCATCTTCATCAACAGCTGACTACAGAGGTGGCTGGATCACCCACTGGGACCTTCGTCTTTCAACTGCTTAGGGTTGAGCATGGGACTTGGAGGGACAGTGGATCCAAAAGTGTTTCGCATGGTGTAATTCTGAGAACATGCTTTCAGGCTCCCTTTCTCTGACCCAGATACTGCCGTGCCCAACTGGCCTGCCAAAGTGACCCGACTTCTTGGGAGGTCTGGGGATACATTCCCCTCTATTAATGTTTCTGCCCTACTTTATTTGTGTGGCGGTAGCGTTGCCCAACTTTGACAACCAATTCACTTTAGATCGCTGCAAAAAGATGATGGTAAATGTTTTCGGCAACAAATTGACTGAATATGTATCATGCTTTTTGGCCCGCTCGTTTGATACGGCTGTGTAACGCCTGTCCTTAACTGACCCTGGGTCTGTGGTGGTAGTAGCTGCGAGCCAGAAATCTCCTACTTAATCTGCATCGTCCAGCTCCCGCATCATGCTGCATTACTCTTACCTTCACACTGTATGGCCACACTAGTCCCATACCGGCTAAAGCTTATCTGAACCACTGTAAAATAAAAAAATGAAAAAAGAACATGCTCATCCCCTCTTTATTGCCTCTCAGAGGTGCCGTTTGTTGTGGTCTGTTCAGGAGTAAGCCGTTAAATATTAACGAGCGTACATGGGCCACATGTCAGGGGTACGAGCTCGTTTCGCTTTAGTAGAAAAGGTATAATCATGTAGGTAAGGACCACTGCAGTAAAAGGTGGTTGCCTTCTCAAGCAGCTAGGGGTGTTTGTAATTGGCTTGAACCTTGCTCCGGGGTTAAGCTGGAAAAGATGAGGCTGAATTGTATTCACTCCCCTGGGGATTACGGTGTTCTGGAAATAGCCACACAATATCTTGTTGGTCTTTGAAACACTGTCTCGGCCCAGCCTGCGTGCTTCTGTGGGTCTCTCTGTCCTCTGCCCGTAGGCAGCTCCGTTTCATTGCAGCTGTCAGCGCCGGGGAATCAGAAAACTTCCAGATATGGAGAAATACTTTCTTTTTTGAAAGAGACTGAGGTGTCTGTTTGATGGCCCATGTGATGAAGGGAGCCACTGCGAGTGTTTTTCCCTTTGGTTGAGGCTTTAGAAGTCTCAGTGCACTATATCTAAGTAAGTCCCTGTCCTTCTCTTCTGCAGTGTGGATAAACTTTTCTGACGCGGTTGAAATAGATTTGTCGAGGAACAAAGAATAGGGTGAGATAGAGAGAGAAAGAGTGACAAAGAAAGAAAGAAAGAAAGAAAGAAAGAAAGCGACAAAGAGAGAGAGAGAGAGAGAGAGAGATGGAGGGATGCAGACGGAGCAGAGGGAAAACAAATTAGAAGTACTATAGATGGAAGTCAGTGGTGGGAGGGGCCGCTCCCGCTTTCAGACAATGAACGTCCACCTCCCGCATTCTTTCAGAGAGAGAGAGAGTGCGGTGACTTCGGGGGAGGGTGGAGTAGAGAGAGAGAGAGAGAGAGGTAGGGAAGGTGGAGTGAGAGAGGAAAGGAGAGGCATAACAGGCAGCAGGGGCAGAAGTGGGATCAGCCTGGACGTTTAAAGGGACCCCGCCGCGGTACCTCTGGGACTGTGTTTTGACTGACTGAGCACCAGTGGAGGAGCAGCAGGGAGGGAGGGGGGCTGAAACGCAGTGGGGGCTGCCGCTGCCGGCGTTGCTGCTGGGTGTCTTTGACAAACGGTCTAGGAGACGGACGCGCACTGGAAGCGGCGCTGCTAGCTCAGAGGGGGGAGACTGGAGGTCTGGGGTACTCCGCGGTGCTCGAGAGGCTGGCCGACCGGAGACTTTCTGGAGCTGGCTTTTGTTGCGTTGTGCGAGGGGGTTGAGAGTCTGCCCTGCAGCAGGATTGTGAGCCCTAGGCTGAGTGTGGAGAACAGTGATAAGGATTCTATACTCGGGGCTTTGTCTTTTCTTTTGCGACCTCTCGCATGTCTTTGTCTAATATCTCTCGTTTAACAGTTTTACAATGTTGTGACTTCCCAACCAGATAAAATGTATCTAATGAACAGTATTATTGATCGGTTGAGAACTTTGATCTTTGTCTTCTGCAGACATTTCTTATGATTTAAAAATTACTTTAATCATTTAGTTGAATGTTATATTGAATATATGAATATATATGCATATTTGTACATGCAATATGCTGTGCGTGATCCACAGTCTGTTCCTCACATTTTGCTCCTAATGGGAAGATGTAGCTGTCGAATTAGTTTAACCAAATAAGTTTGTGTGCCAGATTTAAGTTGCTTACTTGAGTGAGAGCAGTAACCTTGTGAGAGTTTGGCAGCTACGTCGCGTCCCCGTTGATGGAGCTGATGGGATGCCAGCCCTCTATCAACGTAGCTAATGCTGCTGTGAGTTCACTCTTGTAGTCTGGACATGCAGTACATCGAAACATCAGCGTCTTCCTGAAGGCTCCCCATTAGCTTGTGTTTTCCTCTCAGTCCTGCTGCTTCTGACACACTTTGTTGTTCTTGCGGGGCTGAGTTCCTGCTTGGGGAGAGCGTGTGTTTGTGAGCGCTTTGCGAGATCTGCAGACTAAGGGAAAACCAGTGAGTCAAAGCCAGTTGGAGTGTGAGGCTAATTATCCAGCAGCCGTCTCCCGCTGCTCGTGAGAGTGTTTTTCGTGTGTGAAATAGTTTGCCCTCCCCATGAGTGGCTCTTTCACTGCCGAGGCTCGGTTAGATGCTCCCCGCCCCCCCTCCCCGAGTAGTCCCTTGTTAAAATACTCTTGTTTGTCAGAGTAAGGCGCAGAAAGATTGCACATGCAGACGGGCATAGATGTCTATTCATGAGTTAGACTTCTTGTAAAGTGCTTTTTCTTTCAGTTATGAACTATTTAGTCTGAGGTTGTGTGAGTCAAGGTACTTTGTTTTTTGGAACAGCTTTACTTGCAATGACCGACAAACCCAGTGGAGTGGGTAGTGGATTTTAGCTGGTTAACCAGCCAACGCCTCGGCCCACCCTCACAACTCCTCCCTTTACTCCTTCAACACCCCGGAGGACAGAAAGGGGGTCGGCGGGAAGGAGGAAGGGGTGCTAGTTTGAAACCCCACCGTTTCCGTCACCGTGGTGGTTCGGCGCCCCGCTGCCCTCCGGCGGGGAGCCCGAACGACCCCGCCCCCGCCGCGGCACCCTGTCTCCCCTGCCCTCTTGGTGCCGGTGCGCTCGGCTCTGCTGGCCCAGGATGATGTGGCAATGTCACGTCTCGTCCTCCGAGTGCCGCTGCTACCGGCTCAAGGGCTTCTCCTTGCTCAAGCGCTTCCCTCTGTCGGCAGGTGCGGCAGGCCGCCTGCTGGACCAGCCGGTGGGCGAGTGGCTGGAGTACGTGGGGCTGCCCCAGTACGAGAGCAAGCTGCTCCTCAACGGCTTCGACGACCTGCACTACATGGTAGGTCACTCCGTAACCCCTCTTTTTTTTTCTCTTTCCTTTCCTGCGTAGGAAAGGTCTAGCTACACCGGCCTCGTTTCAGGTCACTGAAAAGGCGCTTTTGCAGTTTTGTTTCGTGTCTTTCTTGTCTTTTGTATTGTCCATGTCTTAGTTTTTGTCGTTGTTCTTTGTTCTACTTTTCTCTTTGTTTCAAATTTTTCTGCTGTAGAACTTTGTTTCTTCCTATACCTTTACCGTGTTTGTTTGCGTGCTTGTGTATTATCAGATGTTGATGCAGCTTTCCATTTGCCGTGCGCCTGATCCCATTTGCTGCCCTAGTGAAGTCCAATTTACTGGAACCCCCCTAAGGTCCCTCCCACGGTCATTCAATCACAGGCTTCTGATTGGTCATTCGGCAGTGACACCTTCATTCCCAGGAGTGGCCGGGATGTCTTTACCAGAGCTGTCACTCATTTTGAAGGCTTGTTGAATATTCAATCGGTGTTAAGAGCAATATTTCAGCTCTTTCTCCAGCTAAGGCCTATCGACTTGTGTAGGCTCTATGTAACAGAACTCTGTTCCTAAATACAGTAATAATAATAGTTCTGTAGTTATCAATCATTCTGATTTGCAATGTGGCAGGACAACAAATTTGGTTTAGAGAACACTGTAAATCTGTTGATAAACTTCGGCAGGCAGCAAAATGAAACATTTGTAATCCTTAAATTAACAAATTTAAATACATAAAGGCTAAAAAAACTAAATACGTTGCTCTGTTGTGGAAATAATTAACACGTAATTTCAGCTCCCTCGGCATAACAACCTAATATCATCCATGACACCCTTTGTCGTTGAGCCATCTCCTCAATAAAGATCCCCATAAATACTTTCCCTTCCTTAGGACTAGCCTAGCTGGAGTCCTGCTACCTCGGTGTTTATGGGAGCGATGGGTCTAATATATAGTAACTAGCCACAGGGGGTCGGACTGATTAATGTTTTACATGAAGGACACTGGTGCTACAGGGAGTCGTCTCCAGTGGCTGGGGCAGGTTTCCACTCTGTCTATATTTATTTATTTATTTATGCCACACGAGACTAACACATGCCTTGGGCCCAAGAGCCTTTCCATTTTATTACACAGATAAAACGGAAATGACTTGGACAGGGAAAAGTACAACCAAAGGTGTGTTTTTATTTTTTTTTACCTCCAGCCACGGTGGTTTTGTCTTTACTATTTCACCTACCTGGTTGGGTAGTCTGAATTGCCTCTTCCACCTACAATGGCTATAAAAGCCTGCGACTTTGGTAGCCCATTTCCCCGTGGTATTCTTTTACCTCCCATCAATGGGTCTCGTGCGAGCCAGCCGCTGCTTGCCCGGAATGGCGCAGTGCCTCCGTCGCCAGTGGTGCGGCCGTGATGTTACTAGGCAAACAGGGCTCCCTGAAAGCACAGCCAGAGCCTTTGTTGTTGCTAGCACCGGGCTAGCTGTTAGCACCAGGGCTTGGGTAACGAGGATGGATGGGGCAGAGGTACGGAGGACACAGCTGGCTGCCCAGGCCCGGTGGAGCTCGAGGTGAAATGAGAGAGCCATGTTGCATGTTGGGATGGTGCCTGGTCCCTAATGTCTCGTATTAGGCTACCTCCGTGTCATTCATTTACCTGGTGTGTGTGTGTGTGTGTGTGTGTGTGTGTGTGTGTGTGTGTGTGTGTGTGTGTGTGTGTGTGTGTGTGTGTGTGTGTGTGTGTGTGTGTGTGTGTGTGTGTGTGTGTGAATAGGCGAGGGAGTAGAACAAAGCTGCTTTTTTTAATGTCCTACACACTGTCGGTGCTGTTTGCTGGCACTCGGTGTCCTTCACCCGTTCTGGCCGTGGGTCTGGACGTCACTCCTCGTTCCTCTGCGTCGGGAGCTACCGTGACACCACCTTGTCCCATGTCCTGTTCCCCTCCATAACTCAAAGTCACGCCAGACCGTCGATTGTATGCAAGACATCACCCGGGATTTACGTGACCGAGAGTCGTGAATCAGAGGGTAACAAGGGGTGGGTCTTTTGAAGAGCACCCCCCCTTTCATAACCCCACTTTTCTCACACTGGCTGTCCTCCAGGGCTGCATGTTCTGCTCACTGCACAACCGAGGCAATGTAAAAGATCAATTTGGCTCCTTGTTGATTGAGTGTCGTTAGCGAACGTACCGGGTATAGATCTCGCGGACCGGTTTGCCCAAGACACTTGCCACAGAGGGATATGGAGAGCGACTCACTCCAATTTTCTCCACTATCTTTTTTTGTCTGTTTAAATGAATCTCTTTCAATCCACCTCTCAGTTTTCATACCTTGAGAAACGGACTGTTCCCGGTGTGGGATATTAACCTCCGCTCTCCTTCTCTCGGCCTCCCTCCCGCTTTCCCATTTGCAGTCACTGTCTCATCTATTCCATCAGTGCCGGTTTAAACTCCAATCTCTCTCTCTCTCTCTTTCTATCCTTTCCTTTGCAACTTTTTTTTTGTATTACCTTATCGCTCTCTCTGCTTCAATCCTTTCCAGAGCAGCCTGGGTGGTTTGTCTACTTTATAAAACTCCATTACCCATCCTGCCTTCTCCGAAAACGGAGAGGGATTAGGACCTAGAGGCAGTGAGCGTAGTGCGACGTTTCCTTCCGTCAAGCGCTTCAGTCAACGATGACCTTTAAATGGTCTAAATTTGTTCCTGGAAATGAGAATAGTCCTCCATCCAATCGCTGCTTCACTGAACCTTTAAGTGTTTTTTTTGGAGACTGTTCTCCTGATTTGGAACAAGAATGCTTTTGGCTTGCCATTTAATTTTATGAACAGACGAACTCATAAATTTTAATCCCCAGGCTTTTTGACAATCACCACAGGCTAGACAACTAGAGCAAGGACGTGCGTTCACCATTTTGTTTCCCCAAGTAAAGGAAACGCACTACCACAGATGCTCCCATTGAAGTTCATTAATTCATTACGCCCGTGATTAAGCTTTGAAGACAGCCATTTTCAGCTCGCCAAGATTTTGGCTCTCCCCCCTCACAGAATCTGATGTGCAAACCTGAGCAGTCTGTAGCTCCCTCATCCACTGCAGCTGACATGAAATAGGACGGGGAAAATATCCTGCAATGTTTACCTCCCCTTGTACGTGACCAAAGAGCCTGGTAGTCTCCGTATCCAGAGTGTGTGTAGGGCAGCAGAGATCACTAATTACACCGTGTTGACTGTGGCAGCCTGAGCTCTCTCACTCTCTATCCCTCCCACAAAGCCCCCACGGCCCTGCTCCACGCCCAGGATCGATAACAGCCGCTGATTGTATGGAAGCGGAGTGAAAGGAGCCTTTTTAGAAACAAGTGAGATGCTTTGCCATCGACCACCGGCAGCCAGCAACTCGGAAATTAGACTCTCTGTTCAAACACCCGTCTCTAGTATTAGTTGCGAGAGGGTCATGCTTGTTACACCCAAACGTCGACTTCTCCTCCCTCTGTGCGTGTGTGCGTGCGTGCGTGCGTGCGTGCGTGCGTGCGTGCGTGCGTGCGTGCGTGCGTGCGTGCGAAACGGGGGTCCAGTTGGCACAGTATTGCTAGCAGTGGCCATTTGTTTCAAAACTAGGTCTAGACAAAAGCGTTCGTTTGCATTCACAACGGCTCCCATCTGTGACGCATCACAGACAGCGCAGCTCGTGTTCATCAAGGCGTCGGTCGGGGGGGGAAATGTATTTCCTTGAAGTCTGGGGGCCGTGTAAGTCAGCGAACACACGAGCAATCGGCAAGGGAAGACAAGAAGGGCCTCGTAATCAAAACAGCACCGAGACGGAGAACGACCACACACACACACGCACACACACACACACACACACACACACACACACACACACACACACACACACAGCATCAGAGGATTAGATGTCCTCTGTAACGATGCCAGTCTCCATTAGTCTTTCCCATCATCCTCTGTGAGCATGGCAGTCCATATCATCCTCTGTGAAGATGCCAGTCTCCCTCAGTCTTCCATTATCTTTCTTCTCCTTCCATCTCTGTCTACCTTTCCTTTATCTCTTGCTCCCACACTCTCTCTCTCTCTCACTCATTTTCTTGCTCGCTTTCTATCTGTTTTTGCCCTCCTTTTTTTCCCTGTTCTTTGTCACGTTCTCTCTTTCTCTCTTGGCGATATGGTAATTACAGGAGATGTACACACTCCATTTGGATGGACACTGTCGTAAACGCTTCTAATGGATTCACTCGTCCAGATGTTCCGGGCCGATGTTGATGCCTCGACACTCATACATCATAGGTGCAGAAGGCAACAGCCAATTAGCTCTCAATGATCTAGTGCTCAAAATTCCTAACATCCAGCCCTCACTATACCTAACGTACAGTCGTGAATTGTTGCCGTTGAACTAATCCTATAGACAAACTAGTCTGGAGTAGTCTGGGGCTGTTAAAAGACAGCAAAGAAAGTGTCCGAGACCATGAGAGTCTTTTGTTCTACTCTCTGGAGAGGCCAAGGAGAGAGAGACAGCAGCAGCAGCCCTGCCCTAATGGGAGACCAGTGGTAGAAGACAGCAAAGATGGATGAGTGTGCACATGAAGGCACAACCCCCCCTCCCATAGGTCAGAACAGCACACACACTCACACTCACACACTCACACACACACACACACACACACACACACTGCTAGACGCTTGCTGCCCTTCAGACCTGTTTTTGCTGACGTCAGCTCTTCTCGTCTTCTAATGCGCTCCCATAGTATTTACTGATCGGTCTGCCTGGGGGACAAGCAAAGACTGGAGTGGTATTAGCCAAAGTGCATTAAAGAGATTTCCCCACGGAGCCGCCGACTTCTCGGCCTGTGTTCTTCGAGGCCCACTGTTCCACTTGAGCGTTCACTGTTTGCAGGCACTTCCTGGGTAGACGAATGGTTCAGTTTGAGGCGTTGGGAATTTGAATCTGCCTCGTTGTCTGTCAGCGATCGGATAATCCCGTTCAAGGGTCCGCCGTCACCATGGCAAGCGCAACCTCTTGTCTCCTCAGTAACCACTCCCTATAAACGGGGTGTATTTTTTGGGGGGGGGATGGGGGTTGATGAGAGAGAGTCGACCGGCGAGAGCTATAGATGGATTAGTCTAGTCTGTATCAAAAGTCAACTGTATCAACCAGTCTCACTAAAGTGCAATGCATTATGTACACTCCCATGCGTGTGTGCTTAACTATAAACGGGGTGTATTTTTTGGGGGGGGGATGGGGGTTGATAAGAGAGAGTCGACTGGCGAGAGCTATAGATGGATTAGTCTAGTCTGTATCAAAAGTCAACTGTATCAACCAGTCTCACTAAAGTGCAATGCATTATGTACACTCCCATGCGTGTGTGCGCGCACACACACGCACGCGCGCACACACACACACACAGACAGATACTCAATTAAGTTTGAGCCTAAGGTGATTTTCTCATTAGAAAAGAGATTGGCCTAAATGATGCAAGAGCCGGAGTCACTGGTTACAGTCTGTTCCAGTGCCGCTCAGTTCACTGAGGTTGGCCGGGGACCTGTTGCTCTGTTAATGAGTCCTGCCGACGACCGATCAAAGCCGGCCTGCCCGCTTTAGTTTAAAGAGCTCAGCACACAAAGACATCGATCAGTCGGTCCTCAAGTGAGTCGTCAGTGCCAACAGTGCCAACGACCCAGACTCACGGTGTCCTGATGACATTGGCTCCTCGGCCAGCTCTTCCTCGTCATCGACAGGAGAGGACACATCAAGGAGATGGTCCAAGAGCAGTAGTGCCGTTGGCTGTGGATAGAGCCGGTCCAGGGACCAGGCGGTAATGGAGATGTCTCCTGATGTTATTACTAAGGCAAACACTTGGGTTCCCTGGGCTCCCCGTTGGATGTGACTTGTGATCATTTCATGTCCTGATATTACCTTGAGCTCCTCCTCCTGTTTCTTGCTCGTTTTCTACCCTAGTCTCTCTCTTTATCGCTCTATCTCTCTTTTTCTTTTTTCTCTCTTGCTCTCGGTCTCTCTCTCTCTCTCTCTCTCTCTCTCTCTCTCTCTCTCTCTCTCTCTCTCTCACTTTAGCCTAACACAATAGAAAAACGCTTCAGTGGTGATCTTAAACACATCGCTCTGTATATCTATGTAACTTGAGCTGACGGGTAAAGATTGCCTGAGAAACGCTTTGTCTTGCCGTCCCAGGACACACACACACACACACACACACACTCACACACACACACACACACACACTCACACGGTGACGTGAGTGCTGCGGCGTCCCTCCTCGTCTTCTCTCCGGTCTCCACTGGCCTTGCATGAAAAGCAGGCTGTCAGCGACATCCCTGTCTTCTCTTTATCCCCTTGACACCGCCGCCATGCGTGTGTGCGTGCGTGCGTGCGTGCGCGCGCGCGCGCGCGCGTGTGTGTGTGTGTGTGTGTGTGTGTGTGTGTGTGTGTGTGATAGGATTAACTCAGGGCTGGTATTGAACAGTCAGCTGCAGGGGGCAATGAAACCTCACAAGGTTGGCCTGAGACAGCACCTCCCACGGAGAGAGAGAGTCACAGCCCCCAGCCACTCTACCCTTGTTAAGCAGCATGGATTATTAATCCAATTCAATACATAGAGTCACAGCCCCTTGTTAAGCAGTAGGGCTTATTAATCTAATTCAAAACATAGTCACAGCCCACAGTCCACAGCCCCTTGTAAAGCAGTAGGGCTAATCTAATTCAAACCATAGAATCACAGTCCACAGCCCATTCTTAAGCAGTAGGGCTAATCTAATTCAAACCATAGAATCACAGTCCACAGCCCCTTCTTAAGCAGTAGGGCTGATCTAATTCAAACCATAGAATCACAGCTTCTCTCCTCTTGTTAAGCAGTAAGGCAAATCTAATTCAAACCACGGAGTCACTGCCTACTACACTGGAAGAACGGTTCCACAAAAGAGTATTCTGGGCTGTTTAGAGTTGTTGACTGTGTAGGGTTGTACTCTGCTTAGGGTTGTAAAGTGTAAGGGTTGTTGGTTGTTTGGCCTTTTTAATTGCTATGTGTTGGGCCATGTGATTTCACCAATCGGATCGCCTTGTGATGAATAGTTACGAGAGACAGTGGGAGGATTTTCGTGCTTTAGCCTTCATTACAGCACTGGCCCCTCCCCCCTCCTCTGTCTCTCTTCCATCGATCCATTGATCCGTCTGCCATGGCCCACAGCCATGCAGGTGAAACCATGTTTGACTGGAGAGGGGATTTTTGTTGACCTTCAGTCCTCGAGCCAGCTCTCTGCCCCTCCTCCTCCTCCGTCCTCCTGTGCTCTTAAATCTTTTTTAGAAGAGCCTATTGACCGACGGTCCCCTTTCGATGTTGTAGCGAGTTGGTTAGCTGAGTGGGACAACTTTGAGCTTCTCCTCACTCAGGAGAAATGGGTGTTTTTCTGTGGAGTCAGCAGGAGGAGAGATTGATAAACTAGCCAAGCAGGGTGCACTTTTTCTCACAGGCTAAATCGAATCTTCAGTAGATCCCTCTGTCAGCCACTTTACATTAAAAAGCCAACCACCGCTTTTCTAGATTTTATCACGCAACCAGCTGATCGATGTCAGATATCACACATGGCCCAGATGTCACAAAAAGCCCAAAAAGCCCACACATGACCCTGTGTGTGTGTGTGTGTGTGTGTGTGTGTGTGTGTGTGTGTGTGTGTGTGTGTGTGTGTGTGTGTGTGTGTGTGTGTGTGTGTGTGTGTGTGTGTGTGTGTGTGTGTGTGTTGTGTGTGTTGCAGGGTAGCAATGTGATGGAGGAGCAAGACCTCCGGGAGATCGGGATCGCCGACCCCGGCCACCGGAGGAAGATCCTGCATGCAGCTCGATCCTTACCGAAGGTGAGACATTCCCTGTTCCCTCAGCTCAGACAGGCTCTTCCCTTGATCAATGAGACAGTCTGACTTTACAACAGTGAACCTTCCAGTGAGGCCTCTCCAGAGACGAACGCTGCTTTACTGTAGTGGGGTCGCAGTGTTCAGGACCTGCTACCTGGTGACCAGGTATTGAAGTCAAATCCCACCTGGGAACACCACCACTAGCTAATGTGCCCTTGAGCAAGGCACCTAGCCTTGAGGTGCTCCAAGTGAGGACTGTCCCTGTAATCTCATTGCATTGGATAAGAATGTGTGCTAAAAGACGTAAATGTAAACCAGTGTGACTCTGTGTCTCCCCCTGCAGGTGAAGGCGCTGGGCTGTGACGGCAGCAGCTCCCTCTCCTCCTGGCTGGACATCCTGGGCCTGCAGGAGTACCTGCACAACTTCCTGTCCAGCGGCTACCGCAGCCTGGACTGTGTGAAGAACCTGTGGGAGCTGGAGATTGTCAATGTGAGTCCTCTGTCTGTCTGTCTGTCTGTCTGTCTGTCTGTCTGTCTGTCTGTCTGTCTGTCTCTGTGTGTGTGTGTGTGTGTGTGTGTGTGTGTGTGTGTGTGTGTGTGTGTGTGTGTGTGTGTGTGTGTGTGTGTGTGTGTGTGTGTGTGTGTGTGTGTGTGTGTGTGTGTGTGTGTGTGTGTATGTGTGTGTGTGTGGTTGAAGAAAGCAGTTGCCGTGAATGTTTCGACTAGAGGGCTTAACTTAATCCACTGGTTGAGGATACTGATGTGTTGTTTTTTCTTGCTATCATCCGCCCTCACAGGTGTTGAAGATCACGCTGTTAGGTCACAGGAAACGAATCATCGCCTCGCTAGCGGAGCGACCGTACGAGGAGCCGCCGGTCAAACCTCCTCGTCTGTCTCAGATCAGGGTGAGAGCACCGCTAAGCCCTACCTGTTGTGATTATCATACGCACACACACACACATACTTCGAAAATGTATAGACTTTTTACTTTTTGACAAAATCTCACCTACTTAAAGAGCACGTCCTAACTACTAATAATTTGCGTACATGTGTGTTTGTGTGTAGTGCCAAGACCTTCCAGGGTCCCAGACGTCCTCTCCTCTGAGTCACATGGACTCGTACTCCGGCCGCTCCATGGACCCCCTGCTGCCCCTGGGGGAGCCCGGCCGCTGGAAGGGGGCCGAGCCCGACCACGATCCCCCCCAAAGGGGCCGCAGTGAACGCCTCAAATCACACGTAAGTGCCCAAATTTTTCATAATATATCATGTTACACTGAAACATATGCTAAATATATATATGCAAATTCTGACATGTGTGCCCACTGTGTGTGTATGTCTACACTATGTGTGTGTGTGTCCACTTGCTCCCCAACAGGAAAGGTACGAGGAGCGTCAGCAGCGAGAGCCCCGTCTAACCCTGCGACCCCCCAGCCTGGCGGCGCCGTACACCCCCGTCCAGAACTGGCACCACCAGCCCGAGAAGCTCATCTTCGAGTCCTGTGGCTACGAAGCCAATGTAAGCTTTCTGTGCTGATCTCAAAATCTCTCCCTGGATAATGCATGAAATATTACACATTTTATTGTCCTTACGCTTCTCTATATTTTTCTCTCTCTATTTTTGTTTTAGTACCTGGGGTCTATGCTTATCAAAGATCTGCGAGGGACAGAATCCACCCAAGATGCTTGTGCCAAAATGAGGGTAGGCAGCAGTGCTATTTAACCTATTGATTAAACTTGCGGGACATTAAATATTGTTCATCCATTAGTTTATAATTGATACAGTGTTTAGTCTGAGTCATCCTTCTGTGTTGTTATTGTGTGCTCCTATTGCATTTTTAGAGATGGAGACTCTTGTCTGAAATCGTTTTCTGTTGCTTCCTGTGTTTCAGAGGTCAACGGAACAGATGAGGAAAGTGCCCACAATTGTCCTCTCCATTACCTACAAAGGTGTCAAGTTCATCGACGCGGCCAATAAGGTACGCTCCCGGTTTTCCAAGCCACTCTATGATTGGCTGATGATGAACGGTGTCAGTAGAGCAACATGGACAGTTCATTTGTCTAGCACTGGGTCTCAAAGTCCCATCTCGTTCCACAAGGTCCAATCAAGGCTCTGTGTAGGGTGTCATGTGACGTCGTTAGGTTGGGTTCCCCCATTATGGCCACAGACAGGAAGTCTAGACCACCGCTGCCCCAAGATCACATAACACCCATCACATTGATCCAGTCCCGCTCCTGTCCATCTGCACACAGTGTAAATGTCTGCCTCTTTGGTTTCTTCTTCCTGTCCTTGTCTTGATTCCCTCTCTGTCTTCCTCTTGGGCTGCCCTCTTTCCGCAGAACATCATCGCGGAGCACGAGATCCGGAACATCTCGTGCGCAGCCCAGGACCCCGAGGACCTGTGCACGTTCGCCTACATCACCAAGGACCTGCAGACCAGCCACCACTACTGCCATGTGTTCAGCACTGTCGACGTGGTGAGGAAACCAACGCAGGAAGCACTGGCGCAGGCCTCCCCCTATCCACTCCTAGCAACAGACAAGTCGTAAATAGTAGACATTTATTTAGACATAGTTGGCCAGTTTTGTTTTTATATCAAAGTGATCATGCTCTGAGAATCGTAATAAAACTCTCCCGAAATCTTAACTGCATTTGAGGGAAATCATATTCAATGGAGTTGGCATCGCTGAAAGAGCCCATTTCCTGTGAATTTTAAAGTCCGAGAAGCTACTTGAGTCTGTCCTCAAGTGTCCCCTCCCCAGATGGTGGGTGAGGAGGAAAGAGGGTCGACCGCTCCATAACCGCCGTCACGGTTTATCTCTTAAGCGCCTCTTATCGCTGCCGCTTTATTGCCCTCCTCACTGTAGACGGTGGCACCGCCCGTAATAACTAGACCGTGGCTCCATAAGACACCCGGTCCCTCCCCCTGTGAAGACCCATGATTAGACATCCTCAACATCCTCCGTCCAGACTCCAGAGGTCACTCCAGTCAACCGCAGCAGGCTGCCGAGAGAGGCCCCCTAACCCAGCCCTCCGCCTCTCCGGGAGCGGGCTTAAGCGTTATCGGCCTCCCTGCGTCGTTCCTCCTCCGTGAGGTCAGCGCCCGTGCTGCAGGCAGGCTGATAGCATCTGAGGTGAAGGAGGATAATAGCCTCCGCTCCCACACCAGACGCAGTCTCGTTCTGTTCCTAACGTTATCGAGTTGCTGTTGCTGTTGCGTGGGATATCGTGCTCCGCCAGACACCACACACACCGTCACACTGAGTGCTGCTCACATTCAATGGATAGAGAATAAAAAGGCAGTGGAGAATAAAGACTAGAGCTGGAGCAATGTTTTTGTTGGTGGTTTTTCATCAATAAGGTGCTCTTGTTCGGGGATACCAAGGGGTTGGGGAGCTTGAAAAGGTTGTCTGGGTTGTTCCCTGATTGAATTGTGTGTTTGTGTCTGTTTTTAAATGAGTTTGCCTCGCTTCACTCTATGTGGGGGTCCTGCCTTTCGAGTCCTGTTCTGTTTGAGAGAAGGGACAGACTGTGAACAATTCTAGACTATCTTAAGAAAGCCATTTTTTTTAAAATAGGTTCACAGAGATTTTCGCCCCTTATCTTTGCAAAACAAATCAAGGAACAATTTTCCCGTCTTTCGAGCCAAACACAAAACACACACGCGGTCGCAAAGCCAAGTAGTTTGTTTTTGTCTTGCCTCCTCTTCCCTAAATGAATGTTCACCTTCACCTGCCCCTGCACACGATTTTAGAGGCTGACCAAAGAACAAAGTTATAATTGGATACGTCTGCAGTCTCGTTAAGATATGGTCTCGTAGCAGGTGTGAGCAGTCAAGGGACACTGGCGAACAGCTTGCTGCCTTCCCACTGTGCCTCGGCAGCTGACAGCTCCCCCAGTGATTTGGATGGTAGTTATGAGATGCGCGAGTAAATAGGGAAAACTTTGTTTCGATGCCTTTTGTTTACACCCCCCCCCCCCCTTTTTATCTTACTTGTAGCTGCCATCGTTTCCATTGTTTGTCGTTTCTGTTGTCCTACTGGCTTCATGGGCAAGCAATAGGGAAGACTTTGTTTCGATGCCCTTTTCTTAGCTTTTTTACCTTTTGTCTTACTTGTAGCTGCCATCGTTTCCATTGTTTGTAGTTTGTGGTCTGACTACAAAGAGCTGGCTATTGAACTACATCTCTCAGCATGCTTGACTTAATTGTCCTACTGGCTTGCCGGTAGGAAGGAGGCTGACTGCATTCAAGCTGTTTTGTATAGAGAAATCCTTTGTGGCGTAACCTCTGTGTATTTCGTTTATGGATAATACAGACCGCACTGCTAATCCTATTCCTTGCAGTTGCTACGATTTTGACTCTCAAGATATTGATGTTGACTCTCTGAAAGGGAATATTATTATTCATTCTCTGAGGAATACTCCTGAATTATCCATCTGTCTAAAACATCTCATCTTAAGCTGCGCTGATGCATGTCCCGTTTGATATGGGAGATGACAGGCAGGATGAGAATACTGATCAAAGACTCTTTGTTGTCTATTGTTTTTCTGTCCGTCTCCTTTGAAGAACTTGACCTATGAGATCATCCTAACACTGGGGCAGGCCTTTGAAGTAGCCTATCAGCTGGCTCTCCAGGCTCAGAGGACCAAACAGCACCAAGGGCTGACCCAGGGCGGGGTCGGAGGGTCGGAGGTCATTGAAACCAAGTCCAGCCGGCCCGTACCCAAACCAAGAGGAAGCGCGCGAAAACCCGGGGTGAGTTGGATTGCGTCGCTCACGTTATGCATACGTAAGCCCGCGAGGACACGCACGCACACACACATACACACACACACACACACACACTCACACACAAACAATCTCTCGATCAATCCATTTTACTCGCAAACCAATTATAAATATATAAACAATTTATAAGCAATTTCTGACTTCATGGTAATGCAATAGACAAAGCCCCCTTTTTAAACCGGCCCCGGCAGCCCTACTCATCATTCTGAATACTATGTGCAAATGAGCCTCTGGCTATCAGTATTAAACTATTAGGAGATGAACTGCAACTGAATATTAATATGATAATAATACCATGGGTATCCTGCCTACAGCTACTACCCAATGGCCTTAGCAGAGTCTGAGTCTCTCGACGTTCACTCCAAGCGTCTGTCTGTCTGTCTGTCTGTCTGTCTATCTTGTCTTGTCTTTCTGTCTGCCGCTGCTCTCTTTAGGGTTTTCTGGGGGGCAGAATTCTCTTTCTCGTTTCTCCCAACTTTTTTTTGCCACATCCCTGTTATCAATTGTTCCCTGTCAAACTTTCCCCGCCTCTATGCACCCCACACACACACACTCACACACACACTCACACACACACACACACACACACACACACACACACACACACTTCATTCCGTCTCTCACTGCCTCTCTCAAAACAATTCCATTTTATTAATGTCTGTCTGTCTATCTCTCTGTCTGTCTCTCTACTCTTGGTGCTGCATCCTATGTCTGTGTGTGTGCGTGCGTGCGTGCGTGCGTGCGTGCGTGCGTGCGTGCGTGCGTGCGTGCGTGCGTGCGTGCGTGTGTGTGTGTGTGTCTCCCAGGACTCTCCTCCTCTGGACAGTGGTCACTGTTACTGTTACACCTGCACCACTCACCGCCCCTCCTTCCTCCCTCTGCTCTCTGCCAGCCCTGCCATTCAGGTGCTGCTTCCCCTCCTGGCGTCTCCTCCGACCTCCTTCCTTTCTTCTCTCTTTCCATTTTTCTCTCTGTCTTCTTGTAATCTCCGTAGTCTCTCTTCTTAGCTCTTTCCTTTGCCATTTGTATTCTTTCTTTTTTTCTTGCATCCACTAGACTCTTTCTCTTTATTTCTCTCTCTCTTTGTCTCTGTCTTTGTTTCTGTCTCTGTCTTTGTCTCTGTCTCTGTCTCTGTCTCTGTCTCTCTTTCTCTCTCTGTCACTCTCTCTCTGTCTCTGTCTCTATCCCTTTCTTTCTCCCTTTCCTTTTTTCTTAGCCGTGACCTCTTTTTTTATTTACTCTGAATGTTTCCCATCCCTTTTAATCTAGTAGTTACTTGTCTTGCAATTCGTACTTAACCGTATATCCCAACCTGTTTGTACAGTCTGAGCAGGGTTTAAAAAAGATCTCTAGACTATTATTATTATTATTAGGCAGACTGAGCTTTTGGTACCTACTGTAAGCAATGTGGCTTGGGAGTCCCCTTGTGGTTTGTGAAGGAAAGCGTTGAATTCCCGCGTTTTCTTGACTTTCAAGCGTTTGGTGGGAATCGTTTTTTACTTGTTTACCAACGCTTTTGTTTTCTTACTTCCAGCTCTATTCATCTTTTATTTGTTTATTTTTTGCTTTGGTCATTTCCATTGTAATCTCACAGCCCCTCTGTGTCTCCCAGCAGGCAGAACCCCCAGACCCAGAGGGCGACTCCCAGTCCCAAGGCAGCAGCACGTGGCTGGTGGACCCCAAGGACGCCAAGCGCACGATCAGCACTAAGTACGAGACCACCATATTCTGAGTGGACCCACTTTCCTCTTAACCTTTGAACTCTGATCCCGGGAGTGACCTCTCCCGACCTCTCCTCCTCCTGCTCGTCCTTTGTGCCTTTCACTGTGACTCGGCCTCTTGCCCTTTTCTACGTTGGACCCTCCCCCTCCGTCCCGCTTCTGTCTCCTCATCCGCCTCCTCACTGTGCTCCTCCCCCCTGGTAGTCCTACCAAACACATTCTCCTCCTATCTCCTCTCCTCCCCTGTGTAGCACCTCCTCCAGCCTGCTCCACCCTACACTGGCTACTGCCTCGCCTGACCATGGCAGTTGCTTTTGGGGATAAACAACAAGACTCCAGTGCCCCTTGTCTCACCACCTTAGTGCTACTTCCCCCCCCTCACTCCTCTCTCCATTTCTCTCCTCTTTAACCCCTTCGGTCCTCTGCTTCTTTTGCTCCAAGGACAATGCCTCCATTTTGCATTTCATCTGTTCTCTTATATCTTTATTACTGATCACATTTTAGTGATAAGATCTTGCTTTTTTGTTCTTTTCTGGTGCTCCCTCCCCCCTCCTGTACGTCTAGACGACGGCCTCTCTGAGGCGGTCTGCTCTGAGCTCTCTACAACTGACGTTCTAGGGTTCAGAAAGACTAGGAAGAAAACAAAACATGTCGCCAAGCCGGCCGAAGGAGCACCCCACTTGAAGGAACATGTTTTCAGACGGAACTCTTGTAGGAACCTGGTCCCAGTATACTTCTATGCATCATTTGGACATCAGAAAACCTGTCTCTGGTCCAACTTGGACCACGTTACTGACCCCCTACCCTGTGGAGGGTGGGGGGGTACAGTTGAACAGAAGACTAGGAGAGGGGGGGGGTTAGGATACTCTTCACGTCTGGCGACATGCTGCCAAAACAAAGACCAAGAGTCTGGCACTGTGATAAGACACTTTTCTAGGAGCCTATGTGTTAGCGTTTGACGAGGCCTTTGCTTAGAGAGGGCTTAGGAGGAGTAAGGAACGGAGCAATGGGCAATGTTCTAGACATGTTTATGGACTCACTGTTATTCGCAGTACCTTACTGAGCATGCCTTTCTCCATGGTCAGACCAGGATGCCATCCATCTTGTAGAGTGAGACATGACAAAGCACTTTTTTTTTAATGCCTGAGTGTATGTGTAGAAGTGTGTCTGGGATTATAAAATGGACTTGACTGTTCATGTGAGGGGTGAGTATCAGCCAAAGATACAGCGTGGTTTCTACTCTTGCCACAAAAAATTAGACATGCGTTTCTTTTAGCAAACTTCAAAAAGAAAAAAGAGAGAGAGAGGATCCGTGTCAGTTACCATTGTCAATGAACTCATTAAATCTCACTGTGAACTTGAGTGGTAAGGGGACATTTGTCTCAATGTGTCGTGAGAGCTTGCTCTTCAAAAGGCTAAACAAAAACGAATTATACTCCGGGTGCCTGAGTTCTAAGTTATTTAAAACATATCTTGTTTGCTATATGTCTTGATCAGAAGGTGTCCTGTTTTTGTCAGTCGGGCAAGAATCCTGTCATCGACATATGAAACAAAAGCCGGAGTGGGAGAATAGTTTTTCCTTTCTTTTTCTTTTCTTTTCCTTTTCCTTTCCTTCCCTTGCTTTTCTTTTCTTTTTCCTCCTTTTCTTTTCGTGTCACTTTGGTCCTTCATTTGTCATGACTACTTTTCTTTGTTTTAGAATCCACACCAAAGTTAATATTTAGCTGATGTCATTGGAATGGCTGTTAATTATTATCGTGATGAAAACAATCCATGATCCTGATCTTTACTGCCTTTCCGTTGATTCGGTGTTTGTCTTTCCTTTCGTTTAACCTCATTGTATTGCGCGCGTGTGCGTGTGCGTGTGCGTGTGTGTGTGTGTGTGTGTGTGTGTCTGCTGCCCCCCCCCCCCCCCCCCCCCATGTAGCTGAACCTTGAGGTCAGACTCTCCTCTCCAACATTTCTATATGTGGACAGGTCTGACCCATAATGCATGATGCTGGGTGGGACGCTCTATTGCCGTCAACGAGACAGAGACCCGCGGCCCCGCGTAGGACCACATCAGGGCTGGCTGAAACCACCTTGTTTTAGGACAACTGGAAGGTATAGGGGCTGGGGGACACACTAGGAGGACTCGGAGACTTCCTGCTATGACCTGTAGAGCACCATCTTCCCTCTCCATGATCCCTCCACAGCTCTGTCTCCAACCCCACCGCACTCACAAATACTGCCACCTGCATTCACCAACGGAGTCCCGTACACCGCCATGCAAATGTGATACATTTACCTAGAATATGGCAATCTCTTGAGAGTCTACTGGTCAATGCAGTGTGCTCGTTCTGCTATCAGTGCAGCCGTTTGTTTTGTTTTATTTTAATTTTTTTTGCCGTTACATGAGAACATAATCCCGAAAGCAGGCCCTTTGTCTAAACGAAAAAGGACCCTTTACTATGTGAGCTAATGTGAATGCTTACTCTCAAACTGGGGGGAAAAAAACATTGTTTTACTTTGTGTTGGTACGCTACAGCATCCATCTGTAAATGGAACAATTCTTATAACAAACACTCGCATAACTGTGATAGTCTATGGAAACCGCATGGTAGGGGTTTTTTAGGGGCTATGAAGTGACACTACAGACACAACTATGAACGGTGGTTTAAATAGCTTTTATATGATTTGGATGTTGTTATGCTCTGTCCTTTTTTCTTTTTTTTATATTCTAATGCTGGAATTAGAATACAGGACCAGGCTGGTGGGAGTACTCAGTGTCTCTCGTTCTGACGTCAACAGTGTCTTGATTTCAGAGCCCATCGCAGATAGTAGATTTAAGGTACAGAAACAACACAGCACAGCCCTATAGCTCTCCTTTTGCTAGGTTGACTGTTTTTGGTACTGTTTGGTCGACCACTGGTATATAAGCAGCCTGGGTACAACTAGGCCCTCGTTAATAACTAAGGTATAACATGGTACGTAGTCTGGCCAGTATGGTACATTTATGATACACTGTCTTTAGCTGGCTGGTGTCAGCACCTTTAGCCGTCGCATCTCAACGTTTGCACATTGCTACAAATCACAAGTGGTACTGAGCGACTAATCTGATTATGGTGATGATGATGGTGAAGATGATAATAATAATAATTTCAATAAGAATGATGTTGAATTGTAAATGAATCTCTAGCAGTCTGTATTTTGATACTTGAATGATTTTGCTTTTATAGATATATATATATATATATGTATATGTATATGTATGTACGTATGTAATTTTTGCAACATTTGTCAAAATAGAAAAAAGGACTATGTCTTATAAAGTTCAACATATCATGGATACCCTGTGATTAAAAAGAGACTGAGAGAAAATGATTTTGAAGATGGACCTCACTACAGAAACTTAGAGGAAAGAAGATTGTAAATAATCTTGGGCTTCCAGTCTTTTTTTATGATTATTATTTTTCATAATTGTTAAACTAATAAATGAAGCAATGAGAAGCAGTGGTCCCTCTATTTATTTCCCCCACCCCTTTAAGACCTTCGATATTTTCAGTTTTTTCCTTTGAATGTGTAAACTTTTTCATAATTTTATAAAAACGCATGACTAATTTAAATGTATTGAGACTCTTAAAGTACCTCGTTGAGTTATGGTTGCCAATGTTTCCCAAAGGCGTGGCCGGAGTCGAGACAGAAGAGTTCAAATGTGGTCAACTGAAATCCAACTTGCATGAAAGCGATCTTGTTAGCTGGATACGAGTATCTGACAAATAAATACAAATTGATTAAGATTTGAGGCTTAGGCTAGCATTTTGTCACAACTCGGGGAGCTTTGTTCAGGGATGAGTTTTGTTTAATCTGTGTCAAGTTCTCAATCTCATGAGACAAGATATGGCTCAAGATATTTCTTACAGCTAATTGTAGGTCAAGTATAAATTGTGTTTATATATATATAGAAATTATAAATTATTTATATATATATATAAATTATAAATATATAAATGGTGAATGCATATATATATATATATATATATATATATATATATATATATATATATATATATAATATACACATTTGTCAAATAATTTATTGAGCTACTTTTTTTATCATCCGCATGTCAGTGTTCCATGGCAATTAATAAGGAATTCAAGTCAACTTTCATAAAGATGAAAAGTCCCTTTATTAATAAAGCTTTTGAGTAAAGCTGAGCAATTAGATTATATTGTTAAACTTTCTCACGCAGTCTTCATGTTTCATTACTGGAAAGGCATTTACGATGCTTTATCAAAGAAATGCATTTTGTATATTTACCCTTGGCAAAGGCTCCTACTCTGGTGTTTTTCAACACATATAAACAAAGATAAACTAAAGCTTTCGTTATTCTGTGTGGTTGTGTTATCTTAGTTAAGGTTCAGATAAGCCATTATGAATTGAAAAACAGAAAATTTAGCTATGGGAAAACTAGAAACGCAGTGTTTAAGTTGGCAATCATTTCTCACATGTAGATGTTTTTGTTTGAGAGGGCATAGATTATTTATATCTGCTCGAATTACATTTATTTCCACTGCAGGTGATACAATAAAGTGCATGCACATATTTAATTTATTAAGGAATGAAGTTGCTGGAAAACTCAATATTTGTTTCTTTGTTTCTATCTTTGCTGTTACATATTTCATGGATAGAGTCTGGTCAGCCGGATGATCACATTCTGTTAAATAAAAGCGAAACGGTCGGTGGTTCACAGGCTATCGTAGGTAGGGTATGTGGTAAAAGAAAGGGCATTCAATAGAATTGATTCTTTCAACTTTACTTTACTTTAATACACCACAGACAAAAAATATTTAAATGTTCCTCTTAAAATTATTGTTTACATAGGTAATTTTCAAGAATGAATGAAATATGTGCATGTGTGCACAGTACTCGATTCCTTAACGCCGATAGGATAGTGTGCTTTTAGATATCTCTGGCTAAACTAGACATAATTACAAAGTTGCTTTTCTTAAAGAAGCCTATAGATTTGCTGACACATAGTAAACCATCAAAATATATTTTTCTGATATGTGTGTAGTAATGTAACAGTAGGGTGCACCTGGAAGCACAGGATTATTATGATCAATCATCCAAAATGATCGCCTTTCAAAGAAAACTTAACCATGTTAAAGAAATCCTTGAAAATGCACATTGCAAAGTTTGAAATGTAGTACCCTAAATATATACAGAACTACCGACATTCAGGAAAGTACCTGCTGATTACAGCTGTAATATTGTGTGAGTTAGGCTACTATCAGGAATTTATTTCTTTAGTGTAGCAAGGACACCACGCTGTAGTTACATCATGCAACATCATGCAGCCAATCCTTCTATACAATTTAATTTACTTCAGCAAATCAGAGGGTACTATAGCTCCTTATGAGGCTATACGAATGTCGTTCTGAATTAATTAACCTATTCCTTTATTCGCATTTGTTTAGGGTATTAGTTTGCGTTTATAAAATTAGGTTAATAGTTGTCTTAATGTGAATTCATAAAATATACTTAAATGCTGCATTTTAAGTATAAAGAAATATGAACGAAGTAGACAAGCTTTATTGTACATTTATACTGAGCCAATAACCGTTTAGACCATTGAAATAGACCAAAGCCGTCATCGTCAGCACAGGGACCTTAATGCGAATGTAAATAATATGGCTATGCAAAGTTATAGATTTTCATAGGCAATGCTGCAGATGTTACGTCGCAGGGCGATAAATAGGCCTACCTGGTAAAAAGAAGGAGAATTTGTTTATCATGTATTCTGTCTTTACGGAAAGAGTTTTCGTCCAACAATTAACAATTGTATTCTCATGGACATATTATATTAATTCAGGCATTACCTATTGATTGGACTAATTGATAGTTATTTTATAGTATATTAGCCGACCTGTTGTTCAGCCTCGTCTAGTTCTTGTTCAGTTTATCTGCTAGGCTGTCATTTGATTGGCCTGTCAATGAAAAGGGTGGATCCAGCGTGCTCTGATTGGATACTATGCAAGGAGCGCAGCAGTACCTGTATGACTTTCTGTGAAATCCTACCCCTACCTCTGCGAGGTGTTGATGGTAAAATTGTTCTTGTAGCAATAGAGCAGATCAAAATTGGACGAATGTTGTGTGTTCAGTTGGATCAAAGTGAATACGTTTTCAAGTAGACTTTCTGAAAACAGCAAAATCTTCTGTGGTGAGTTTTAACAAATAGCCTACGCATCTGTTTTTTTTTTTCCTGTGGAGATTGTATTTTACGAGTTCTATGATTTTTTACTTTTATAAAAAAAATGTAAAAAATACATAAATTAATTTAGATAACATAGGAAAAGATTATTGCATCCCGATGTGCAAGTAAAATATTAAAACCGTACTTTTTCTACTGGTAGGGTAGCTCATTATCAAATAATATAGGCTATAATGTGTTTTTAGCTTTTACTTTACTGGCAGCGGGTACAGTAACCGTCTACAGTATTGGACCCTATCATGGAGCACAATCTAACATTCAGTTGAATAGAGTATTTGACATTGTTAATACTTTTTGCAATGCATATTCAATGCAATTTCTTTATTTACAAACAAATACTAAAATAAATATTAAGGCTTAGAATAGTTGAAAATAATGTTTCATGGCTTTATGGTTATAACTTTTCTCGATATGTTTTCTAAAAAATATGCATACCAATTGACTTACTGCAATAGCGTTTCATTATTGTTATGTGCTTCTGGATTGTACTGCATAACAGCATTAATTTTCCAAGAATAAGTACATTGACCGTGAATATTTGCTAATAAATAAACAAAATAGATTTTAAGAAAAGGGTTTAGACTCAGTGGCAAGCTAAACGTTAGTGGATTTTTTTCTCTGTGCAGTATGTAGATTGCACAACATAGAATTCGTCATGCACCTTTATTTACTGTAAATCATTAACCTGTTCGCTCTGTCTGTCCTTGAACACATATTTGACATTTCTTCTTATCAGTGATCTGTGTCTGTCACTAATGAAATGCAGTTCCCTTAACTTTGGCTTTGGTTAAAATAATCTGACAGACACTGCCAGTCAGTTTGCAGACAAACCAGCAATTCTTCTGCTCTTCTGCCCCATCCCCTGGCTGACGTTTCATTTAGCCAAACTGTGCAGGCACGCCACAGAAAATGCTCAGCTGGATGAAAAAAGTTATTAAAGAGATGGAAGCAGGCAGGGTGACATTCTTGTTCCTGTTAAAGCTGGTCCTTCTGCTATGGGCGTTGTAGACTGTTGTCTGTTTGCCAGATTCTCCCCCTATACAGGTTTTAAACTCCAATGCTGAGGGGTGCAGCTAGCTTCTGGCTCGGGGACACTTTTCTCTCGCTCAACCGCTCTTTTGTGACATTTGTGGGAGGGAAAGCAACAATTGGTTACCGCTAAAGCCAGTGGGATGCTTTTGAGTTTGTGTGTCTGTCTGTATGATCTAACTTGAAACCCCACTGTTGCTGCCAACAGCCAATGAGGCCTTTGTGTGGGGAAGTCAGGTTTAGTGCTCATGTCAATAAGCCTGTGTTCTAATGGCTTGTGATGTTCAATGTCTCTCCTCAGTCATGGTCCCATGGTGTGGGTAAATGTCTCATAACAAACTAGCCTAATTCTATCACGCTAAGCAGAGACCTTTGTGAGAAGTACCAAATGTCCATATAAGTATCATCTATAGACCATGTGGGGTTCTTGAGGGATGTAATGCTTTTTTGATTTCTTTTGATCTGTTTATACGTTGTAATCGGTTGATGTTTTTCTTTTGAGGTAATTCAATCTCAAACCTATTTTTGTGGTTGTTTCTATGAACACCCTGCAAACGACACACAATTTAAACAAGGTTAGGAGCAGCTCATTAGCCTCATTGACTGTGACTCATGCTGGAAATGTACCACTCCTCTTGTTCCTTTGAAACCAAATAGTCACAAGATAAAGGTCAATAAAACAGTGTATATGGTTCCCAGCAAGCCTTTTATGTGGTAGTGGAGATCATGTTAATCAATAGTCAAAAAAGTTAAGAAAGGGTTGTAAATAAGAATGCTTTGTACAGTGTGCCATTGGACTGTTTACTTTCAGCACCTGACAAAGCATTCAGAGCACAAACCTCAATACCTAAAAATAAATGTCTGACCTTTTTTAATCCATTATTGTAGTTATAACTGATCAAACAAGGTTATGCAACCCACATGGAACCGTGCAGTTTGCTTCCGGTAAACAAGATTCAGTGTAACGAAGAACAACACTTCCTCACAGTTCAAACGAGGATGAGGGTACAGATACAAATACCACCAATAAACTGTCAAATGATTTGGCTTGGTGACAGTTTAGGGAAGTATGTCTAAAGGTGGGGCTTTAAATGTCCTCCCATATGACATGGCTCTGTGAATCATTCTAATTACAGGCTCCTGTTTTTTTTCAGAATTTGACTTCAGGCGGTTATTTGTTCATTTGAACGGGTCTCCGATGTTGGCCCTCATGCAATCCTCATTCCTTTCCTTTTCAAGCAAAACAAACATAAGGTCTCGAATGTCACTACAAAGCGGATCTTCAGCATGCACTTCATGTCGAGGAGTATGTGTTAGACTATTAGGCTATCAATGGCAGGCATGCAAACTAGCATTATCTACATGGACAACCGCAATAGATGCTTTACATAATACAAACACTAACTACTTAGCAAATAACATAGAACGTTCTTTGTTTATTTCTTTTTTTACATTATCTCTCCCCTCTTGTTCTCCAGGTTCTGTCTCAGATGAGAGCTGGATCTGTACCCATTCCGTCCCCGCCCTTGTGCCATGCCGAAGAGTGACACCTGGCCGGGCGGCGTTCCCATGGATTCCTTGATTAGTAATGACAGCGCTGGGAGCTGCGACAGCGTGATCAGCAAGAATTCGGGATTTGTGAGTGCTGTCACACAATGGATATACAGTACCAGTCAGAAGTTTGGACACACTTTCACATTGAAGTGAATGGGAAAGTGTGTCCAAACATTTGACTGGTGCTGGATTAATAACCATACGTTGTGCATTCATTCCATACCATTTACCACGTCTCTGCCGACAAGTACACGACAACTTCATTTGTACTTGGCAATAAATCAGCATCTTATCTCCTCTGTCTGTTGCACGTTAGTACTCGCTGTCCAGACTGTCTGTATGCTTATCATTGATAGGTTAATCAGGAATAGGTGTCGTCCTTATCAGCAGTCTCGACTGATTGACATGCACACAGTAGGTATAAACTGTCCTGACCTGAGTACATCGAGTTAACCCATGCAGACTATATATATATATATATATATATATATATACACAGTATATATATAAATGTATAGTGATGGGCTGAAAGATCAGGTCAAGGCCAGAGCCTATTTGAGAGCCTATCCTATCAGAGAGAGGGGGGAGGTGGGGGGGATCTGCTGTCGTGTCAAGCTGGATGTAATATATGGTAGAGAGAAGTGTAAAAGGGGTTAAACAGAGTGAGAGGGCTCTTGGAGTTGTTTGAGGTTGATTAATGGATGTCTGTGTTTGCTCAGAGCATATCCAATTGTCTGCACTGCATTCCTCTGGTGGTCTAACATGGTATGATAATAAGTTGGTTGGATAATTTTTCATTCCATTGCTACTGTGTGAGAGGTTTTTGGAGCTGGGATCTATGCAGTGTGTTTCCACTCACTTAAACCGTATCTACCACCAAATGCTTACTGTAGTTCAATGGAATTGGAATACTGTTTTATATGTACAAAGACTTGGCCATTTTTTGCTTACATTACCTTACGTATGTTAGATTTGGCTTTTGGGTTAATGGCTTCTGTCATGCTTGTGTGTCGGTGTCTATGTGCCAGAGTGACGACAGTTTGGAGTATTTATCTGCTGAAGAAAAGGCATGCCTGATGTTTCTGGAGGAAACAATTGAGTCTTTGGAGCTGGAGGAGGACAGCGGTTTGTCCAACGATGAGCCAGAAAGGGTCAGACTGGCGCTTAAAGTCCCCCATGCCTCAGCCATGATGGTGCAGTCCACAACACAAGGTCAGTGTTAGGACATCCCGAAAGTCTACATCTTGATCACGTCTTTGCTTTTCAACATTGGATTTATTTTAATTTCTTTTGATTCACCTCTATGCACAGAGTAAGAGCTTTTCAAATGTACTGAAATGATTAGGGACGACCACACCAGTTGGTTGTTAAAAAGGGAATAGAGATTCATTCTGTTTCTCCTTTTTTCTGTCTCCAGTTGAATCCAGTTTTAAACATGACGTGTCCGGAAGAGACCAGAAATCCAATTTTAGCAGCGGTGTTCCCACACCGCTCCTTCACGCTCAGGCTGTTGCCAGTCTGCCACCCACCAACACTCAGTGCCAGCATAAATCCCTTCAGCCTCCGAGCCAAATGGACGGCGCAAACACTCCAGTGTCTGATCTTCTACAAGCTCCCGGGTCAGCCACAGAACGCAAAGGGCCCAGCGCAGTTACTGTGGCTGAGATCACGCAGCCGGCCATAGATGTCTGTGACGGGCCCAGCAAGTCTGAGAGGTGCCACGGCAACTCGCCGAAACCCGACCAAGGCCCTCTCAAGGTGTCACCCGAAGGAGGCACGTCCTTGATCCCACCTCCTTCTGACTTCATGGACGAGCCAGAACCACAGCCACAGCCGGTGCTTCCTGTATTCGCGGCTCAAGCACCGCTCCCCGACAGCCAGCTCGAGGGTCAGCACGCGAAGGCTTCCGCACAAAAAGATTCACCGACCACCATGCTCGAAACCCACCAAGCCCCCTCCAAACCCACTGTTAGGTTGCCTGTCAGACCCAGCATCCCCCCGCCTCCCCTGGAGGTCCCGCAGAGCCCCCCGGCCGACTCCGTCGAACCGAAGAGCCCACCGGCCGTGGCGCCGAAACCCAAGAAGCTTCCCTCCAACATCATCCTCAAGTCTCACAAAGCGTCGCTGGCCGGAGGTGCTGACGGAGGCGCCCATTCCTCCTCGTCGGCCGCTGACCACGTTCACGTGGACCCCCAAAAGGTACGCAAGGAGGCCCTGATAAAACTGGGCCTGTTAAAGGCTGACCAGGGTGAGCCACACATCAACCCAGGTCCTGTGCCTTCACCCAACTTTAAGAGAAGGGGGACGGCGCCTCCGTCTTCTTATCACAGCAGCAGAGCGGCCGCCCACCAAACAACGCCAGCACCAGCAGCTGCCCCAGTCAAAGGTCCAGCCGCTAATCCAGCTCCAGCCACCACCTCCTCCCTACCGGAGGTCATCCAGGAAGATGGCTTTGTGGCTCCCCCTCCACTCTTCAGCGACTTGGCTCCATCTCTTCCCGCGCACACTGAACTGCCCTCATTCAACGAGCTTCCAGAGCCCATCATCAGTGTAAAGGCACTGGTTGAGACCCCTTCTCCCAGCCCACTGCTGGGAGTTAAATCCGCCTCTCTGGAGCGCTCTGGCGAGGGTTTGGGAAGCTACGTTGGCAGCCAAGGATCCAGCAAGGCCAGCCCTCCAGAGGGTAGGCCCGATCAGCAACGCAACTCCAGACCTCGGCCAGCTTCTCTGGGCAGCGGGAAAGACTTCCAGGGAGTGATGAAGCAGCCAAGCCATTCGACCACCACCAGCAACACCAGCAGCAGAGAACCAGAGAGTGGCAGGACCCTGACAGCTCCCCAAGCCCAGCCTTCTCCTGCTGGGGGGGATGCGTCCCAGAAAATGCCCCGCTCCCATGGCATCAGTGTACTGATCTGCCCTAGTGGGAAGAGTGAGGAGGAGCGTCGCAAGGCACTGAGGAGACTGGGGTTAATTAAGGACTGAAGAAACGGCATCTCGCCATACTTTTCACCTTTTATGCACATATTCACAATCTTGATTTTTATTGTTAATAGTGGGAATTAACGGTTATCGTCTATTTGTTTAATGGCCAGTGTGGAACCGTATTCAACTGTAGGTTGTGGAACTGTGCTCTGAACGAGGAAGAAAGTATGTATGTAATCAGGGAAAATCCATGCTGGGTCTTCACAACAATGTGAAGAAAGATGATCCAGTGTGTTGGTTTAGGTACAGGCCGCAAAGGACAGGGAACTCAGTCTCTGACCAACAGGAAGCCTTGTAGGCACCTTCCATGCACGTGATGTGGTATGATTGACAGAACATTGGTCTAGGGAAGCTGTATACCTGCACATATTTATTACTTAACTGTCGTAACCCAGGTTATAAATAACAGTGACACAAGGTAGTTGCATATCTTTGATATTATTGGCTATTATTGTCTATGCCTTTTTAACACCCCCCAAAAAAACTGCTACTTGAAGTCTTAATGTTTAGAAAACAGTTTTGTATGAGAATTATGCTATGCTAATCCAGCAAAACCTATTACGAATATCTAATTTCTATAGCTATGTACTTGTTTTCTTTCATTTATTTTTCATCTCTTTATAGATCTCATTTTCCCCACAAGATTCTGACTCGAACAAAATATTGTATAACTGCAATTCTTAGATTTTGTACGCTACTATGGTGAAAACAGATCTGGGTGCTTATTTCAAATGTTTCAAATGTCTCTCTTTCCCATGTGTATATGTGCTATTCTTTGACTCAGACATAATATCGGCACATAAAGATGTGATTTTCCCCCCTCCCATTTCCTTCACTCTTTCATCATGGTCTTTGTGTTTACTTCCCTCAGGTATCCTTGTGTTCACTGTTTGTCCCTGTTAAAACCATGGCAACTGGTAAGCAAGCATTAGCCAATACTAGATGTGGACATCTTGCTCATTAGTGTCCAAACCGAAAGGCTTTGTCTAGTGATTGGCAGGTGTCTACTAAATGAAAAGTAACGTCCAGAACATACATTATGTACTGTACATCTAAGTAGCCAGCCAGTCAGTGGTCACAAGCCAATAGGAACCTGAAACATGTGTTTTGCTTGGTTTCAAATAGTGACGCACAATAACACTGAAAAAGGGTGAGGCTACATAGCCTACATAGTTTGGCGGAATTTCTTCAAGTATTTAACAATATCTTTCTTGATGTAAAATTAGCTTTATGGTGAACTGTTTATTTTTTCCACTGCAGATGATTTGCTTAGAATGGTCAAGAGATAAATGCTTGACTTCTGGAATGTGTTTTTGTTGCATTAGTTGTAAGGAGGAGAGTGGAATTTGATTTGTTTCATGGGAACACAAATGGCAACGTGAGAAGTGGTGGTCCAGCAGTTGCAGCCTTAGCACCTTAATCAGATGTGACAAGGAAACAGTCTTTTTGTAAGTTAGCTCCCTGTAGCGCTTGTTGTCATTATTTTTGTACTGAAAACTCAGTCTGACTTAGTCTGTCTAATCTTACACTTCCTGGTATGGATTAACTCCAATGCCCTAGATATGATGCTTGAGCATTGTACTCAAAATACAGAACTATACCAGCAGTGTGTAGGAAAAAAATATATAATCTCTCATCTTCCACATTGATTTATTATATTGTGGAGTGTGTCCCACTTTTGTTAAAGAATCGTAGGTGTGTCTTGCTTTAAAACCGGTTTTCTCCCAGGGATGAACAAGGCGGTGCCAAATCCCAATGTCTGCTATCAAAATGGAGTGTCAACATGAGCCTTGCCCAAAGACAAAATCTTCCCACATGCAATTAGGTTGTTTTTCTTGGTTTGGCATCCCTACCATTGTCTCAGTCACACCCAGTACTTGAATCTTTTAAAGAGTAAATATTTTACACCCCATTCTTTTACTGCGTCATTAACTATATCTCTCATGGAATTATTTTTTATGGGAGATGACTGCTTACGACGTCCTTGTACATTGCGGCCTGCTTGATGGGGGGGACCCGTTTTAAGTTATCAACAATGAAGGAATACTTTGTGCTCCTCCGTAGCGTGTCGGTATGCACGCCATGTAACGAGAACTCCACCTTCTCCGTCGCTTGGCCTCCTGCCAGCAGACTTGATTGACACATGCTTGGTGACAGCATTTGTCACTTTCACTGCCGTCACACCTCATGACATGCCTCCCGCAATCCTGAGTCTGCATCCAATATTCCTGCAAGTCATTGTAACCTGTCTCACAGCCGCAGTACTTTACTCAACTTCAAACCCTTAAAAAGCAAGTACAGCCAAAACTCCCATTGCAGTGTATCAAACACAAAATGGTAAAAAACAACAACAAAGTACAAAGACTATTATTTTATGGCTGACTTAATATATATAGGTCAGTATTTAATTTAGAGAGATCACAGTGCCAATCACACGATTTGCTTGAAAGGTGAAAGCTTGAAAGGTTTCTCTTGAAAGCTATCTGTGATGCAACTTTCTTTGATAATTGTTATTTTTGATTTTTTTTTTTATGCCATTAAGACATATAGCAAAGGAACAAAAGTGAAGTGGTAAAGAAATCACTGGATCATACGCCACACTATGTTGTGTGGCATTATATGCCCACTAGAGGACAGTCCAAACTCATGCTGGATGTGGTGTGCCAGTGTGACGCCGAACACCTGTCCTACAGACTAACCACATAGCAGTGAAAGATGTTTTTGATGACAGCCTCTGGGAACTTCTAAATGCCACTGGGGAGCGGTATTGCACCTTAGAGTGCTGTAGAATAGCTTGATAAGAAACCATTTTTTTTTTCAAACATATTAAGGCTTTGTTGAATACTTATAAGTATTATCCATGGAATCCCAGTGGGGACTGCACTGGTCAGATCCCTGCTCATAGATGCCATAGGATCAAGTGTCACTGACAAATATAAAGAGAACAAGTATGTGCTGGTATGTTAACTTGTTGTGCCTTTTGGTGTTTGTGCGATGTTGTAAGCAACAAGGTGATTAGGAGCGGTAAAGGACAATTGAGCTTCACCAACTGAATTGGTTAAGAGCGCTTGAACAGGTTTACAGCAAGCTAACTGCTTCAGAATGTTCTACTTGGCAAGCAATTGTACAATAAATCCTTGAAGTGTACTATTTAAATTACAAGATGCTTTTTATTTTTGTGCTATTTTGTACAATATGCTCTCTAAAGTAGTCAGCCGCACCCTGTGACTCTTCTCCCTCAATACTGAGACTGCTTCCAGACAGTCAGGCTTCCATATAAAGTCGAAGGGCTGTGAAAAGAAATGATTACTCTTTAACAGCTCTCCTTGTGCCGATAACACTGAGCAATAAATGAGCACTAAACGACTGATTAATTCCTAATACCATTACCATTTTACATTAAAAGATCAATCTGTTACAAGATCAACTATTTAATAACTCCTATTGTTCAAAAAGGTTGGCAATTTGTACCCAACTAATGGACACAATGTCCCTACACAACAGTGTTATGCAAATGTCTGAGAACTGGATCTCCTTGTCCAACTGGGCCTGCCATTCTGTGATTTCAGAATTCAATTGTTTTGTTGACCGGGTCACACACCGCGAGCCAGTCTGGACTGTAATAATAACCAATTGGTTTTGCAGCGTGAGAGTCGACATTGGAGACCGGGGAATGAACTGGAGCGACCCTGAGAGCCGCCATAGAGACCTGGGCTCCTGTTTTCATCCCTTTTGGGACAATCACTGTCCTGTGCCTTTCAGAGGCAATCACTCACTTCTGGGTGTTGCAGTGGGCCGG
Source organism: Galaxias olidus (assembly GCA_026901105.3). NCBI lineage: Eukaryota > Metazoa > Chordata > Actinopteri > Galaxiiformes > Galaxiidae > Galaxias > Galaxias olidus. The sequence goes on along the minus strand of JAPMUY010007690.1, from coordinate 706,379 downwards.
AACGTAGCAAGCCGAGGTCTGCTGGGTGAAAGGTGTTGCTCATCAAATGATCTCTGTGAACAGTGCCGCAATAGAAATTGTTCCGGTTTTGATCCGGTCTGGAGCAAATGTGGATCAAATTTGATAGTAAACGTCTGTTGAGCTGGATAGCTTGCGAAGAAATATGTTGGTATAATATCCTGCTTTTGGATACCGAACACTTTTGTCATACAGGATTTTCCTTTTTTTTCTTCTTTCAGTTAATGATGTTTGTTCAGTCTGGTGGTATAGCGAGACATCACTTTTACCTTTTCTCCCCTTTCAGCAGACTACTAATTACTGACTCCGACAGGTGAGGATCCGTGATCCTCCAGGCAACTCCCTAGCCTTAATGGCCTTGTTAAGGGGCGGATTAGGATGGTGGGCGTGGTTGCCAGGCTAGACGCTGAGCTCATGGGATTTCCCCCATCATCATCATCCACCCTGTCCTCTGTACCTGCATTCAGTATTTAAACTGTATGTGTGGGAGGCTGCGAACACTGACAACTGAGATGGTGACAGAGGGTTCGTGGATAAAGACACGCAGCACTGTAGAATTACTGCTGAATTTGAAAAGCTTTGCTTGCTTACTGTAAACCTTACATTAATGATGATGATGTGTCAACAATATGTCATGTGTCATCGAAAATCGTTATAGTGAGTTTCATAAGAGGATTGTGTTGGTAGATCATCCCAGTATGAGACTGATGATCTAGGCAGATGTCCCTGTCCCTGCTTCTTGTTTTACAGATAGCATCTCATCTTCATCTAACTCTCATCTTCATCTCTTTCTCATCTTATTGTAGATGACCAAGCAGATGGATGCCTGACCACGTAGATCAGGGTTACTCTGCTACACACACAGACACTCACACAGAAACACTGTAGCACACCCACACCTACACTCACACATACACTGTATCACACCCACACCTACACTCCCACATATACACTGTATCACACCCACACCTACACATACACCTACACTCACACATATACACTGTATCACACCCACATCTACACTGTATCACACCTACACATACACCTACACTCACACATATACACTGTATCACACACACACACCTACACTAACACATTTACACTCACTGTATCACACCTACACACACAACTACACTGACACATATACACTGTATCACACCCACACATACACCTACACACTCACACGAGCGTGGAAGATTGATCATACGCCTAATCAGCAGACTGCCTCCATTCTGCACTCAAGACATGATCAGACTGATGATAAAGCCTCAACCTCAATGCATTCTCCCTAAGTGGAAAAATAAACCATAATCTCCAATCAGCAAAGATCACGGTAGCGATGGCACATCGTATCTTAACCCTTCTGAAACATGAAACTTTTGGCTCAAATCTCCCGATTTATAATTTGCGGAGACAGTGTACTGTTTTTGTTTCTATGTATTCTTCCCCTCTCTCAATCTTTCTCTTTCCCTCTCTCTGGCTGTGGTCAACCAGGGTTTCTCAGTAAACCCCACAGTATTCACTGGATTTCCCATGTTGAACTGTGGACCTCACTATAAGCAACACTTGTCACTTGCTGTGTTTGTTGGGTGCTTGGTCAGAGATCCCGCTGGGCTTGTGGTGGTGGTTTGAAACCTAAAATGTGATGCCTGAAATGAGACTTGCACTCCACTTATTGGTCCATAAGTAAACATAAGGAAACTCACTCTCCCCTGGAAGTTAAAATGTAGGTTCCTGTGTGTCCCGCTCTCTCACATGTCCATCTAGAACGTTATCCGCCATAACTCATGGTCTCATTAAAACATAACATAAAGGACAGCCACGAAGAACATTGCGTATGCATTGGTTGTTGTTGGCTATAAAGCAAGACAAAAATAATTGGTGCCGCATTCACTACAGATGCACATGTTGCATATACACAGAAATTCAACCTGTGAGATTGAAGGATACTATTTCAGACGATAATTTCAATCTGTTATTATGAGGGTCTTGTACGGTTTCTCTTCAGTACTTCACTTGACAGGCACACTCTCTCCTACTGCTACTTATCTTAACTGAAGTCCTTTAAACATTGCCTTGGCTTTCCCTATGCATCGTTTCATATAAAAATAACTGGATTTCTTGTCTTTTTTATTTTTTTTCTTATGCACACCCCACTGTAAGTTGTTAGTGAAGTAAGTGGTGGCGTTCTCATGAAACACCAACTGATCTCCCTCTGCATCGCTCACAGTGTTCTGGGGGCCTGGGCTGTGACTTTCTCAAGCTCCCCCAGTGACTCTGAGCTCATTTGGTTATACAAGTGCTCACAATTACCAAGAGATTTGGATAGAGGGACATTGGATATTTCCATTTTTTTCTGGCGGGTGTTATTACACAGAAACTGCTGGCTTTTCACTAAGGATTTAAATTATATTTATTTAAGAATGTGAGGGGTGCATTACCAGGAGTGCTTACTAATGACGCCTTTGACAGCAGGAAGGGTTTCTTTAAAGGTTATTTCATGCTCATATAATTTTTTACTCACTTAAATAAAAGATTTTAATTGGGAAACGAACCCGAATAACATCACGTCCTAGGCTTTTAAGTAAACGGCTTATCTTTCAGTCTTAGATAAGCTTTTGATTACATTTCTGACACGATAGCATCACATATGTTTCTTGAGAGAGGTAATCTCAGTGCTTCTACCTCTAAAAATTTTTATCAGTGAGACACTCAGAGAGAGACAAGCTCTTATCAGATTGCCTGTCACATTTTAAAAACTTGGCTTCATCAGTGGCGTCAGAAGAATCGTTATTATCTCCAATCAATGTGGATGCCAGACACTAATTATGTTTGATTGATCCAAAAAGACAAAGTACTTGCAGCAAAGAATAATTATAATGCAGAGAAAAGAAAATGCAAACATGAACGTATCACAATGCAGATTATTCTTGAGATAGGGAAACATTAATTTTATGAGACAGACACCAGGTTTAATGGGAAATATGTTTCACTGGGGAAAGGAAGCTTAGTAGTTTCTGAGGTTGCCATTTCTTGTAATCCGAAAACAAACAATTTGTATTATTGAAACTTTTTGAGCCTCATTTGCATTAAAGCTGAAGGTCTGAGCATGTTCAATAACATGTACAGTCATTTAGTGCAGTAAGGAAGGTGGTAGCAAACTTTCTCTGCCCTCATTAAACTTGAAAAGCATTGACTCAAATGAGGCACTGACACAATGACAGAACAGAAACATGCTGAATCCTGTTGGTGTATCTTTGAGTTCTGGCTTATGGGTTCTTGAGACTGGCACATTAAAAAACATGCTTCATAGAGCTTTACACAAAATATGTAGTGAAGTAAATGTTAGCATTTCAATAATACTGATAAATAAAAGGAAATTTAGGAAATGTATATAGGCCTATTAGATCAAAGTAATAGCTTTCTCCGCAGTTTATCGCACTTGTTCAATCAAATACTAGTGCTTTTATAAAGTGGCATTTGAAACTCAACCATGTAGGTTTGCCTTGACACAAGATACACATTTCCTTGATATTGACTCTTGTATAGTGCAACTTAAAAATGGGGCAATTTAAAGGGCGAATGAAGTCAGAGTATTTTTTATTATTATTACTTGTTTTGAACATTTCAATAACGTGCCTTGAGAAGCTGTGTTAAGCAACAAAGCTGTACGCGCTGGAGAGAGCGTTATGGCCTTGACGTTATTGCATCAATGTCCCAAAAGTAGTTGGATTTATTTTTTGTCTTTCTACTTCTCAGAGGTGAGTCCGCTTTGGTGCGCAGGTGGCACAGATCCATTGATTGCATGGTCCCGGAGTCTGACCTCTCGCCCACGGAAGCCGTGTCCATGGCAACCCCAGACCACGGACCAACCAGCAGCTGATTGTAAATTCCTGTAGAAAAAAAGAAATCCTTGCAAGTAGTTGGAGAAAGAGAGAGAGAGAGAGAGAGAGCGAGGAAGAGCAAGAGCAGGCACCGGAGCATTGCGCGGAGACTCATCTCTCCTCCCCCTTCCTCCCCGCCGCTTCACTCCATCTATCCTCCTAGACCTCTTTCTCAGTCTCTCTTACATTGACATTGGTCTGGGTCGAACATGTCCACAGAAAACCTTCCCTATATTTCTGTACACTGTCGGGCTATCCACAACCCTGATCACGTCAAACTAAATAGGCAGGCATAAAGGCTGGACTGCACAGTCCCACGAGAGGTTTTCAGGGGACTAACAAGGTTTTTGAATGCTATGTAGTTGGTCTTGTGAGGCGTTGCACAGTAGGTGGTGAACTATTTTGTTACAATTTAACAGCTGTGAAAAGTACAATGTATATGCACGTTATAATGCGCGCGAGCCTTGGATTAGTAGGTTTTTGCCTGGTCGCCTTTGTCCAACAGCCAGCTCGTGCTTCAGGAAGCAGAACCAATCAAGGTAAGTTTTCCCGTGAAAACATCTAAATTTTTCCAAGCCTTATCTTCTTACTTTGGAGTGTGTGATTACTGGAACTGTAGCGATTTTAAGTTTGAACTAATTTAACAACAAACGCGTAATCGTCTATATCTAATGGTTAATATCTTTAGAATCTTGTATTAACTTTAGTTCGATAAAACATGTTTTTTTATTCGGCATATTATGCCCTAATTATGCGAAAATCCAAAGAAAAGCATATTAGCAAAATACATATTTTTTTATTTTTTTGTGAATTTATATATTCACTTTTATGGCCAGCAAACATAGTGATAAAATATGTTACTGTTACTCTTCAGTACATTGAATTAAACGTCCATAAGGAATTTGACATTCCTAAATAGTAATGAAATAATTATTGCTTTTGTAGGCTGTAATTTATTACCCTAATATTATTGTAAAGCAATCAGCCTAATGAAGAGTGACTTGGTGACTGACTTGATCTTCAAACACCCCCTAACAGTGTGCTGCTAGCAGGTTTATTTCATGGGCAAAGCTGTAGTTAATTAAGTACAAAGAAAGCAGGAGAAGGTATTTGTCACTACCAAGACAAGTATTTGACACAAGGCTGTAACACATTCACATGGAGCCCTGTCTCAGTAGTGTCTCTGTCAAAGACACTGGCTCACAGTGTGGTGGTGCTCTAGGCTGCCAATAGCAGACTGATTTCCCTATTTCTCTCACTGTGTTTAGTCTGTGCTCTCTGTCTGTTCCTCATGGCTAAGAATAAAACCTAAATTCCAGAAGAAGGGTCAACGCCAATAAAATAAAAGGAAAGACTTATCAGAACAAGTAAAATTAAGACCAAATATAGTCCATAGATTAATTGCTAATCCATGCTCTAAAATAGGCTAGAGAAATAGAATCCAATATAATTTCATGATCTTTTCCACCTTTTTTACATTGAAAACTTAGTTTGTTGGTGGTTTTTGGTGATATTTCACATACAAAAAGACATCCCTAAAGCAGTCAGCAAGGAAGGCAGAGAGAGTGAGAGAGAGAGGGGAGGTGGGGGGTGACTATTTTACATCCTGGGTGGTCTACCCCCACTTGTGGGAAAACCCAATATTTACATTTTGCAATTAGAACTACTTTTTTCTCACTTCATTTTCCACAACATCGATTACACACTTCCCTTTCGTGTGGAATGCCGCTGAAACAGTGTCAATCTGTAATGGCATGCACCTGTTTATTGGTGACCAGTAGCAACCCCATGGCTGGCTGCCACTTTATAGGCCAAATGCTTAACTATCAGTTCCTGTTTATCAATACGAAGTAAACAGTCTAGTGGTAAGGTACGTCCATAGAGGGCAGAAAAACAGAATAAGAAAATGTGTGACTATATTGTGCTCAACAGAGCATGGACGTTTGTTAATTTTCTGTTAATGAACATGTCTTTTTTGTTGTGTGGGTAATAGTGACGTGAGTGACAGATTTGAATGCACTGAAAAGATAAGTGGTACGAATCGACCGTGAACACATACTTTGAGAGGCAGGGAACAATGTAGATTTGTGTCATGGTGGATATTTTGTAGAGAAGGAGATTGAGAGAGAGAAAAAAAGAGGGAGATGTAGAGGATCAAAGAAAGAAGCAAAGAGAATGAGCGATAGAGAATAAGAGACTGACAAGAAATAGAGAGAACGAAAGAGATTAAGAGAGAGAAAGAAAGTGATGAACAATACCAGACAAGTTGCTGAACAATGACTTGAAATCAAAAGGCTCAATTTGTCAGGTCAATATTTATTCAACACAGATGTTGCCGACAAGCCTTTTTGTCCTTCATCAATGTCAGCCTAATCACAGCACTGTGTTCCAGGCATCAATCGTTACTCTAACTCCAAAAGAAAGATGGAACGAGGGGAGGGATTTGAGGATGTGGTAAGGGAAACAAAAGAAGGGAGAAAGATGAGAGGAGGAAACAAGCAAGATTAGTGATACAGGCAAAAAAAAATAAAAGAGAAAGGAAAGAAAAGAAAAAGGGTGGCTCTGCAGAATACATGGCAAATCACTTTCCCCCCCGAGCCGAGTCGGAAGCTCTCTCTTGGCTAATGCAGCGCCAAGGCAACGGTTGGTGCGGAGCTGACATGCTGAAGCTGTCGGTTGTGTTGGTGTAACCTCTGCTCCAACCGGGGGTCCCTGGGCCCTGGGGGTAGTGGGATAGCCCTGGGCTGGGATACAGCAGTGGGGAGCAGGGCCAACCAACCGGCTCTGGGCCTAGATGCACTGTGGGAACCGTGCTGCCTTGCCGGAGGGAGGGAGGGAGGGAGGCACACCTAAAGACATGGTGGTGTCCTCTACAATGACCAGAGGGGGGAGCACACACACACACACACACACACACACACACACACACACACACACACACACACACACACACACACGCACAGATTGAGCCCCTTTTCAGCCTTCTCTGCTTTGTTTGCTTTGTCTCCTTCTCCTTTCCTTTACCCTTAATGAAGTAGCTCCGTCTCTCCTCTGTCAGCCTTGGAGGCTAGAGCTACTGCAACATAACACATTTATAATTTTTATGGTGGGTTATTTACTGTAATCATGGCAAGACGCCAACATCTCTTTTTGCTGTCTCTGTGCATAAAGTTGAAAGGCCCGCTTTGTCTGGAAGATCCATTTGTCGATAACTTTGCCCTGGTTACAGCTTTATTTCTACTTCCTACTTTGCCGTGGATGTGTGGGTGCATGTTATTCTTCCATTAAGGACTGCAGGTGGTGTGAGTGTGAGTGTGTGTGTGTGTGTGTCTATGCGTTTGTGTTTGTGTTTGTGTGTGTGTCTGTATGCGTTTGTGTGTGTGTGTGTTTGAACATATCGAGAGTGCTCGTGCGCCGTGGAGTGTTCTTGGTAAATGGGACAGCTCTCGGGTACGCCACAAGAGAAGCCACATGAAAAAACATCCGTTTTGTATTTTTTTCTTCAAACGGCGCTTTATTTGGGCTCATCCCGCTGGGCTCACGCTTCCCGTGCGAACTCAGTTGCTTCATGGAAGAATGTGACCATTGTGAGAAGAGCAGCGCTGCCTCTCTCTCTCTCTCTCTCTCTCTCTCTCTCTCTCTGTGTGATCGTTCTGATCCCGGTGGAACTAGGCCAGTCCTCTCTTCCTCCCTCGGCGGTAGCATTCTGACAACGCTTTGGCACACACCTCTCTCGTCACCTTCACTCCCTGGCTGTGGGGTTTGTGCACTGCTCTTGACAGGATCCTGCGTCGGTATTTGTGGAGCCGCTACACACTTATCCCCCCCTCACAGAGGGAATGTGCCTCACAGCACATTGTGAGGCAAAAGTCTCTCTTTGTTTGCCAAGGTATTAGGTGGGGTTTTTTTTTTTTTTTTTTTTTTTTTTTTTTTTTTTTTTTTTTTTTTTTTTTTTTTTTTTTTTTTTTTTTTTTTTTTTTTTTTTTTTTGGGGGGGGGGGGGGGGGGGTATGGGCATGTATCTTTGATTGACGTTGGCCTAAAGATGTACTTACAAACTCTGTAAACAAGTTAAGAATATAACTTAATATCATTATTTAAAAATGTGTTCTATCTAAAACTGTGTTTACGTTTAATATATACATACATCTTAACGCTTCAGATAAACACAACTGAAAATATCATCATGTCGGTGTCTCAGCATTTTTTCCCGGTTCTGCGTACTGAGAACCAAGTAGCCCTGTCTCGAGCTGTGATCTGAGTGTCTGGCACTTAAAGAGCCGCAGGCTAGCCTTCAGTCAGTCACTGATACTAGTTGGGGTGTAGAGGATCAATCCTGCCTCACTTTAAGCACTCCGATAGACACTCCGATAGTCTCAGCCTGACAAGTGGGGGCTTCAACCCCACCGTATAGCACCGAGAGAGAGAGAAATAAATAACAGAAAGAGAGGAAAACAGAAAGCCAGGCCGAGATTAGAATCTCCTGGCGATGTTTGAGTGGTGGGGTGGTGAAAGTGCCAGATAACCATCCCCTTCAAGACAATTACTGTATAAATCCTGGACAAGACAAGGACTCTGATCTTTATGGAAGCTTTGTGAGGATAGGCATCGGTGTTTGCTTCTGCTGAGTGATTTTGGATGGAACATGAACGTCTTTACTGAACGAGTAGAGGTGACTTCTTGGTATTAAAGCCCTTAATCCCGTATCGAAAACAAGAATTACATATTGATACACTGCGGCACTGACTTGGCAAAGTGCAGCTAAACATGGTTTTAGCCATATAATGTCTGTCATAGTAGCATGTATGTGAATAGGCACGTGTTAAAGCTACGCAGGCGGTCTGGCAGAGTCTGTGACCCTGTGCAGTCCAGCAGGCCCTCCTCCGGCCAATCGTCTGCTTTCATCTTCCTCGGCCCTGAGACAAAAAAACTGAGACATTTTCTTCTCAACAACAGTGTGTTAAAGAACCAGAGCCATAGGGGAAATCTCTGGCTTTTTCGTCCCAAGATCTCTCTCCCCCTCTCCCTCTCTCTCTGGTCCACTTACGTGAAGTTGTCCAAGAGAGAGTTTGTGTAGATCTGTGTGAAGATAGCCCTAGTTATATGTCTAATCAATGTGGTTTACGGGTTGAATTCTTAGCTGCAGTGTAAATCTCAAGGTAAACACTAGCTGTTTTCTTCCCAGTTTGTTTGTTACGTGCCCGCTTGGTTAAGAAAAACACTGCTCGTGGTAAACAGAGAAAATGGTTTGAAATTCCACAAGTGTTGTTGAACATTCATTTTGAGAAAATTATACCGCAGAACTGTGTGGGGGCTGAGCAGCAGGCAAAGTTACTTCGCAGCAGTTCTTTGACAAGCTTCTCGGAGTCGATACGTTAGTTAAGAGGAATTCTTGTGGGTTGGCTACTTGACGTTGCCGATACGGACTCTGCAGGATGTGTTCGCCATGGGACCCCAGGCCTCGTAGACCCGTCCCCAAGGGATCCAATCAGCTGTTGCAGGACCTTATAACGCTCACCGTTTGACCTTCTTGTCTAGGAGCAGAAACCTCTGTATCAGCATCTAGCAGGGCCCCAGTGGCCGCTGGCAGCTCCTCTCCTCAATTAGGACAGGTGTAGTGCTGAGGCTGCTACTGTCATCCACCTACGTGTACAGAAAATATGCAATATGTGCTGTGGATGGGATCATCCAAAACCCCCTCACCTAGCACGCGCGTGCAGACAAATGCATCAACAAGTGGATTGGTTTGAAAGGGTTACATTGAGTTTTAGGGGAAATGAGGCCTTAAACTACTAAGATAACCACAGAGAAGACCATTGACACCAGTTGCTTTGCCTCTTTGTGCAGTACAGTTGGTTAGCAGGGCTACATTTTAACAAGCTAACACTCACACCAAAAGGGAGACTAGCCTAACTTGGATTTTGAGGAAATTTATCTTTTTTTTTTCTATTAGACAGATAAGTGTAAGGAGTACCATTGGAATTCACTACCCTCTCGTAAAGAAGATGGCATCACCTTGTACATTACACAAAGTCGGTCTATTACTCAGAGGCACTCATGTAGTGCCATGTAATGACTTCTATTAATCAGGCTATACCAAAAAAGGGTCAGCCTACTGCCTAATGAAGCCTTTCCCTAGCACTCTCTCTCTCTCTCTCTCTCGCTCTCTCTCTCCCCCCCTTCTCTTTCTGTCTACTCACTGACTCTCGTCTCTTTGGTGCTGTCTGTCAGCGTGCTTTGTTCTCAGGGCAGATTTGGAGGTGCTGACAGTGTCCCCGTCGGTTTTGGGGAGGTGAGAGGCGGTGCTGATTGTACGCCGAGTCCCAGGCCTCTGAGCTCACTGTTCTCCCAGAACTGATGATGATGATGAGGAGGAGGAGGAGGAGGATGATGATAGCTCTCAAACACCGCCTGCTCTTTCAGAAGAAACCTCAGAAGGCTGTACTCCTTCCCTTCAGGAGCACACAGCTGGAGCAGTTCTCCCATCATTAACACACACACACACACACACACACACACACACACTCACACATGTACCCCCCCCCACACACACACACACACACTCACAAATGTACCCCCCCCCCCCCCCCCCACACACACACACACATACACGTGTACACACACACACACACACACACACACACACACACACACACACACACAGACACGTGAACACACACACATGCACATACACACACACACTTGTTGATTTCCTTTTCTATGAGTCACTGACCGGCAATGCTGTGATCCAGTCATGGATGTCGGTGGGATTGTCGTCCTGGGCATCTTATTTTCTCCGAGGCCTGCGTAGCTACATAGCAAACTGGTTGGCTGGAGAACTCCATGGAGGAGTCTGCCGGCCATTGTACAAACTCCCCTCCTCCTCCCTCCCTACTCTTCTCCTGAGAACCTCCGGGGCCTAATAATGGAGCTGCCTCTAGTCTCTCACTGATCGTTGGGGGTCAGCGAGGGACGTCATTAGGCCGGTCTGCTGTGGTTGAGGGGGCAGCGTGGGGGGGGGGGGGGGGGGGGGGGGGGGGGGCAGTGGACCACGCAGAGAGGGCCCTTGTTTACAGAATGTGTGTTTACATTCCTCCTGGCCAGCGCCAGCTTAAGGAGCCTGCTGGAAGTGAAAGGAAATGCTCTCATTCTGCTTAGTAATGGAAAAATCCCACCAGACACATCAAGGATTTTCAGGGGGGGGGGGGGTTGTGTTTGAACTGAAACATATTTATTTGGCAGGGCTTTGGCAGATGGGTACTGGGTAAAGAGAGGGATGATGTCATGGATAAATCGGACACCTTCTGAGAAGCTAGTCATGACAACACCGCAAGTTGAGCTTGATATGAATCCATGGCGACCCATATGTAGTATATAATGTGATAAAACTACAGAGGAGATGCCTATATCCAGGTGCAAGACGTCGCACTTGCCAGCCCAAGAACCTATTTAATGTATTTCATATACTTTGATTGGAAAATGTTCTGCTCTATTTCCTCCGAGTTTCTCTTCCAAGTCATTTTCAGGGGTGGGATGGAACCTTTCTATAGACATGCACAGATTGTACAGTATCACGTTTCCTTCCCCTTCATGTGAAACAAGATACAGTGCAGTGTTTAAAACGTCTACATGAGCTCTTGCTTGCCTCTATTGATTGTTGTTTGGCCGATCCAAAACTAGGGAGAATATGCTGGACTTTCCAGACAATTTATCTGGTACATCTCATTCCACATCCGGATGTTTTACCAGAGGAGACTTTTTAACTTGGTTCGACATGTCACACAAAGAGAGCCATTCACTTTATACCTTAGTTTGACAGGAAGCAGCTAAAAATATCAGGCTAACACTTTTTTCTGTAATTACTAGGTAGCCTTCTTTATAGTTGGTACTCTATTGGGCTGAAGCAGCCGCCAATGAATGTAATTGCTGTGTGTCGAGTGCAGAGTGTCATGTCAGTTAGCTCAGGCTGTATATAAATACATAGTAGGGAACTGGACTAAGTGCCACCCTCCTGCCATAAAAAATATGCTGCACGAGGCCAAGAAACCATTAAGAGGTCCTTCAACAGAGGACGCTTATGCCAAGATAGGTGCAAAGGCCTTAGAAAAATCAATATTTCTTTCTTGTCCCCTCACCTCATCACGTGAACATTTAACAGTGTCGGATTATCAAATGGGGTGGGGGTGCAGATGTGATATTCCAGCCACAGAGCGGTATGTCACCCCTCTGTCACCCTCACTGTTAGTGTTATGATTCACTTAATTACTGTAATAAGGGATTTCCCCTGTAGGGGTTGTGGTGAAGTCCATGAGTCACACAGTAGCTTATTAAGGCCACACATGCTACATGTGCCGTGCAGCTATTGCACCACACCGGATGTACAGGATGAGATCAAAGGCCCGGTAATGTTGACCATTGCTTAAAGAGCTAAAGCCCATGGCTATTATAGCAACGTTACCGTTTACTAATGGAAAAACTCCCTCAGGGATGTAAATGGCGGTGAGTTCACCTGTTGCCTCCTCTCACCACATTCGTTGCTGTCTCCAGGTCATCCCTAGAATTGTTTTGAGTTCAATTTGATGTGTTATCTAAAAAAATAAAGTTTGTACTTAGTGGCGAGAGTAATGAACGAACTGTGCTCCAAGGTATCGTTTGCCTGAGCCAGCCAGTTGTTTTGGAAGTGTATTAGCTTGAGTAAGTTAACACCTTGCAACAAAGGACTCCCTTATGTTGAAATGCATCACTGTGAGCCCTCTGGCAACACCCAAATTGGCCCGGTGTAATGGGTCTAATAGATTATGTTAATCGTTTGTGAAGGCACAGAGTTTAATTTGTGCAAGTGTATGTTGGTGTCACAATGCAAGTGATGTAAAGAGAAAAGGGGGACAAGAGGGAGTATTGGAAAGCGAAAAGAGGCTAGGATTCATATTTTTTTGGCTTTGGAGTAAAACGTGTTTTAAAATGTGCATAGTGGTCAGGAAAGACGCTGGAGATATTGAACACCAAATATGGAATGTTACCTTGAGCCTCGTGTGCAGGTTTTCGCTTTAATTCTATCTTCTTAAAAGCAAACTAATGGTAGGTTTCTTGGTTGGTGGACGTGAACTGAGAGTAAGACAGAGTTTGAAGTTGGGATCACAGCATTTGGAAGCCTTGGATCAGTCCGTGGTCATGATTCCTAAACACTCAAAGTGTGTGAAGGATGATTGTAAATAGCCCAAATGGAAGCAGTTGATATTTTTACTCTCAACTTTTTAGAAAGCTTGCCCGACGACCAACAGTGTGCCCCTTCATTAGCTGTTAGGGTTTGGGGTGGGAGTGGGGGAGGATGCTAAATTCTGCTCTCATGTTGACGTCTGCATTTCATCAAAACCTGTTTTTTGAGGATGGCTGGTCGGCCTGTTGCCCCTAACAGCCTAATAACCCCTAAGACGTGCGCGGTGTGCTGTGATGTGCTGTGACAGCCTGCCCTCCACCAGAGCCCACAGCCCCCTCCTCTTTAAACCAGCCTCCCACCCTTCACCATCAGCTACTGAGGCCCAGCCCTTCACCCGGGACATTACAGTGTAACGGCTTCTGTGTACCCTGACGAATAGATAGGAATCAACATGCCTCTTTGCTATATTGTTCCTTCTGCGTTCACCCTGACCTTAACCCCCATGCTCTGTTACCACCAGCCTAAGTGCAGTGTAAGTACGGTGTTATGAGAGGGATAATTACCACGTGTGTTCCTCTTTGAAACTGCACAGTACTACAAACAAAGTGATCCCATAACCCTTTAAGAACTTGAACCCCATGCCCTCTCTGCTCTTAAGGACTTGAACTCTACCCATGTCATGCTCTTTCCTGTCCTACCGTTGTTCACTGACACAAGTAATTCATTTGAACTGTTTGGGCTTTTCATGTCTGCCTTAATGTGACGGATTTACTTAATTGCGAGACGTTGTATCATAATGCTGCTTTTCAATATTGACCCGTGTTGCTTGTATGGGCTTGAGGCTTAATTTGTTGGCCTGTTATCTGTCAGCAGAAGGGTTTACCCTGTGGGTATCCCAGCTCCCTTCAGTCTATTTCTGTTCCAGAAGGAAGGGCACAGGGCTGGGAGGGAGGGAGGAAGGGTGTTGGGGGGAGGGGAGGGGGGGGTGCATGCTTGGGGGCTCGAGCAAACAGTGAGGGTCTCAACACACAGAGTAAACATTGCCCTGTGTTTGAACTGCACACCTTGGGCCCGGCAGCCCGGCACTAGTCTCCCACACACTCGCTCTCTCTCTCCCTTCCTCCTGCGAGCCCTTTTCCCAATTCACACCCCCTTCCAGCAGGGCCAACTAAATACATCGCTTATACCGGGGCCAACCCATAAATCAGGGAGTCGAAAGTACCCCTGACAAGGTCTCACCTCCATGGCTAGCAGCAGGCCCTAGTGAGCAGCTAACTTTCCGCTAGTTCGCATGAGATGAGTGCATTGTGTAACGTAGCAGTATAGAAAATAGAAAGAAAACTGTGTGTGTTCACATCACTATACTACATCTCTGTAAGCAAATAGGTAAAGATAATTGTGGACTGCAGTAATGTACAGTACTGTGCATAAGTTTTAGGCAGGTGTGAGGTCTTTAAAGTAAGAAAAAAATGTGATTTAAATATAAATGTTCATAGTTTTTTTTCTTTTTATCAATTCATAAAATACAAAGTGAGGGAAAAGCAAATCTGTATAAAATCAACATTCGGTGGGACCACCCTTCGCCTTCAAAACAGCATCCCCTGCCTAAAACTTATGCACAGTACTGTATGTGCAAAAATACCAATGATCTTAGTAAAGACTCTATTTAGCTTGTTGGCCTAACATTTTGTTAGCTTAGTGCATAGCATGATTTGGCTCTCAGCTAAGAAAGAGAGCAATTGCATAACCTTTAACTCAAGAACTGAAATGACTGATATAGATAGAGCCATATTCACAAGATATCTACTGGACTTTATAAGAGAATGTAGGGCTAAATGACTGGAGACCCCAATGCTACTGTAGCACAAGGCAGCAGCAGAAGCAGACAAAATATAAAAAGCACACTCTTTCATAAGAAAATTGATAAATTGTCTGAACATTTCACAACCGTTTTTGTTTTGCTTTTGGTTTTGTTCTTTTCGCTTTGTATATTCATCCTTGTCTCAAATCACTGACTTCAACCTCCGCTGCCTAAACTTGTTCGCAGCAACTTTGATACATCAACACAGAAGAATGGAAGAAACACAGTGCCTGAGAAAACAAGCTTTTCATCTGTGGCATGAGTCAATTACCAGGGCAGCGTTACTGAACGCTTTCTGCACTTTTTTTCTCAGGCGTTCAGAGGAATGCCCTCTGGACTGAACCGTAGGACGTATCGATTCTGACGTGTTTATTTTCATGGTAAAAGCATTTTGAGATTTCCAACTAGTCCAGTATATTTTAGCTTTTGTTGTGCATGTGTTAGTGGAAATGGGTCCAATTCCCTTGACAGGTAGTTTTTTTTGAGGTGGGGGATTTTTTTGTTTTTCAAATAAAACTACTTATCTCGAATAAGTTTGTTTTTACTTTAATATATAAGTTTACTGAAGACCAAGCCATTTCAAAGTTTAATTTTAACAATTAAATTTTTTTTTCTTTCAATCTATACTGTCATGTAATGTAACTTGATGATGGTGTTTGGTAAATTTATAATTTATTCCCCATCCTAATTTAATTGGCATTTTAACACACCTAAGGGTATATTTTGACTTATCTGGTCATAATGTTATGTTGAGGTCAGACATCCTTGGGCTTGGCTAGCAAAGTGTATCACAACACAGTGTGATTACACTCAGGCCTAATTTAAGGGGGAGTAAAAATAGGCTCAATCTTACCGAATGTTGCCGTCCAGATTTTGGAATCAACACAAGGCCATATAAAGTAACGGACTGCTTATTGAAATTTGAAGCTTGGTTTTGTTCACTGTAGTCAAAAGATTAAGTTATGTAGGTTTATCTTCAGCGTTGTTTTTGCCCCAAGTGTGCTTCTTCTACTCTTTGTGAATGGTATGCTTGCTCATGATGGTTGGACTTGCTTTAAGTGGTAGCTCTGAGGACCCCAGTCTCCTTTGGTAGTGCTATAGAAATTCTAATAATAAACACGAAGTGACCAAATAATAAGGTCCAATGCAAGCGTTTTATTTCAAAAAGTACTTCTGCAAAAATAATCAAACATTTTGTAAAAGAATCGCCCCACACAGTGTTTAAGACGCTGTTTGAATGAGATGATGATGTCTCTTAGTATCAGCTTTATTAAATAGATACAGAGGTGGTGTTCATTTCAGTCATTACAGTATTTTTCCCTTATTTGCTGTAGGATCTGATATCCCAGATTAAAAATACAAAAGGAGAAACGTTAACATTATGCCCATGCCTGCTGGATGATGTAGTTGTTAAATGCCATATGAGTCTTTCCAAACTAAGAATGTACAATAGTTATGACTTACGGTATAGGTGTATCTTTGTAAACCTGGCATTTCTTCACCAAACAAAGTTAATCTCTTTCAACCAATGACCCAGTGTTGAATAAATGTCCTTGATAGAGGCAGAAATGTAAAGAGGAAAATGTCTTGGCTTTCTGTTAATGTATGCATATCAATTAACTCAGAGACCTAGAACTTTAAACTGGAAAAGGCAGTGTGTCGTCATCATTCTGCTTTTTGTTCAAATTAGTGTTTTTCACTTTCTTTATGAGGAGAAAAAAACACAGATTGTGGTTTGAAAATAGAAGGTTATTGTTGTTCCCAAATAATCTGTATCGATATGGTGCTGGGAAATAGTCTTGGACTCTAAATTATACAAATACAAATAAAAATTATACAAATAATTTGTCAAGATGTTAGACCTCATCCCTGTGCTCTAGCACACGAAGTAGACTAGCTTCAAAAGTTTTTTTTTATGTAAAAAAAAATTTTCCGGTCAAAAGGGCATTGCTTTTGGGTTATCATTGTCAACGTCTGTGATCACAGAATACCTACTGGCTGCCAAAAGGGGTAGATATTCCAGACCATGATATGCTCAACTAAACTAAATTAAGCTCATCTAAGATGGGTTCAGTTTGCAGGCCTTTTACCAGCAGGATCAGACAGCCCCTGTGGAGGGCTTTTGATAAGGGCTGATATTGGAAGCTATGTCAACTTCAGTTAAGCTCTCTTTCCCCAGTATGCATCGGGGGTAATCCCAAACACCTGGGCCGGTTAACGGTGATCAGGTGGGATTAGGGGGCTCCATGAGGCCAAACTGTGGGAGGAATGGGGAAACTCGCCCCTCCTCCATTTGGCCCCCAATCAAATCCATTTCCACTACTTCTTTCAGAGGTTACCTCTGTCGACAGTGTAGCGCAGGGAATGTAAGGACCTTTCCTTTAAGAGGTCTCGCTGAGGGCCGTAACACATAGATCCACTAACTTACTCTCTGCCCTTGTCCGTTACTCAGTCTCTTGCAATGTAGTATGTCTTTCCACATGCCAGTTGTGATGTTTTCACGAGAGATTAAGACCTTAAAGAACATCTCTCTGCCCTCTCAGGGTAACAGGTCAGTCAATAATAGACTGAACAGTCAACCATGTGTCTTTGGAACGTCAAGGCCTGTCTTTCCTCTTTATTATTTTTGGTTGAATTGTGTCTGCCCTTCTGGTGACTTTATTGGGGTAGTCTAATCTGGCAAGTACAACCAACATGTATAAAGCCACAGACCCTCCCAGCAGCTGTTTGTAATGACCTTCACATTCATCATCGGACCCATCTGCTCTTATCGCCCGCGTTATCCGGCTTCATCTTCATTAAGAAAACTGTCATTTCTATCTCCTCCTTTTCTAGATGTGGACGAGTGTGCGGAGGCTCTCGACAACTGCAGCATCGACGCTATCTGCCAGAACACTCTCAAGTCTTACAAATGCATCTGCAAGTCTGGCTACAAAGGGGACGGCAAGCACTGCGAGGGTAAGACATCAGGGGGAGCACGCTTGATCTAATTTGCACAATAACTGTCCGCTGTAACATTGTCACACATCGATTTACGTTTTGGCTTCGTGATTAAGGGGGGGGGGGGGGGGGGGGGGGGGGGGAGATTACAGCACAACAAAGACTTGTCTCTCTCACCTTGATTCGCTTGTATAATTGAAAGCGCAATTACGAGCCCAATAGCATGTGGGACAGAAATCCTGTCATGCTCAACATGACTCATTAGCTTTCAAACTCTCTTTTAAAGACAGAGAGAAAAGGGAAAAAGGGGGGAGCAACAAGCTGTTGGAGGAGGAAGAGAGGAAGGGAGGGGGGAGGACCAGGTGCAGTCCTTTGTGACGAGATGAAATGAAGCAGTAAATGTCCTAACACATGTTAGAGAGGAGAATTAAGATATGAAACGTTTTTGAAATGGCATTGCGAGGGGTCCTGCCTAACAGTCAGGGATATTTCCACAGCTCAAGGCAGAGTAGCCTGTCAGATACTATCCTGTTCTCATAACAAGCAGATTTTATTTGGAGGGGGGGAGGGGTGAACTGTTCAGAGCCTTTAGAATCATTACATCCCAATGCTTTTTTAATGGTGTTATTATTGCGGAACCACATTTCATAAATAATTTTTTTTATTTTTGCACTCACTTCTATTGTTCTTTTAATTTATACAGTTTATACAGTATGTGTGTTTTTCATGGCCTTTTGCCTACAGGTTATGAACATTTTCTTTACTGAGAAGGTTATAAATTATGTTCTTTGATGGAGGGCTGAGAAGTGAAGAGTATATTTATATGTATGGATTTTCTTTCGGCTTGCACTTGAAATATTAAACAAAAGAGCTTATGGAAAAAAGCAATCAAACCAAACTGAATATCATTATCTACTTCATATACTACTACTACTTTTTTTAAATAAAAGTTTGAGCTACCTGAATTTGATAGATAAGTGACAGGAGTTATTTGTATACCTGTAATGTAGATTACCACTA